>MU221972.1:302061-332524 GCA_018584345.1 Thuja plicata | reverse complement strand
TTCCATAGCTTAATTGCATTTCATTTCTAGACTAGTTGCACTTCAGTTTCATAGCTTAATCATGTCTTAATTCATAGAATAACAACACTTTCTCATATCTAGTTGCATACATTCTCATAAATAATGGCTTTTCTTCATCTACTTGCACTATAAAATCCTCCGTATTAGAGATGGTCAGGTTGTTGGCTCTCGTTCTGAGTGTAAACTGCAACAATCACACCTAGTTAGGAGGCAACAGGTCACTTCAATCACATTTGCAGAGCAAACAATCCATGTTTGTCTTTGTAAATTCATTGATTGTGTAAGGACTATGTTGCGTTTGTGTTGAATCAAGAGGTCCACATTCAGCATCAGACATTATGCACTCTCATTTTCAAAGCTTTTTGAGAGCAAAGCATGCAAGTATATGCATCTTTCTCATCCTTGCATTTGAATCTTCCATTTTGGGATAGTCAAGTCAATGATTCTCCATGTACAATCTGATGGGCACTTATGAGAATCACACTCGCTTCAACTAGGAAGCAATAAGCCAATTTCAAGGGTGTTTATACAATATTTGGATTCTTGTTTTGATGCTAGCCCGTTTCAATGTAATGGTTTATTGAAGTGTTTGGTTGCAGATTTGATCACACATTTTACCACACACACAATTTGCAGTTAGTTATATGTCGTGCTACTAATGGGACCATTTTTCTACATGTGCAAAATTTGAGCGGTGATCTTATATTATAAATTATAAAGTTTCTCAAGAGTTAAGAAAAAAGGAAAAGGTCGCGGTGTTGGTTGTCAGATAAAAATTGTCCAAGATCAATGGTTGTCACTGATTCATGATCAAAATTCAAATTTGTGTTGTCTGATAATGAAAATTCGTAGTTGTTATTCAAATTCACTTCAAATGAGTTTGAGACCATTTTCTCATGGGAGTGAATAATTAATGGTGAAAATGACTATTTTTCTCTTGCATTTATGGTGATTTATTACAAAATTAATGATTATTTTGATTCACAAAAGCAAAAGGAGATGATTTGTGGTATTCTAGCACTCTAAGGCAACGGTTCGTGAATTTCTCAGCATGAATGATTAGGATTGCAGGCAGAAAAGCTGTAAGTTTGTTTTCTTGCTATCCTAATTGTTTTTAAGGATGAATCTTAGAAATTTTTACATGTATTTGTAAATTTTGATTGGTGAAGGGTTGCTGAAATAGTGTATCGTGAGGTTGATAAACAATTGAGTATAATTACAAAGAATTTGTTAAAAAAATTTATCGTCGTGCCCTAGCTTCCGTATTTCTATTTTGTCTAAATTCAGTAAAATTCAAGATGGATCCTATGAGAAAGTATTTAGGACAAACAAAGTATCAAAGGAGGAATCTTTATGATCACTTCTTAGCTCAACTAAAGGGGTCAACTGGTGATAGATGACAAGGACAATTTTTGTTATCCGAGTAAGCCCTAGGTGAGGGATTGGTAGATAAGGTGTATATGGTTTGTAATGCTAGAATTCCTATGTATTAAATTAATTGTCTTTCTACTCTTGTTGAAAGTAGCAAAACAAAAGAAATCCACATAAATTTTATAATTCTTATATTGTTTGAAGTTTGAGCCAAAAATTCATGTTTTAATATGGATACAATATTATAATAGTTATGGATTACAACATAAATGTCTTCCATACCATGTATAAAAAATGCCCAAAAAATATTATAAATTAAAACATTTTATGTTCTATTCATATATCAGATCCTTCTTTTTAATGTATCAACTAACATATAATTTCCTATTAGCGCACCTTTTTGGGTGCAAGCGCTAGTAAGTTATATGGTGCTTTAGTTCCCTTATTTTGTAACTTAGAAATAGGGACAATTACCTTGCAATCCCAATTGCAAGAGACTTGATTCCTTGTAGTCTTATTTAACATTGTAAATGATACTTCTTATTTAACACTGTAAATGATACTTCACACACACACACACACACACACTTAATCATCTTACATATTCTTGTTGTTATATAATAATGCAATAAAATTGTGTCTGATATATCAATATGCCTAGACAATCACATGGTAATTCTATATCTGATATAATTGTCTATATATGCCATAATAGATGATGATATCACTTAGAGAAATAAAGTTGTTGTTTCTAATATGAATATTTATTCTTGAAACTATGGTTTTGTCACGTATTATCACTTTTAGATTATGCAACCGTTAATGCCAATAAGGCAAGTGCTCAACTAAGAAAATCCAAATAAGATAACTAAATTATAATCTAAATAATTTGAATGGGTGATGGGAATTCCCTCTTATAATGTATTTCTTGAATAAAGGGTCACTTAGTAAGGATAGATTGAATATCTCTTCATAATCGACAGTCCTTAATCACACCCTCCCAAATATTAATACTATATGTTATAATAATTATTCTTATTGTAATAGATCCTTATTCATATGCAAATGGTGACTATTAATTATGATTATATTTCTATCTAAGTGGTGCCAAATCTTCAATATGTCTTATTGATAATAATATTAACATGTATCTCCCATTTATCAATCAACATAAGTAATGTTGAGTTATTATTGCTAGCTTACATCAAACACTCCCTTATCCTTAATCCACGGTGGGCACATGTCTAATATTTTTAATAGTTGATGATTGATGAGTCGTCAATATCTTAAATATAACCGCTACACATCTCATCCATTAGATGATAAAATTGTTATTCACTAAATCTTAATTATTGTCAACGTAATGATTTTGATCATCCTTGTATAACCTATCGATTAGACACCTGTATTTACATTAGTCATTTTGTCTTGACGAGAAGTTTATACGATGATAATTCTCTCTCAGTCTAACTTGATTATTGCTTATGGTTATCGATCTCTATTCAAAATTTCTCTATGGGCCCGTTTGTTTCCTGGAATATGACAGGAATTGGCATTATCTAATTCTAGATAATGCCAAATTCCATGTTTGGGTCCTTGGAAAAAATAGAATTGGAATTCCGAAATTCTCATTTTTCCCCCAAAATGGGAATATCATCTTCCACCTAAATAGGTGGAATTGGAATTTCAAAATAAGTGGAATGGGAATTCCAATTTTTAGAAAACCAAATTTAATATTTCGTGGGATCCGTGACTATAAAGATGTATATTCTATTTCTATAAGGATGTATATATATACATGTGTGTATATACACATGTGTGTATATATGCATGTGTGTATATACACATGTGTATATATACACATGTGTGTGTATATATACACATGTGTGTATATATACATACATGTATGTGTGTATATATACACACATGTATGGTGTATGTATATGTGTGTATATACACATGTGTGTATATGTCTATATATATACACACCTGTATGGTGTGTGTATACACACATGTGTATATGTGTGTATATATATATACATAAATGTGTGTATATGTGTATATATACACATGTGTGTATATGTTGTTACATGGATGCACACTTGTATGTGTATATGTATGGTGTGTATATGTGTGTATATATACACACATATGTATATGTGTGTATATATACATAAATGTGTGTATATGTGTATACACATGTGTGTATGTGTGTATATATGCACACATGTGTGTATATGTATATACATGGATACACACTTGTATGTGTATACACACATGTATATGTGTATAAACATACGTGTGTGTATATATACACAAATATGTGTATGTGTGTGTATACACACACATGTGTGTATGTGTATATGTGTATACATGTGTGTATATACACACACATGTATACACATATACACAGGTGTGTATATATACATGTGTATATACACACACATGTATGTATGTATATATACACATGTGTGCATGTGTGTATATATCACACATGTATACACACCATATTCAAATAAATTAAAAAATAAAGAATTAAAATTCCTTATGCATCTTCCCATTCATCTTCCGGGTGAACCAAACAGGTAAGACCAAATTCCAGATTTCATTTTGAGGATAAACATCTTCCTGAATATGCAACATCTTCCTGAATTGACCATATCTAGGATATGGTATTCCAGTACCCAAACGGGCCCTATATTATTTGTCTTCATGCTTGTCGAAATTGATATCAAAATAAGTATCAATCTCCTTATCATGATATTTGAGTGAGTCTTTTAATCATTGATTTAGACAATATAAATATCTGATTACTAATAATGTATACATTTATCATTCTTATTTGTAGTGTGCCTTCCAGGTTCCTTCTTTATAGAGATCATCTTCAAGTATATGTTTATAGTTTATAGAGATTATCTTCAAATATATGTTTGTGGTTTATTGACTATATATATCTTTACAATCATTATTGCAAATTTGTCTATCTAGAGACTTCAACAAATTGAGTTACTGGAGGGGCCTGGTGTGCAAACATTGGAGACATTACAGTGATATACTTTGATAGACTCTAGTAGTAATAATATTATTACTACGTTATAATATTTACGCATGTATACTTCATTATATATTAAAATTTATATTATGAATAAAAGTTATATTTATAAGTTTCTATGATTAAGGTTTTCTTCATTATATATATTGTAATATAATTTGTATAATATTTCTATACAATTTATTTCACTCATATCTATCTCCATATATGAAGAATATGTACATGAGGGGCCTTTTTTTGTTTTAGTTATTATTTTGTCACTATTACCTTAGATTATAACTATTTCTCTTTCCTAAATATCACCTAGGATATTATTTGCTAAAAATAAATATATCACATCATTGACAAACTTATACATACTATAAGGGTATATATGTTCTATCATGTCAATTCTCTTACTTATATGGTAACCAAGAGGGAGGTATATAGAGTGAAAACTATGTATAGAGGAACATAAACAACGAAGTAAAATAATATTTTATTTTATTAGTGCTTTTCGTTACCATTGAATGGGTTAAGAGTTCTATATTCGTGCATACTTCATATATTGCCATGATCTAGTTCTCGAGGAGGAGAAATTGTTGATGACAACAACCTTGCAACTTGCATCTTCCTTTGTACTATAGATAAGCATTAATTTATAATTAGCCTCAAGCCTATAAAAAATCCAACTTACTTCTTATATAAATTTCAAGATCTTATCTTGAACTATTTGGTTAATTTTATTTCTAATTGACTTAATTAAGACAATAAAATGAACAAGGATATGGTTTTAAGAGTTTTTAAAGGAGATATTCTTGCAAGGGAAGTCTCTAGGATTTTATGTATTGATCAATAATCACTCTTAGACAAGATGAAATTGAATAAAATATTGAAGAATGTTATTATATTTTATTTTCTTTCTTGAGTGTCATTTTAACCTATTTTTGTTACTCTAAATTGTTGAGTGTAAAGCGCCTGCTTATAATGGGTAGAGCTATCGCCCGAAGTAAATTGTCTGGGGTGCAGGCCTGGAAAGGATAGCTCACCAATTGTTTGATTGTTTTATGGATCATTACCATATGGAGTAGCATGTCTACTTTTCCTTTAAACAAGACAACTAATTATTCATGCTTATGCTCATGAAAATATTGTATAATCTTCGTGCCAATCATCATTAATTTACCTATAATCAATATGACTGTGTCTAATAATTATGCTCATTGAACATGATAAACCATATAATTCATTATGGTATTTATTTTTACTAAACCGCGAATCATATTTTCTTGGTTATTATGTTATTGAGTATTTTGGTGATTGTTTCTATAGAAAATCTACCATAAAGCATGTCTTCAAAATAAATGGTGTGCAAGTGATATTACATGGATGACACGTACCTTTAAGAAGGATGACACATACCTTTAAGAAATATATCACTGTTAAAGAAGACCTACATTACTAGGGCATTTCATTTTTTATTTTTTGTAATTGACATGTGACACCCCTTATTAACACTAGTCACAAGTATTAGAATATAATGTTATTAGGAGTCAACTAGACCGGTCAGTTGTTGACCAGTATAGATAATAACCTTAACCACTACCCCATGAGCAGAAAATGTCACATATCCTTGTAACATTTATCTATTTTTATAATATAAGGTTATAAAAATTTATATATTATATGCTTTATTAAGCACATCGCATTTAAAATTATCATAATCTAATTGTAGCATCATAAATTATGCACCTTTTATTAACACTCTCGTAGCAGTCATTTTAGTTTTCCCATTCCTCTATGCATTGTAGGACCTTTATTGATTTAAATTAATATCATGAGTCGTATTCAACTTTAATACATCAACATTTTATTGTTATGGGTCTAAATTCTAGGTGCACCCTTTATCTTTTATCATTTTATTTTTTTATAAATCTTACCCCCTTAAAAATATCAAGACATGTTTCCCGCATTTAAACATTATATCTTTCCATGATAATGCATTTCAGGCATGGGGATCCTAGGATTATCTGACATCCCAAAAAATTTGGTCCAATTTTATTGGGTTCGCATCTCTCGGAGTGACGTAGCCATCCACTTTTGATCAAAATTTCAAGAGGATATTATGTCAGTCTTGCTCATTCTGAAACTTTCCCCGATGCAAAAATATGATAATTCTAAGTTGGCCAAAAGGTGGTTCTTCTTTTAAATACCTATATAAGACATACCTCCTAATCCATTTCATCATCATATCATCAATACAATACATCCTCATAACACTTCAAGAGCAATTATTCTTCTTCAAGAGTGGATCAAATTCAAGGAGAAACAAACTCCATCAAGAAATCTTCAATTATGTTTAAATTATGATCCAGTGATGATTTATCATGTCAGTGCATCAACACGTGCATGAATTACCCTAAGAATATTGTATTATCAATTGGAGGTATTGATGTAGGAGCATCTTGGGTTCTTTGGCAATCCTGATCAACCAAAAATATATTTTCTTTGGTTCGATAACTTGTTGGAGGCTGCTCAGTAAAGTACTTGGTAACTGCTTTTGTTCACTCGGCTAAAGACTTGTTTGTTCTCCTCTCGGGTTCAGTTACTTGTTTCTATCTTGCTTCACCGATGGGTCTTGGTATTTGTTTGGCTACTTGGTGGGTTTTCACCGACTGGTTTCTGTGCTCGGTTGGCTTTCTTACCGAGTTGTGTTTTGGTGTTGGATCTTCTGGCCAAATTTTGAATTTAATTTCTATAGCATAATTAATGTGGGGATTTCTCATTAGGATATGTGTGGACCTAAATATGGGTCTTTGTTGTTTCCTATGTTGGACCTTTACGATCTGGGTGTTGACCTCTTTTGTGGACTCTTCTATATATTTGGTTTTTTTGTTCTTAGATTAGGGGGCATGAATTGGGATAGAAGATAGTGTTAACAAATTCAGATGACAAGTCTATGACCTTGCATGTATGAAGATTATATTATAAAGATATAAATGTATATGGCCAAAATTGGGAAGGCCTTATAGCCTGACATGTAATAAGTTTGATGAATTAATAAAGTTCTACTATTTCTTCTCTCCCTTTCTATGTTGTTTCTTCTGAGTTGTTCTAGAAATAGGTTTGGATAGATGGGAGTTCCTTGGGCCCCTGTTGTCCCTATCTCCTTACATCAGGTGGTATTAGAGCGAAGGTGAGATCTAGGTTCCTTCTTGTAAGCCCTATCCATAGTTAGTTGATATTGTTGTGGGGTAGCAGATTGTGATCTGACCTAAAATTGCAGAGGGTTTCAAGGTGGTTCGTGGGAGAGGAAATGTAGATCTAGGTCTAGCTGATATGCTAAGACAAATTGCTACAAGATTGGAAGTTGTTGAGACAGCCCAACATAGAGGAAGACATCTTGAAGATGTTAGTGATGATGAAGTTGAAGAAGTGCAAGGATAATTTCCACCTGCACCTGTGATGGATTAGGAAGAAGAGAGATTCCTACGAGCGTTGACTAGTCTGAAGTCCACACCTCAGTTTAATCCTCCTAAGTATAGTGGAAATTTGGATTTGAATGAATTGATAAATTGGATAACTGAGATGGAGAAATACTTTGAGTATGAAAATGTATCAGAGGAGAGGAAAGTAAAGATTGAAAGTACAAAGTTGAAATGTCATGCATCCTTGTGGTCAGAGCATCTGCAATTGGATCGAAAGAAGAAATGTAAAGACAAGATAAAGGTATGGGATAAGATGATAAACAAATTGAAAGGCAAGTTTCTACTTTGTGATTACTAGATTAACCTAGTTAGGAGAATGCAAAGTTTGAAGCAGAAAGATACCTCAGTAAAATATTACACCAAGGAATTTTACGGATTAGACATCAGACCTGGACATATTGAAGATGAAGTGGAAAGAATAGCAAGATATCTAAATGGATTAAGAAGTTCTATACAAGATGAGATCAGCTTGGTAAAGTTGGAGATATGGTTTAAAGAGTTTTAAAGGAGATATTATTGCAAGGGAAGTCTCTTGGATTTTATGTATTGAACAATAATTACTCTTAGATAAGATGAAATTGAATAAAATATTAAAGAATGCTATTATATTTTATTTTCTCTCTTGAGTTTCATTTTAACCTTTTTTTGTTACTCTAAATTTTTGAGTGTAAAGTGCCTACTTTTACTGGATAGAGCTTTCACCCAAAATAAATTGTCTGGGGTGCAAGCCTGGAAAGGATAGCTCGCTGATTGTTTGATTTTTTATGGATCATTGATAGAGATGCTCCAAGGCGTGCTTGCACAAACACTATCTAAGACTTTACTTGTCCTTGCCTTCTCTAGATCCTAAGCTCACTTCTAGGACCTTAATAGTCTTTTCTCTTCTAGCCTAAGACTATTATAACTCAAATCCAAGAGTTAGTCTCCTTGTGCTTCACCTTGAGGGATCACTAACATTAAGGTTACTTCAACTCTTCACTCTTCCTTGGATGACTCCAAGTGCAAACTCTTCACAACATCTTCACAAGTGTCGCAGGGGTGAAACTCTTGCTAAGACAACTTCTTGCCTCCCACACGATTCCATTTGAATAGTAAATCAATGGTTCTACAAATGATCTCAATACAATCGAGGGATTTTTCTTTTAGGCCTACTCAGTTAATTAAGCTCGAGTAAGAGTGAGCCCGCTCAGTTAACATGAAGCCCGAGTAACAGTGAGTTTTTCCCACTTCTCTCACAAAACTTCCAAACACTCTCAAAAAAAAAATTTATATCCTGACACCCTTTTTCAAGACCTGAAGGATTTTGGCGGTCTTAAGGTTCTAGGATGCTCAAACAGTGGATTCCTAGAATTCAGGGCTAATAGGACAAATAGGGATATTTAGCAATCTTTTGATTTCTGCTTGAAAATATATCTTAATGGATTTGAAAATGCATAATACTCTTAGAAGGTATGTGTAGGACCTCTATGCTTTCGAAAACATGTTTGGTTCCATCCTTCCCATCCTTCCCCTATAATTGCACGTCATTAGCTCACTGTCATGCACCTAGCCGGGCACACTGGACTCGCCTAGGGTATGACCTTAAAATTAGCTAGATGAATCTTGTGAGATCTTCCTTCCATATGTAAACTATAAAATGGCTTCCATTTCATATCCCTTAGGGTCATGATGATTTACATGGTGGAGATCTACAGGGAAGCCATGTTTCCTCAAACTACCAAAACAATACCAGTAACTACTCTACTTGCAAAACACTTTGAAAAGATAATCTAATGAACTCAAAAAACTTCACTATTGAATCCAAAGTTCTTAAAAATATCTCTAATATGTTAATACAACATTGGTTCACTTATTTCAATCCACCTATCAACTCACAAACTCAAAACAAGTCGACTCTATGTGAAAACTAGAACTCAGAGCTTTTTTCAATCAATATCCAAAATCACTCAATACATTTGTCCACTGTGTCTCGCCTCAGAAATGGAATCCATAACCACTAAATATGCCTTTTCCATGATTGTAGGCTGTTACATTTAAGACCCATCATCATTCTTTGAAGAGAATCCTTTTCTTCCAAATGTTGTCATGCAACTTTTAAAAACTGCAAAGGTTGTCATTCAACATTTTGACAACATTGACAACTTTGCATAAAACAACTCTAATGATCTCCAACCATCCTATAATGATGTAAAAAAATTTTGGAGGCCATTTTAGGCACATTTATAACCTATCCTAATCCTTGAAGGCTTTTGGACCCATTTTCCCATTTTTAGGCGTAATCTACCTCGAACCACTAATAAAGCATAAACATCTAGGTTGGATTGATCCTATTCAAATCCACCTAGGTAAACACTTTTAAGGCCTTCTAAGGTCAAAACCAAACTATACTGACTTGGCTAAGGTTAGTACAACCCAAAACAAACCTGGAGTAAGGATTAGCCTAGGTGCTCCTGCACCGTCCTCCCCAAATGAAAAGATTTCAATCCATCCTTGGATTGAGAAAGTTAGAATCAATGCCCAGATTATTGAACTCTATCTCCTTGATCTGAGTAGCCTCTGCATCTTCTTTTCCATGCCATTTAATCATGTGCTCATAGTATGTTCTCTGTCTGGTCTTCTTGTAGGCCCTTGAATCAAGCATCTTCTCTGCTCTTTTAGGTGGTTTAGGGTCCAGATTCATATCTTCCACCTCTTGAATAACCTCTTTAAGGCTCTGGTATGGATCTAGAGTAGGCCCCTTATAGAGGAACAGATCTGCTACATTGAAGACCAGAGATAGACCAATATCCTCAGGGAGCTCTACCTTATAGGCATTGTTACCATATTTGGCCAGAATAGTGCATGGCCCCAATCTTCTCATCTGGTACTTATGTGGTACTCCCTTCTATAGTCTGGATTTTTTAAGATGGACCATGACCAGATCCCCTACTTGGAAATGAACTTCCTTTTTCCTTTCATCCACCTTTTTCTTGATTTTTTCTACATTCTCTGTTAGAGTCTTTCTCACTATTTCATGCACCTCTTTCATGGAGTGTGCGAAGTCTTCGACATAACCACTACCCTTGGCTCCATCTTTCATTTCTCTGAGCTCAAATATACCTCTAGGGTGTAGTCCATAAACAATTTCAAAGGACTCTTTCCAGTAGTCCTATTCATAGTATCATTGTATGCATACTCTGCCTATCCTATGAGTTTATCCCACATTTGACCATACTCCTTTGTGAGACACATCAATAGGTTCCCAAGGCATCTATTAACCACTTATGTTTGGCCATCTGTTTGAGGGTGATATGCAGACTGAAAGGACACATTGGTTCCCAATTTGTGCCACAATGTCTTCCAAAAGTGACTCATGAATTTAGTGTCTCTGTTAGAGACTATGTTTAAGGGAAAGCCATGGATTCTTACCAACTCCTTGAAGAATAATGACATAGATACTGTCCATTCCTTGCTTTTTCTTCGGCAATCCCACAAAAAAATCCATGCTCAAACATTCCCAAGGTCTACATGGAATGGGGAGAGGTTGATAAAGGCCTGCATTTGAGGATGTGCCCTTGGATTTCTGACACACCGCACAACATTCCACATACTTTCTGATATCCAAATTCATTTTAGGTCAAAATGAATTTTTAACATGTTAAAAATTTATAATGATAAAAAATATATAACTATTTATCATTTTTAAAATATAAAATAATATAAACATCATTTATAGATAGTATTCAACAAAAATTTTCCAACCCTCTTAATATTGTCACAAAGTTTTCAAGGCTTTAACAATCGATATCAGTGTAAGATGACAACAATTTCCACTATTCCAAAAATTGTATAGCATCTTGAGATGTAGTATTTTCTTTGAAAGCAATAAATTCCACTTGCCTTAGGAACACCTGACTCCCATGTTGTGTTGATCCATCATGTACAGAGTACAAGCAACTTTACATACTATTTTGAATGAGTTAATATGCCAAATGCATACTCACATGATAAACCTTCCACTTTCATCTCCTTTCATGTGCGAGGGGACTTCAAAAGTTTTAGAAAGCAGGGAGCCAATAACATCATCCAAATATGTCATTAGCACATCCATTTTTGGAAGGTGGGCATTCTCCTCTATGGAAAAGCAAAAGAAAGCTGCTACACATGAGTTGAAATTAAATCTGTGCAGTGTGAGATTCTTTTGACCTATAAGAGGTTGAAATTCACCAGCTACTTCAGAAGATAGTGTTTAATATTAGTGAAATGTATCTAGCTACCTTCACACTTTCCTCTTTTGTAGTTCTTGATCGCATGCATAGCCTCTGAAACTCTTCAGTATAAGAGTTAACATCCAAGTCTTTTTTCCTAAGACTTTGTATCCTTTTATGCAACTGAATCTCATAGTATTCAGGTACATATGCTTCTCTGACTCTGGCTACCATAGGCTTCCTTGTAGCAATGGGCCTCTTTCCTTCCTTCTCTCTCTCATCTTGGATAATTTTCCACCAAGTGAGTGCAGACCATCTTAGTCTAGTCATTGCCACTTTCACTTTATGTGCTTCTATTATACCATCACATTCAAAGTGATTTTCTAATCCTTCAATCCAATCTAGGACTATCTTTGGTTCCATCTTTCCAGTGAAGATAGGAACTCCTTCCAATGCCTTACCACTCAAAGCCTAAATAGTGATTTTAGGAACGGTTCCTCTATGAGTACAAGGTATGGTTCAGGGACCTCATCCTCATTACAAACCTCCTTGTGTTTTCCTTCAATCTTATCCTTGACTTCTTCAGTCTTCTCATCCACTTGGTCCACTTTGTGTTCTAATTATGCCAATATTTCTCTGAGAAATCTATTATATTCTTCCTCCTCATCTACCTTCTTTTCCAACTCTACATTTTTCACCATTGTAGACTCTCCTACTAACTCTTCTGGTTGGAACATTCACCACAATCCTGATCAAACAAGCTTTGATACCAATCTGATAGAGATGCTCCAAGGTGTGTTTGCACAAACACTATCTAGGAATTTACTTGTCCTAGCCTTCTCTAGATCCTAAGCTCACTTCTAGGACCTTAATAGTATTTTCTCTTCTATCCTAAGACTATCCTAACTCAACTCCAAGAGTTATTCTCTTTGTGCTTCACCTTGAGGGATCACTAACATTAAGGTTACTTCAACTCTTCACTCTTCCTTGGATGACTCCAAGTGCAAACTCTTCACAACATCTTCACAAGTGTTGCAGGGGGTGAAACTCTTCCTTAGACAACTTCTTTCCTACCAAATGATCCCATTTGAATAGGACATCAATGGTCTTACAAATGATCTCAAGAAAACCAAGGGATTTTGTCTTTTAGACCAACTCGATTAATTAAGCCTGAGTAACAGTGAGCCTTCTCGGTTAATGAAGCCCCAGTAACAGTAAGTTTTTCCCGCTTCTCTCACAAAACTTCCAAACACTCCCAAAAAAAAAATTGATATATTGACACCATTTTTTGAGACCTGAAGGATTTTGGTGGTCTTAAGGTTCTAGGATGCTCGGACATTGGATTCCTAGAATTCAGGGCTAATAGGACAAATAGGACTATTTTTAGCAATCTTTTGATTTCTACTCAGAAATCTATCTTAATGGATTAACAAATGCCTAATCCTCTTGAAAGGTATGTGTAGGACCTCCATTCTTCTGAAACCATGTTTGGTTCCATCCTTCCCATCCTTCCCTTGTAATTGAACGTCATTAGCTCACTATCATGCACCTAGCCGGGCACACTAGACTCGCCTAGGGCATGACCTTAAAATTAGCTAGCTGACTATTCTAAGCTCCTCCTTCCATATGTGAACTATACAATGGGTTACCTTTCATATCCTTTAGGGCCGTGATGATTTGTACAGTGGAGAGCTACGGGGATGCCATGTTTCCTCAAACTACCAAAGCAATACCAGTAACTACTCTACTTGTAAAACACTTTGAAAAGCTAATCTAATGAACTCAAAACAACTTCACTATTGAATCCAAAGTTCTTAAAACTATCTCTACTACACTAATATAACAATGGTTCACTTAGTTCAATCCATCTATCAACTCACAAAATCAAAACAAGTCGACTCTATGCAAAAACCAAAACTGAGAGCTTTTTCATTCAATATCCAAAATCACTCAATACATTTATCCACTGTGTCTCACCCCGGAAATGGAATCCATCACCAATAAATATTCTTTGTCCATGATTGTATGAAGTTACATTTAAGACCCATCATCATTCTTCGAAGAGATTCCTATTATGTCAAATGTTGTCATGCAACTTTTAAAAACTGCAAATGGTGTCATGCAATATTTTGACAACATTGACAACTTTGCATAAACCAAACGCTAATGATCTCCAACCATCCTAGAATGATGTAAAAACATTCTAGAGGCCATTTTAGGCACATTTATAACATAGCCTAAGCCTTGAAGGCTTTTGGATCCATTTTCCCATTTTTAGGTTTAATATACCTCTAACCACTAATAAAGCATAAACATCTAGGTTGGATTGATCCTAGTCAAATCCACCTAGGTACACACTTGCAAGACCTTCTAAGGTCAAAACCAAACTCTACTGACTTGGCTAAGGTTAGTACAAGACAAAAAAAAAACTGGAGTAAGGATTAGCCTAGGTGCTCCTGCACCAATCATTACCATATGTAGTAACATGTCTACTTTTCCTTTAAACAATACAACTAATTATTCATGCTTATGCTCATGAAAATATTGTAGTCTCCATTCCAGTCATCATTATTTTACCTATAATCATTGTGACTGTGTCAAATAATTATGCTCATTGAACATGATAAACCATATAATTCATGGTCGTCTTTATTTTTACTAAACCATGAATCAGATTTTCTTGGTTATTATGTTATTGAGTATTTTGGTGATTGTTTCTATACAAAATCTACCATAAAGCATGTCTTCAAAATAAATGGTGTGCAAGTGGTATTACATGGATGAACATACCTTTAAGAAGGATGACACACACCTATAAGAAAGATATCACTGCTAAAGAAGACCTACATTACTAGGGAATTTCCTTTTTTATTGTTTGTAATTTACACGTGACACCCCTTATTAACATTAAGTGTGAGTATTAAAATATAATGTTATTAGGAGTCAACTAGACCAGTCACTTGTTGGTATGGATAATAACCATAACCACTACCCCATGAGTAGAAAATGTCACATATCCTTGTAACATTTATCTATTTTCCTAATATAAGGTTATAAAACTTTATATATTATATTATTTATTAAGCATATCCCATTTAAAATAATCATAATCTAATTGTCGCGTCATAAATTGTACACCTTTTATTAGGGTGTCTAATTTAACACTCTCATAGTAGTTATTTTAGTTTTTCCCATTCCTTTATGCATTATAGGACCTTTATTGATTTAAATTAATATCATGATTCGTAGTCAACTTTAATACATCAACTTTTATTGTTTGGGCTCTTAATTATAGGTGCACCCTTTATCTTTTATCATTTTATTTTATTTATAAATCTTACCCCATTTAAAATATGAAGACATGTTTCCCACATCTAAACATCGTATCTTTCCATGAAAATGCATTTCAGGCATGGAGACCCTAGGATTATCTAACATCCAAAAATATTTGGTCCAATTTTATTGGGTTCACGTTGCTCGGAGTGAGGTAGACATCCACTTTTGATCAAAATTTCAAGAGGATATTATGTCAATCTTGCTCTTTTTGAAACTTTCCCCGATGCGAAAATATGATAATTCTAAGTTGGCCAAAATGTGGTTCTTCTTTTAAATACCTATATAATACATACCTCCTAATCCATTTCATCATCATATCATCAGCACAATACATCCTCATAACACTTCAAGAGCAATTATTCTTCTCCAAGAGTGGATCAAATTCAAGGAGAAACAAACTGCATCAAGAAATCTTCAATTATGTTTAAATTATGATCCCGTGATGATTTATCATGTCATTGCATCAACGCATGTTGGAATTACCCTAAGAACATTGTATCATCAATTGGAGGTATAATCCTTTCAATTAAGAATTTCCATTCAAGCATTTCAATTTTGATTTCTATTTCAATTCATCATCATTGTAGAGTTGATCCCAACCTAGGGTTTGACTAATGAAAAACCCATATACAACCCCAAACACCACTTTTGTCCTCTTGTGTGCAGATCCAATTCTAGCTACAAGTTTTCAACAAAGATAAAAAATAGAAAAGTGCTTGAGACACAATGACAAAGCTTCACTCAAAGATTCATTAGAATGTGCCTAGTCAAGGGTGCTTGGGGAATCATAGACCTAGTAAAGGGTGATTTTAGTTCCTTAGTCCTATTCAAGGGCACTTGGTGCACCATAGTCCTAGTCAAGGGTGATTTGGGCATCACTGACCTCTCAAATCTTGTTGAAATTTGGCAAAGGCCCATTGCGGTATTTCAAGGTTCCACATTCAGTTAGGAGCTTAGAAATTCACCCTGTAGGAAAAGGCACCCAAGACAACATTGAACACCTAACTTAAACTCATTTTTTTGTGAAAAGTTCCTCTCTATATCCTCTTTTCATACCTAGGTTGGTTTTGTAATTATCTGTATTACATTAATTTGTTTATGTTGTCCATTGTCAAATTTACACCTTTTAGCCCTAATCCTCACATTCAATTCACAATCATTTTCAACTCAAACAAAGAGTGATTGGATTCACCTTGTGTCCAATCATTTTCAATCAAATCAAAGGTTCACACAAGTGGATCCAGTCTCTTTAATGTAATCAAAGATGAATTAGGCCTAGTTCCTAGTTTGCATGCATAAACTTTTGAACCCATTTTCCACTACATTACATTTTGGCGAACCTGACTCTTCTTACATATTTTTGATTTTTAGATTTGATTTTTGCATGAAATTATAAAATTTAAAATTACTCATGTACTTTCATTGATGAAAAGGACATAAAACATGTACCATTGTTATCTCTTATTTCATGCATATAACACACATTTTAATTTTAAAAAAGAATTTTTTTATATTGTGCTTTCAATTATATTAGTTTCATGATGCATGTATTTTATAGAGTTTATAAAGGCCTAGATTCCCTTATATCACTTTATCACTCCCCTAAAGATCCTTCTATAAATGAGGAATTTTTGGTGCAAGAAGAGATTATCAAAACTTCTTTCAAAGATCTCCCTCCTAGGGAACATGCCTTGAGAAATTATGTTGATCCTTCTCCTAAAATATGTCTCCCCTATACATATATATCAGAACAAGAGGATAATATTTCAAACACCTTTTGGAATGTCACTTTACCATTTTTACACCTAAATAATATCTCTTCTAGAGATGAGGCATTGATGGACATTGCTAATTCCTCTCCTAATTTTTATTTATGATGATACCTTGGAAGAAGAGGATGATATTGTTAACACCTTCCTTGATGCTCTCCCTTCTAAAAATAAATATTTGGAGAATAAAGAACCTAATCAAGTCAATGTCATTCATGTTTTGGGTCACAAGAAGCCTAAAATTGTTGTCCACCTTTGTCAAGATGTCCCCCAACCTCAAAACAAACCAGCGATTGTTGTAAAAGGTGCTAAACAACTCAATTATTATAAAATAGCTCACACATCTAACAACAATCCTCCCCCCATGCTTCATGACATGTTTTAGGTAATGAGTATGATCATGTTAATAAAATTTATGACACTTTAGCTAAGATCTTCCTTTGTGACTTGATTAAAACTTCACCTAAATACCATGGTATGCTCCAAGAAGCATTACAAAAAGTAGTTACATCATATTCTACGAAGTCAAATGAGGTAGCTACTAAGCTCTATTGTATGCCTGAACTAAAGGAAAAATTTGAGTTTCACCAACATGTATTACCTTATTTGAAAGTTCAAGATCAATGTGATCCCCTCATGAGTGTTTTCCTTATTAATGGTAATGCTATAAGACGCACTCGAGTTGATAATGGTTTAACTCTTAATTTGTGTAGAATTGAATTGTTGCATAAAATGAAAGTGAAAACTTGTCTTATTCAACCTGATTCTATTCCTATTGTGGATTTGTTAATGTTCATGATATTTTTTTAGGTATAATCACATTCCCTATTAGAATAGGACATGCAACTATACCATGGTTACCCATGTCATGCCCAATAATCTCACATATAACCTTATTATAGGTAGACCTTGGGTATATTCTATGCAAACAATGTTGGAATAATGGAAGGGTGTGTACTGAGAGGGGAGGGGTGAATCAATACCCTTAAAATTTTTTACAGATTAAACCTTAGTACTCATTACTTGTATAACCAACCATTGTATCTTTTCTACTTCATGCATGCAATATCATAGCATAAATATAAATGCATGTAAACAAACATCGAAACATTCATGAAACTCATTTACACATGACACAAGTATTTGATAACACAGAAACCCTTGTTAGAAGGTAAAAAATGCGGTGGGGATGAAACCCACAAAGCTTCACTATCTGCAGAATGGAAGGTGCCTGTTAGGGCTACAAGGTGTGACCAATTCTGATTATCTTACCCTATTAGGAGTAACACGTTAGACTTGTTAAGTCTACTCGGTTAAGAAATTTTAGCAACACAATGTATGTGTGCACTCAGTTAAGAGATTTACATAAAAGACTATTAAGTCCACCTTGTGAAAGGATTTTTCTGTTTGCTAAAATTGTTAGAGAGTAACAAAATATATGACCTGATTGCTACAATCTCAAATTGTTGATTACATATCCATTAAGTACATAAAATGTATATCACCTTATTGTGATGGATAATACCTCTATTCTGCTCAGTTGCCTTGAATGTAGTTCTTCATAAATTGAATTCTCCTTTATCTATCTTTGTGCATGAAACTCTCTGTCTGATCCATAGATGTCCTTGGCGACTACAATAATCTCATTCTTGATTGATTATTACATCTATATATACAATATTTTGACCTAATTAGGTTTCACACTTTTCTTGAAAAACTCTAAGATCAAAGGGTTACAACTTGACCTTGATCTCCTAGTTTGCATGAATACAATCAGTTAACTAATTATATCCATAATTAATGCTTTTCTTGATCCACAAGAAACAGTTATCTAGCTAAGAAATAATCTATTTTAAAAACTAAAGTTCTTTAGCTGACGTGTAGTTGAGATCCACCTTTTTTTGGTGGAATGTTGTCTCTCAGTGTAGACTGGTTCTTGGTGATGTCTCTGTAGACTGGTGCTCGGGCGATATACTTCTTGGTGTTCAAAAAATTTTGGTGATCACTGTGCTTGATGAGTACTATCGCTCGGTGATCATGACCGACCGACCAAAACTGTCTGCTTGTATACTAATGAAAACTTCTAATCCTTTATGGATTATTAATCTCCCCCTTTGGCATTAGTATTAAAAACTGATATGTACAGTATATACACCAAGTGTCTTAGTTTTACAATGACTCCCCCTATGTGCATGCCTTGGTATGTAGATACAATGTATGTACATGTTTCCCCCTTTTTTGAAAGTAATGACAAAGATGTATAACTTACAACTTGTCAAAAATGTGCGAATGAGATTGCTGAATGGATGCCATCAGCTTTTCCCATTTCTCCTTCAAGTGGTCTAGGTTCATTTTCTCCAAAGTGATTTAAGTGTGCATGTCATATTTTATTTCTCTTACTCACATATCTGGGGTGGAAATTAGAGTCTTTTCCATATTCATGTGTGTTAACAACAATGTGAGATTCAGTAGTAACATGGCTTGTAGCTCGGTTACTTCATCTCTGATTTTTCTTTCTGCCTTTTGTATTTCAAGTCTTAACCATTTATATTCTACAATATTTTCATAATGCACTTGGAATGCATTTAGCTCGGTTTGTAGACTTAGTGCACTAGCTTTTATATCTTCATCTATCTTAGCTGTATGTTCACTATGCTTGGTAGTGAAGTTCTCTAGACTGTGCAACTTTTGAACTAAGGTAACTACTTCTGAAATAACAGGTTCTAATGTAGCTACTAGTTCAGAAAGTTTCACCTTATTCTCTGCCACTTCTTGGCTGATTTTCTCAGTGAGTTTGTAGTGATACTTCTCTTCTGCTTGTTCCTCAATGACCTTCTCGGCATCTACATTCTATTGTGTGATTTCCTCGGTCAGAACTACAAGTTGATCAATGATGGGTGAATTTTGATCAATCTCGATGTCAGGCACTACCTGTAACATATATTTCCTTTGTAGTTTCCAAGACTTGTGAGTTTCTGTGTTCCATTCTGAGCTTTTCCTATTGTTCTTTTCTTTTGCATATCTCCCCATATCTTGTCAGTGACTCAAGATCAAGTGTTCTTGGATCATATCTGGGTATGTCTATGATCTCATCAAGTATGAATGGGGCTTTAATTTTCTTATTCTTCTTCTTCTTCAGAATGTTTCTTGTAGCAGAGGAATGAGGTACTATATCAAGACCCTTTTGTTGCTCGATTTCTGTCATTGATTTCTTGGGAGGTGTGGTGCCTTTGCTAGGTTGCTCAGTCTGTGCCTGTTGTTTGGTAGTACACATCTCTACTTCAACTTTTTCTTGACCTGCAACCTTGTCTTCCTTTCCACTATCCTTGATGGGTGCATCACTTGGTTTGTCTTCTCCACTGTTATCTGTCTTCTCACCTTGTTCCTCACCTTTGTCCATTGGTATTTCTACTTCAATCTCAGGTGGTGTCTATTGTGATCCAGTCATTATATTTATTGCTTGTATTAATAAAGACATATTAATTGGTACAAGTACCTATGCAACATCAGTAGTGTCCTTTTAATTTGTTGGATCAGTGGCTTTAATGACATCTTCATCAACCTTTGTATCATCATCACGATCCCCTTGAGTGATATCTTGTATAGTTATATCTGATATTGCCCCTAATGATTTCAATATATTAGGAATAACATCCATTACCTTACTTTCTTCTATGGTTAAGTCAATTGGATTGACATCCTCGATGTCATTGATGAAAATGTACTCAGGGCTCGGTGTGGCCTCCTTTTCCCCGGTGTGAGAAGTCTCAGTTATAGCTAGTACCTGCTCAGGTGGATTAAATATTTGAGTCCAAATATTATTGCTCTCTATGTCAATATCTTCTAACTTATTCTGCAATACTTTGTATGCTCTAGTTTTTGCAGAAGATTTATTTGCACACTCCTTCATGGTTGAGTCAATTTCTTCAATTGTGGAGTTGGGCATGAATGTAACTAAGGATCTCTCCCTCATTTGTTTCTCCATGTGCAATGCATATGTCCATCTAGCTGATATCTTGTCTTATATCTCCTGTGGAATATGATTGCCAAATTGTATGGGTACATATTTGTAAGCTACCATCATCTTAATGATTGCCTCTTCTATTTTGTTTTGGTCCTCAGTAGAAAGAGTTCCCCAATGTCTAATATTATGATGTTGTATACTCCCTGTATTAATGATTTACTCTGTAATTTCATCAATTGTCTTTTGTATTTTGGCCTTCTCTGCTTGGATTCTTTGTTCTCTTTTAGATTCTTCAGTATCATCCTTATCTTCTCTCCCTCTTACATATATCTTCCATTGTCTCGGCGTTGGTTTCTCGGTTGAGGATTTTCTTTTTTGATATGTTTTTACAGTCCCTTTCTTCAATGGTGGTGAGTCTACCTTTGTTGTTTTTCTCCTTGTCCTAGATGCAACTGCTATATCAGTAAATTTTGTTTTCTTGGTCTTTGGTGGCTCTGCATCTGATTCAGTAGACTTTGAATCACTTAACTCTTTTCTTTCACCGATGGGTGACTATTCCTCATTGATGTCTACTAACTGTTCCAACTCTTCATCAGTTATGGAGAGTTTCTTCTTAAGCATTTTCACCATATGTGTTTTCTTCTTTCCTATTTTCTTAACTACTAAACCAATCTTAATTCTTGACTTGGCTTCCTCATATGTGCCAAATCTTCTTATAGATTTTTCAACTGGTTCATTCAGCAAGGCTTCAATAGCTCTTATAGCCAGATCTATGTCAATTTCATAATCCAATGGTGGTAACCATGATGTTCTTGGGTTGGCAGGTTTGATGAGTGTTGTGTCAGTGTCAACTACAAAAAATATCTCATCCTTTTATTGTTCAACCAACTAGGCAGGGATTCTCATCCTCTTTTGCATCCTATTCTTGAATGTAGTAAAGTATGCATCCAATAGTGGTATGAAGTTATCTCCTAGTGATTTAATGTAATCACTAATCTGTGTTGTGATAGGTCAGTTGGTGCCCCAAGTGACATTACCAATAGAAGGAAAGAAGTTATGGAAGTAAAATAATGTGCACATCAGTAGGAAGTCAAACTTACATGTATTAGATCAGGCTGATCTAATTGTTTTCATGTTTTCTTCCAATTGTTTTAGTAGCATCTCGGCTAGATCAAGTTGTAAACCTTTCTTCACTATCTTGTATGCAGTTTTGAATGCTCCACAAGAAATGTTGTTCATTTTGCTTTCTTGAAAGATCTTGTATCCAATCACATATGCACCAAATATCATTCCAGGGTTGGTGATTGAGTTGACTTTCAGACCTCTTTCGTTCCATACGGCTCCAGTTAGCTTTTCAATCTCGGGGCGTCCAGGGTGTCTTAGGTATTTTTCCTTCTTGGTTATCAGGTAACCAGTCACTGTGTGAATCACATCCTTTGTGATTGATTTGGGTTCATCTAACCACATCTTTCCGTCATGCACTCGGCTGAGCACAATGCAAATCCATTCTATTTTGAAATCTTTTGGGAACAGTAGGGTATTGGTTAACCCTTTCACTTCAATGTGCTTGTAATCGTCCATTAGGTTACCGTCCTTGCATAGCTTCTTTTAAGCTTCCTCAAGCTCAAAGTCTTTGATCTCTACAACTTTGCAGTGGACGTATGCACATATGTCTTCAACTAGTAAAACCCTAGGTGGGATACTAAAAAATGCTCCCTTGTCGTCGGTTTGAGCAGAAACCTCAGGGAAGAACTTGTAGTTAGGTTCCTCATAGGTCAAGTTCTTTATTAGAACAACCTTATTGTCCTTTTCCATCTTGATCTTCAAGGTTCGTGAAGTGGATGCCATTGTTTGTTAATTTAGGACTTCTTCACAAATAACCTGTTAAATCGGTGAGTCTAGATACTCACTGGATGTTTGCTGTGAATGCTTGAAATATGTTGAGGTAGCTTTGAAGGTGCTATGAATCACTCTATAATGTAATCTCTTTGAATCACTCTTCTCCACTCTACAATTTTCTCGTTAACGCTGGGTGAACAAATGAGTTCACATTGCCCTTTTTATAGAAAAATACCTTAAGTGATGCAATAAATCCTTCACTTACCACTCAGTTAGTGAAATAGATGTGCTCGGTCACCACACCAAAGTCTTTAGCTCGGTGAGTATACAATGCTCAAAACATAGTGACAACTTGATTGTCCTTCATATGTTCACCGGCGTGCAGTTTATGCTCAGTTCATATTGACTGACCAGACTAGATTCACAAAACATACCATGCAATACCATAGTGCATCTTCATTCATGCTAATTTGGAATATTGTTAATGAATATAGGAATAGATGTAAAATACAACTTTGTAGAGTGCAGTTCCATACTTACTTGTATTTCTTACATGGGGGTGTTGGAATCACCTGATCCATTAGATGAGGTGTCACCAATTGTAGTGCTTGGTCCAACATTATCATTGTTCAAATCTCTCCTCCACATTTGATTTCTCATTCTCATGATGTTTTCAATAGTATTTCCATTTGCAAAAGTGCTTGACTCTGTCACTCGGTCTCTGCAGTCCTTACTTAAGTGTCCGACCTTATGACAGTGTAAGCATCACATTCCAGGGTTAGTCCAATTTTTATATCTTCTTATCCATTTCCTCATACAATTAACAACTATATGTCCATATCTTCCACATGCTATGCAATTTACCCAAGTGTTGTAACCCAAACATATTTATTACCGACTCTTCTTGGTTGATATGCATTTTCTTGTTCTTTAGGTTTCCAAACTTGCTTTATCTTTTAATTGCATTCATGAAATGTGTGGCCATGCATGTTGCAAGTAGGACAATTTTTTTCCATGTAAGATTTCTTCTTTGGTTTGTTCAGCTCAGATCTGCATTTATGTGCTTTGTGTCCATGCTTGTTACAGTTATAACAATTACCTATGAATGTAGAAGTATTTTTAGGAATACCTTTTGCTTTTCTCTTGCAAACATTTGATGTGTGGACAAGTTTTCCACATTGATTACATGAATGCTTCTTTGGTCTTGGATTTGTGTAGACATTCCTTTGATCATCTCAGTTTGATTATTCTCCATGCACGATATACCCTAAACTACTATTTTTTTTGAGTCTTCTTTGTCCATTCAAAAATTCATCCACTCTTTTTGTACTTTCTTCAACTTTCTTGATCATATCATTATGTTGTTGTTGAATCTTCACTTTATGCTTTATTTTCTCATTTTCTTCCTTTAGTTCACCAATAGCTTCCAATTTTCCAGCAAGTTCCATGCTCACTTGGTTAGCCTCATGACTCATAAGAACTATTTGATTGGTGATCTCAAGGTGATGTTCAATAAGTCTCTGTATCTCATATTCTTTCTCTTGCAACTTTTCAGTAATCTTTCTTCTGTCATCAATAGCCAAAGTTATTTCTTGTTCAGCTTTGCTTGCATTATTCATAACATAAATCATTCTTACCATTTGTGTCTCTTGATTGATCTGTAGTACTTTCAGTTATTCATTCATATGTTGATTGATTTCATTTAGATCTGCAATGGTTCCTTCAGATGTGTCAGATATACTACCAGATCCAGATGTAGATGAATCAAATAGGTCAAGCATCTCTTCTTCATGATAGTCAGTTTCATTGTAGCGAGATGCCATGAATTTTATTTCAGCTAATAACTCTTTCATTTTGTTTCTTGCCTCTTTGTATTTATCAAAGAAAATATGTATTTGCAACTTCTGATTCTCAATATTTTTATCTAGCTTATACCTCTCCATTGTAAGATCTTTTCTCTCAAGTGATTAAACTTTTCCAAATAAGAGAAGTAGCTCTGATACCAATTGTTGGAATAATGGAAGGGTGTGTACTGAGAGGGGAGGGGTGAATCAGTACCATTAAAAACTTTTATAGATTAAACCCTAGTACTCATTATTTGTATAACTGACCATTGTAGCTTTTCTACTTCATGCATGAAATATCATAGCATAAATGTAAATGCATGTAAACAAACATTGAAACATTCATGAAAATTGTTTACACATGATACAAGTATTTGATAATGCAGAAACCCTTGTTAGAAGGTAAAAACTACGGTGGGGATGAAACCTGCAAAGCTTCACTGTTTGCATAATGGAAGGTGCCTATTAGGGATACAAGTTATGATCACTTCTGATGATCTTACCCTGTTAGGAGTAACATGTTAGACTTTTTAAGTCTACTCGGTTAAGAGATTTTAGAAACACAATGTATGTGTGCACTCGGTTAAGAGATTTACATAATAGACTATTAAGTCCACCTTGTGAAAGGATTTTGTTGTTTGCTACAATTGTTAGAGAGTAACAAAATATATGACCTGATTGCTGCAATTTCAAATTGTTGATTACAGATCCATTAAGTACATAAAATGTATATCACCTTATTGTGATGGATAATACCTCTGTTCTGCTCAGTAGCTTTGAATGTAGTTCTTCATAAACTGAATTCTCCTTTATCTATCTTTATGCATGAAACTCTCTGTCTGATCCATAGATGTCCTTGGTGGCTACAATCATCTCATTCATGATTGATTATTACATCTATATATACAAGATTTTGACCTAATTAAGTTTCACATTTTTCTTGAAAAACTCTAAGATCAAAGGTTTACAACTTAACCTTGATCTCCTAGTTTGCATGAATACAATTAGTTAACTAATTATATCCACAATTAATTATTTTCTTGATCTACAAGAATCGGTTATCCAGCCAAGAAAAAAGCTATATATTTTTTGACTAAAGTGCTTTAGCTGACGTGTAGTTGAGATCCGCATGTTTTGGTGAAATGTTGTCTCTCGGTGTAGACTGGTGCTCGATGATGTCTGTATAGAATGGTGCTTGGGTGATATACTACTCAGTGTTCAAAACATTTTGGTGATCACTGTGCTCGGTGAATGTTGTCGCTCGGTGATCATGACCAACCGACCAAAACTGTCTACATGTATACTAATGAAAACTTATGATCCTTTATGGATTATCAAATAGTTCATTCTACTCTTCATTACAAAATCAAGTTTATCTACAAAAATAAGATGTACTCTTGGAATTTGGTGATCTAGCACACAAAAACAATCTCAACCTTATTCAATTTATTCATTTATTTCTCCAATAAAATTAAATGTACTATCTCCTACTAAATATACCTCTTCACTTTAAGAGGCACTTTTAGAAAATTATTGGGGGTCATTAGACTTCACACCCTCATTTCATAGAAAATACAAAGTCCCTAAATTTAAGAATTAAACTTCTTATCCTAACACTGTATACATATTGATTGGGCCTCTTTAAACTTCAACCTAATTCAACCTAAGAGTTAACTCTATCCTCTTGACATTTCAAATCCTAAGCTTTTTTTAGAAAAAACATTATGGACTTGATTTCAAGATCCTTCCTAAACATAGATACAATGGACATGGTTTAGGATGTGTGCAACAAAGCATAGAGACTCATGAGAAATATACACAACACTTATCTATAGAAGGTTTATGTTTCCAACCTCCTCCCTTGTTGGCATCTCCTCTCCAATTTTCTAATGTATCGATCTCTTCTACTTCCCACTATTTATTATAATAGGATAGCATTATGCTTAACCTTTTTCATGCCAAGTCAATTATCCGACCCAAAGAAAGAAAGAAATGCAGACAAGATCTTGAGAATTCTCCTTTTGTATATATCATCAACTCCATGACCACTCCATTAATGAATAACATGAAAGATATATATTAAAATTCAATAATTCATTGATTGTGGTATCATTCAAGTAATAGGTGATAATGTGTGGAACCTTTATCATGATCATTCTAAACAAAATCTATGTCCCTATTATGTTTCTCCTCACAATGTGACATTGATAGATAATCTTTTTGGGGATCATTATCATTCATGGTGGTAAAATTTTAGGTGCAATAATACTCGGTGAGAAACATAATAGCTTAATCTTTTGTGTCTCTATGCTTGAAAGGCAAGAATAATATTTTTATCATTTATTCTTTCTAAGGATTCAATTTTTGTTTGATGAGTTACATCTTTCATAACTTGGTGTTCTTTCTTGAATAGAATTATCCTTCATGTGAGTACATGTGTATTCCTTGGTTAGGACCCATTCCTTGTTTGAAATGGTGTAGCTTTTATGAATGATATCTCCTTGGTGATCAAACATGTGTAATCCTTCACAAATATTCCACTTTTTACCTAGTAATAGAGAAGGTGTGTATTTGTAGTCTCCTTCCCCTTTTAAAGATGTCATCTTTACTAAAGATCTCCTTTATTTTTGGAGGAAGAAATATTTAGGCAAATATATCTTCCTCCTTTAATAAAGAATACTGAGAAAAATGATCTCTTTACAATTATTTTAAGATATATTTCTATAAATATCTCTTCCTTGCTTCGAAATAGCTATGCCCTCTTTGGCTTGGATTGCATGTACATTGTTTCTTAAAGGATATTTCATTGGTTATGCAGGTGTTTATCCTTGTTATTTTTCCCAAGACATCAACATAGTATTATCTTGACCTTTTAGGGGGGGTATATAAGTGACATCCTTTCAAATATCGTAGGATTTCCTTACGAACATCATGAATTATTTGGTTCTTAGAAATTTTCCCTGTAGAAGAAGAGCGCCCAAGGCGACATTGAGAAACTAAATTCAAATCAGATTTATGTGAAAAGTTTCTCTCTGCACCTCTTTTTAGACATGGGTTGGTCATGTGATTATCTATACTTCAATTAGTTGTTTAATGTGTCCATTTTCAATTTGGCACCTTCTAGCCCTAATCCTCACATGCAACTCGTAGTCATTTTCAACTCAAATGAGGAGTGATTGGATTCACTTTGTGCCCAATCCTTTTAGATCGGGTTTGAGATTGAGACAAGAGGATCCACTCTCCTTAATATAATTAAAGTGGAAATAAGCATAGTTCCTAGTTTGTATGCATAAACTTTTGAACCTATTTTCTATTATATTACATTACTAACTATTGGATTATTAATTATTTATGAATAAGTTTATTGAAAAAGTGTGACTTATACTCTTCGGGTCTTTTTCCACCCTTCTTTATTTAAGGAGGCTCTCTATCATTTGAGAGTGTGTGAATTTGGATTTTTATAGTGATTTATATCACTGTGCACAATTGATGTTATTAGTCAGTTAGAAGTAAGGATAAGTATCCCCATGCTCAGTCTATATTAATTTTACTATATTTTGTAAGTGTTTTAATATTTAGTGATGCTTTGCACGAGTTTTTTTTTCCAAAAAGGGTTTTCCCCATTTATATCTTGTGTAATGTGTTAAACATATATTTTTATGGTTCTCATCATATTAATTTAATATTTTATTATAATGATTAGTATCCTAAGATCGTAAGTTCTAACAAGAAGACACAAATATACCAAGGGGGTTGAATAAGTATATTAATAGATTTTAACTTCAACTAATATACCAATTATCATCAAAGAAACAATAAGAGCATTAGAAACAACAATGCATGTAATTAGAACATCCACACAAGATAACACCAAGTTTATGTGAAAAAAACTAGAAGGGAAAAACCATAGTAAGAAAAATGCACGGATCTATTGCCCAAATCCAACCTCACAAAATGAAATTTGAACTTTATGATGAACGTATGTAGGAATCAACCCATGTGAGACAACAATCTCCTAATCAATATATAAGTACCAACCTACAAAGGAATTTGATCTCAATTTATGTACTAAAATGATTAAAAAAGAGTGACATACAAAAAAATATTAGAAATAATATCTACCTAAAATTAGAATGATAATACTTAATACTTCTTTGTCATTTGAATTGATTTGACCTATAGTTTTTCACAAACGTACACTATCACAATGAACTTTTGTGCATGCCACACATAGGAAATACATGATTTGACTTAAATATCAGTTTGCACAAGTAAACAACATTTTAATGTTGACCAAGAACCATTAAAATTATTGCTTACTTGATCCAAGGTTATCCTTTAAAAACATGTGTATTGGTACCTTGTTGGCATGAGAAATTTGAATTTTTGAATTAGGGACTAATGGTTTAACAAGTATATATCTCAATCACAAATATCACCTTTCTTAGAAAAACTTAACAATCAAGATGCATTTATAAATTTTACATGCATGGATGTCTAGAGTAGAAAAGTCATTATCCAATAATATGTATCTATGTCAGAATAGAATAACTTTTGTCGAATCAAGAATGGTCAACAATCAAGATCCTATAGTTACTATCCCATAGAGAAACCAAGGTTGAGATGGAAGCATCTATGAAAGCATCAAAAGATCCTGTGAAAAGATAATTATTGCTATTTAAAATTTTAATTAAATATTAGAATATAATTGTACTCTAATTTTTAATTTAATTTTTAAATACCAAAAATTATCTTTTCACAAACCCTTTGTTGGAATTGTATTGAGATGATGTACTGAGAAGGGAGGGGTGAATCAGTACCTCTAAAACTTTTCTTGGTTAGCCCATTAACCCTTAGTCATCAGTTTGTAAAACAACTTATCTATTTGTTCATCTTTCTTCATGTATATGAAATCATATCATACATTCCATTTGATGTGTAACAGTAAAAGAAACATACATGAAATTTGATAACACATAACACAAGATATGGTATCGTAGAAAACTCCTTTTAAAGAAGTAAAAACTGCGGTGGGGATTGTTACTCACAAACTTCACTATCTGCAGATAAGAAGAGTTGGTTAAGGCTTACAATTTTGGTCACTTTTGATGACCTATCCTGTTAGGAGTATTACAGTGGAGACCTGTTAAGATCTACTTCGTTTGAAGCTTTAGAAACACTGTTAAGTGTGCACTTTGTTAAGAGATTTACAAAGGACAGTTAAGTCCACCTTCTACAAAAGGATTTTAGATGTGATGCACTTGTTAGAATGAAACTACATAAGTCTTTGATTTGAAGATAAATGCAATCTTTAATTTTTGATAAAACAGATCCTATGAAGCTCCAAAAATATTGTTAATCATCCTTCCATGATTGAGTATTACCTTTATTTGCTCGTCGGTAGCCTCTGTGTGTTCTTTGATAACTGATGTATTCTGTTTCTGCTCTTTGCATGAATTCTGCCTTCTTCTCCTTAGATGCTCTTCGTGGCTATCAATCATTAGGAATTCATGTGCTCACAAATGAGTACGAACATCTATTTATACTAATCTAGGCTCAATTCTTGATTCATGCATTTACACGTTAACTCTAGATTCAAGATATACAACTTGA
>MU221972.1:255389-279452 GCA_018584345.1 Thuja plicata | reverse complement strand
GGTAGATATATTGTCACTCGGTAACCACTGGTGACTCGGTAGTAACTGACTTCTCGGTTATCTTCAACTGATGACTCGGTGACTACCGTCTGCTCGGTAACTGTTGTTCTTCTCATATACTCGGTGATTGCCTTACTGCTCGGTTTAAACTGTTTGATCGGTGAGCTTTACTGAATGCTCGGTATAGTCTGTGGACTGAGTGATGAGCTCGGTAAGCTTTCAAAATCGAATAAGTGTTTTCATTAAGTGCATTCACTGATGCCAAATATATCATTATTCCAACACTAAACACTCACTAACTAAGTCTACACAATCTCAAGCCTTGAAAATGGTATTACATCAATCTGCCACTGCCAACCAGCCAAAGAAGAAGAAGAAGAAAATAGTAAAGAAGGACATATTGGCTGTAACACTTGATGAGGTCATTGAAGTTCCAAAATGGGACATAACCACTTTGGACAGTGACAAACTTCAAGAGTTTGGAGTGCTTTGTCAAAGGAAAGCCATACAGAAGAAGATGATCCAAACACATAGAGAAAACATGGCCCTTGACAAGGCTAAGGAGATACTCCACCAACTGGTTCCTGAAGTGAAAATTGATGAAAATACTTTAGTTAAGGAACATATTGTTGTTCTTACCGATGCTATTACAGAACAAGGAATAGAGGATGACCAAGCGATGGAAGAGAAACCAGAGAAGAAGTATCAATTCAAGTTAATTGATAAGATAAGCCAAGAAGTGGCAGTGAACAAGGTCAAGCTCTCCGAACTTAGTGATGAACTGGAGCCAATGATTGCTGAGGCAATAACCTTAGTTCAGAAGATTTGCACACTTGACAAATTTGCTAAGGAGAACAGTGACAAACTCGCAGAAATTGATGCAAATGTCACTAAGAGTGCACAAAGCCTAACCTCACATGCCGACAACATAAAGGCACATCATGACACATTCATTGAGGCAAATAGGCTAAGACGGGAAATATGGGATGCTGAGACCCAATTCAGAGGTGAGATCATAGAACTCCAAGCTCATATCTTACCAAATCTCACAATACTTCAGCAACATATTTCATAAGCAATAAATCTTATAGAAACCCCAGAGATGTCTGTAGTAGACAGCATCTATGATATTCATGTAAGGATTTCACTAGAGCACATGGCTCTAGAAATGCTGAAAGAAAAATGGGAGAAGACGATGGAGGAAGTCAAGTCCTCACATTCCCACCTTTTTGGAAAGTTGTAAGTACCTTTGTCCTTAGAATCAAAAAAGGAGGAAAGGCAATGTATATAGCTATGTACAATACAATTACCCGGACAATGCATATATCAGAAAAAGAAACAAAAAGATAAAGGATACACACACACACACACACACACACACACACACACACACTTACACTTACACTTACCGACACATACTTAGGGGGAGTCATTCAAATGACTAAGGCAGAAGTATACACAGGTGTACATACTAATACACTCAGTATGTTGCACATATCATGTTTTTGATACTAATGTCAAAGGGGGAGATTGATGACATTATTTTTCCATTAGTATACTTAGAGAAAAAACACAAACAGAAAGCATTACCGGTAGACAACAAGCATCACTGGCGGACCACAAGTAGTACCGGTGAATTGCAAGCATACCCGACAGGACAAAGAATTTTGAGAAAAAATGCTAAGTATAAATGTGACAAGCATCACCGGCGACCACAAGCTTCACCGACGAAGACAGGCATCACCGGTGACGCAGTTTCCAGAACAACCCGATAGGAATAGACAAGCATACCCAATGACATGTTCAAAGAAAGGAACATCGACGACCAAGAACATCGACTGTCAGAACCAACAGTCAGAAAAGCCGCAAATTGTGGATCTGATTTATACACGGCGGATAAAACAAAGTTATTCTATTTTGTAGAATTATTATTTTTTGTTTTATTATGGTCATGTAAGCTTTATGTAAATGCTTTAAAGCATCCTAATGGATCTAAATCATATCTAACTACAGATCAAGATCAAGTTGTATATCTTGAATCTAGAGTTAACCCGCGAATGGATGAATCAATAATTGAACCTAAGCTAGTATAAATAGATTTTCATACTCAATTGTGAGTACGTGAATTCTTTATAATTGATAGCCACGAAGAGCATCTAAGGAGAAGAAGGAATAATTCATGCAAAAGATCAGAAACAAAATACATCAGTTATCAAAAACACACAGAGGCTACCGATGAGCAGATAAAGGTAATACTCAATCATGGAAGGATGATTAATAGTATTTTTGGAGCTTTAAAGGATCTGTTATCAGCAATTGAAGATTGCATTTATCATCAGATCAAATACTTATGTAGTTGCATTCTAACAAGTGCATCACATCCAAAATCCTTTTGTAGAAGGTGGACTTAACCATCCTTTGTAAATCTCTTAACAGCGTGCACACTTAACAGTGTTGTTAAAAGCTTCAAACAAGGTAGATCTTAACAGGTCTCTACTGTAATAATCCTAATAGGGTAGGTCATCAGAAGTGACCAAAATTGTAAGCCTTAACCGACTCTTCTTATCTGCAGATAGTGAAGTTTGTGGGTAACAATCCCCACCGCAGTTTTTACTTCCTTAACAGGAGTTTTCTGCGATATCATATCTTGTGTCATGTGTTATCTAATTTCATGAATGTTTCTATTATTGTTACATATCAAAAGGAATGTATGATATGATTTCATATGCATAAAGAAAGATGAACAAATAGATAAGTTAAATTACAAACTGATGACTAAGGGTTAATGGGCTAACCAAGAAAAGTTTTAGAGGTACTGATTCACCCATCCCCTCTCAGTACAAATTATCTCAATATAATTCCAACACTTTTTCTCTCAAAATGATATCTAATTGAGGTATTTTTTGTCGTTGAATGCATCACGAGATTCTTTGAAATATTAATTGTAATTGAATTATTACAAAGAATAGAGATAGGCTCATAATGCTCAATTTTAATTCCCTTCAAATTTTCTTCATCCAAGCCACTTAAGTACAACATGATACTACAATAATGTATTATGTTTTTTGAAGTCGGTATGGATATATGATCTTATTTCTTTCTTATCCATGGCACAAGTATGTCTCCGAAAAAGAATACACCACCACTAGTGTTTTTTTGTCATCAACACTTCTTGCACAATTTGCAGATCCATATATGTAGTCAAAGTGAAACCATCACTTTCAGGATACCACATGCCATAGTTTATAATAAACTTCAAGTATGTGAAAATCCTTAGCACTGCCTTTCCATGTGTTTCTTTCGGTGTTTCTTGAGATCTTGCCACAATACATATAGGTTGCATGATATCAGGTCTAGATGCAACTATATGTATGAAAAGCTTCCAATCATTGATCTATACAACTTGAAGGGGTAAAATCTAATCCAATCCTCATCACTAATCCTTGTTTCCTCACTAAAAAATCCATTCCCCCATCATATCTTCTCATACATCCTTGGATTCAAACTATGACTGGATACCAACTCGTGTTTTCTATAATTTTTTATTACTTGTTGTATGGGGTTTTTTTATTTTTATTCTTCTCTTTCATTCCTTGTATCCATTCTTACCACATTTCTTACAGTGTCAAGACCTTGCACTATACAAGAATTGATCCCCGAGGGAACCATTTAGAACCTTTCAACTTCAATAACAAACCACTTGTCGTTTGATTGTGTTTTTTTTCTTTCTATAATCCTAATTTTGAGTACATCACATTACCATAGTTGCCTTCATCCTTCATATGATAGCGTGCCTTGACAAATGTACATGTCTACCATTATGTTGTTTGTAACTTTCCTATTTTTGTGATAGGTTATATGCACATGGTGCATCATCACCATGACCCATTACACCACGGTGCATAACAATAGCGCTACAATAAATAATAGGTTTCTCTTTGCACGTGAAGTTACTTTGACAATACTTATCCTTTACCCATTTTTAGCATTTACCATCATTTATCCATCCTCTTCCACCAAATCATGTCTCGTTGTAGTTGCATTACCCCTCATGAGATATCATCACTAATCATGTACACCCATGCAATCTATTATCCTCTCATTCAATCATCTAAGTGACATCGATCAATATGTATAATCCTCGTCGATTACATCTATATCCACGACATATACATGATCCCAAAATAATTTCTCCCTAGACATCTTTTACCAATTATGACACATTTTCTTATCATCCTTTTTCTTTTTAGTAAGAAACCTACCGTTGAAGCTCCATCTCATCCTACTTTTTATTCTTCTTTGACACAACACCACTTAGTCTCGACATTGTATCAAAGAGGGCAAAATTTAGACGCATATTCATTTCTATATTACACCCTTATCCTAATCAACCTAATTCTATTATTTAATCAACTCAATTTTCCATCTCATCTCATACAAATAAATCATTATTTACACTTATTTTCCACTTACACGTGATTAAAATAATTAAATATTATTTTTTACGTTAAAAGGAATTCCTACAGTCACAGCATGATAATTCAAAGTATATATAGTTGATTTTCAAATAAATGGAATATTTGTACTTTGTTGAAGATGCAAAAGCTAGATTTGGTGGCACTCCTTGTTTGTTGCCTCTTTATTTTGGCAAGGATTTTTCATAGTTAAAGACTATTGATGACTGAATTAAAATCATATTGCATTGGATAAATCCAATGAGATCTCTGCATAGTCTTGCTTTTAATTGGTTCTATTTTTTTCCTAATAATAATCTCAAACATTTTCTAACAATTATGTGTATGTGCTTTCATTTAATAATATCAAATATAGTTTGTATTAAACTAATTTCAAATATGTAAGATTGCAAACTTGAAGTGCCGCTAAATAAAACTTCTTGATATTAGCTTATGTGTATGTTATGACTAATATGGAAAGGAGGGACTACAATCTCTATGTTTCCCATTGTTGATCACAGCTAAGGATTTTCAATGCAAATAGGCCTCCTCCTGTGCAATTCATGACAAAATTAGGGCATATATTTGTTTAATTTTTTAATGAAAAACTTATGTTTTCACCATTTATTTGTATTGTTTGGCTACTGAGTTATATCACATTCTTCCATCAATGCGGAGTTGAAATGTAAGAAAGGGTTTTATTCCATCAGTGCAGAGTATAGTTTGAAATAGTACATTTCACGATTCTTACTTTTTCAATTGTGCATGTTTTAGAACATGTGCAATAATGTCATTTGATTTTGAATTTCTTTTATCTCTTACACATTTTAAATTTGTAAAATTTTAATTTTAATTCAATGTTAAATTTTCCTATAAGATATCTTTTGACGTATTTTACATATATTTTTTAAAAATATACGTATGCTAGTTTAATTATAGCTATCGCTCTACCTATCCCAAGAATAAAAGACACCTAAGAACACTTGACCTCATTGTAACAATATTCTATCCACCAATTCCAAGAATAAAAGAGTCCTAATTATACTTGACCCTAATGTCTCAATTGTGCATCCTCTCCTTTATCCTAGGGAAATCTTCTTATTCATCATTCCTCATTGATCTCTCCTTCACATCTTAGTCATTTATTGCCTATTTCAAAAATTTATAAATTGAAGCACCTTGCCATCTATTTCATCATTACATTTTGAGCTAAAAATATGCTATTAACAATCACCTTCAAGAAAAGAGCACACACATACCATCATTGGTGCAAATCACATTGGAGTTACTTGGCAATATTGTCTTCTTATACTTATTTTTTTACATTGTTTTAAACTTCATGGTGTGCTCTAAGGTTTATTTGATTTGAATAAGAACTTTCAACCTTTGTTTGTTTTCATTTTTTATTCCAAATTATAGCATTAGAGTAATAATAATGAATATTATAAGAATGAAAGGTTCACCAAATTGACCATAAATTTCAACGTCCTAAAAAGGTAAATCCTAGCAAACTACACAATCCAATGGGCATATGCTAAAAGGTGCACACAGTAATGAACTTTCATATATCAATTATGGAATTAATTGATAGGAGGAACACATTATACATAATCTAAGTTGACATGTCAGACTCATTTGAATCTCTTCTTAATACCTAACATGTCTCACAAAAACTATAATTTCATCACAATTTCATCAACCATTCTTAATTGATCTTTTTAAGTAATGATGTGCCACTATCCTCTTTAAGTTGAGGAAGGATCATATTCAATTGTGAGTCACTAAAAGAAAGTATAGAAACCCCCAATGAACATTTCCATCTTCACCAATTTGTGGGATGCTTGGTGAAGAGTTCCTTTCGTGATAAGTAGGAGATATTTTTCACAAGTCAAATTGTGATATTGCTATCAAGATTCATTCCCATGAGAGATGAGTTCAAGTGTGAACCACTACTCATGAGACATGGGTCAATTAGTTTGACTCAAAAATTACACAGTTGAATCCTGATAGCAATATCACAATTATTTTCCTCCTAGCACAAGTCCACAGTAGATTCCAATTTGCATTGAGGTGAAAATGTAAAATATGACAAAAGCATTAATAACAAAGTTTGGTAGACATGCAAGTTATTTTTTACAATGCAACGATTAGAAAAGGCTTCCCACCACCAAACACCCATTACCTCATAAACACAAGAGGCTCATGAGACCTTGACTCCTTTAATATACACCAAGGAGTAGAAATAAGAAGCAAACCATACGAGGAATGCATGAAAAGCCATAACCTTCCTCAAGGGCTTTTCATTGAAATGCATAGAATTAGTGAAATGGGCGAGAGCTTTTGCTCGAGATTTCACTTAAGAACTACAAAATGAAAAACAAAAAAAAGTAATTATAATGCATAGTGACAGTTTTTCTCAATTTTGTCCAATTGAAAGTTTACCACTAGGCACTATTTTGTATCGAAACTCACCCCCATTAAGGCTATGAACTCATATTTTCTATTTTGTTTTCAATGCAAAAGAAAGAGGCCACAACACAATTATCAACAAACATAAAAATGATTCCCTATTTCAAATTTTTTAAATTTTCAAGATTTCCATTCCTAATTTCTAGCATTTTTAAAAAAGAGTTTATATTTAAAAAATCAGTTTACTCTTAAATTTTTAATTAAAAAATAACTCTTCATTTTAATTTTAAAATTAAACAATTTAAAAAAAAATTAAACAAATAAAAATTACCAAAATAGTTTATTTTTTAATTTTGAACTTTTAAATTTAATCTTCTTAAAATAGAATTCTAGCTTCCTCAAGAAAAAACGTATGCTGAAATTTAGATGACTGAGAAGATGCATTTTCTACATTTAGGTGCCACAATCTGGAATCAAAATACGAAATGAAGAATAATTTTTTTTAATTGATTATTTCTTAATTTCTTTGAATATGGTTAGTTTTTGAAGCTAACTAAGAAAACAAACCAATAAATCACATGAATACCAAAAAATCCCCCAAATTTTCATGATGTTCTTATATAGACAAACCACTAAAACATGGCTTCAATAGCAACAATTAAAAACACACAAATATCTTTGCAACAATAACCATGAATCACTCAAAGTATACGTAGGACTGCTCAACTCATATCCCACAAACCGTCAATAATCCTGCAAACAGTGCTGCTAGATGAAAATGTTTCCTCATGCCCATGGATCCGACGAGAATATTGAACTTGGTTTGGAGAAGTGAGGGACTCAACGAGATATTAAATTTGATTTTATAAAAATTGGAATTGGAATTCAAAATTCCTATTCCACCTATTTAGGTGGAAGATGCATATGCCCATTTTAAGACAAAATTAGAATTTCAAAATTTTAATTCCATTTTTAGTTCCTGCCGACAGGCAGGATATTATAGCATTCATTGCAATGCTACTGTTTTTATTAATTGTCCAATTAGAACATTGTATTTTTCAACACCTTTTTCATTGATATAGTTTTAATATATTTTGACTTTTGTATATTTTTATAGAAATTATTTATTTCTCATTTTATTGGTTGAATGTGACTACAGTCGTATGTGAGGCTTTTGCCTTTTCATCAAGCCAAATCTTATAAGGCTTAATCTTTAGGACTTAGGCAGGAACTAGACGCTATGCGTCCTTGTTTTGAATGAACACAAACTAAATAAAAGAAACAAAACATACATATTCTACCCACCAAATGGACCGAATTCAAAACCTAGGAAAACCTAATTCAGTGTAAGAATTGTTTAAAAAAACCAGTCCCTCCACGTTAATCATTCGCATTGAAGAATACTGAACAATGGTGACTTGAATTAAAGAATCGTGCCAGACAAGGAATTCAGAAGCGACTTGATTGAGCCATTAAAAATCTTCTGTACACCGGGAGAAAGCGTGTATAACAAACCAATCTGTCAAAAAGCTGTAAACACTTTTAACTTCTCCCCAAAATAAATGTGAAAATAAAGACAGGACATGAAGGAAATGACAGACTCTGGACTGTCAGTTGGGAAATTCAATGGTTAGAAGACAGATCGTCCACCACAATATCTCTTCTGAATCTAAACAATGAAAAGAGTTAAAATTGTTCATCCCCTAAATCCACGCAAACAAAATATTTGAAGAGAAAATTTCGCCTGGAAATGGAGGGTTTGTAATAATCAGAAATTAAATTGTAAGAAAAGATTTTGCTGTGGAGACGTCGGGCAGATCTCGTCGTCCTCCTCCTAGTTTTTCACTTCGACGACCCGCCGCAGAGATCCGGCATGTTTTCTGTTTTTGTTTTTGTGTCCTCAGAAACAGAAAATCCTCTGTTTCTGTTTTGAGTCCTCAGAAACAGAGGATTTTTTCCTCGGCAACGCTGGGAAAGTAATCCACGAGGGTTTTGATCAGCGGAATCAAAACCTTCCGCCCGCTGAGAATCTAGTAACAGGACGCCAAAGCTGTAAACATCGGATTTTGTAGTGAGGTAATGGAGTCTTAGGGCAGTTCCTTATGCGGCTGAGAGAAAATGTAGAGGGAAAAAAGAGGAGGGAAAGAAATATGTTCTAACATTTTTCAATAAACAATTGCTGCTTATTTTCAGCGCCCCTTTTTTGTCCAACGTTAAAATTCAATTCTTAAACTTTAGCTGCTTCACTAAAATAGGGAAAGATTCCGATTTACCCCTTCCCTATCATTGAAATTTTACATGAGGACGCTCCAGCCGCTTAAATTTAAGCAGAAAATACACTTAGCCACATGAGAACATGGGATTAGAAAGCAATTTTTCGAACATAGACAGTTCACTAGTGCAAAGTAACTTTTTGATAATAATAATTTGGGTAGGGATCTTACGGAGGGGGTACAACTCTTTTTTTTTTTTTTTTTTAGGTGCAGGGGGTTTTATGGAATTTTTTTTGGGAGGCTACAGGATTATTTAGAATCTTTTAATTTAAAATAGAAGCTCTCCTTTTTAGAAGAAACTTTAGTCACATGTCAAAATTCTGCATATTTTATTCCCCCAAATCCAAATAAATCTCACCAAAAAAAATTTATTTAAAATATTTTATTATTACAGAGTTCTTAAATTTAAGGACTAAAAAATTCATAGCTCACCTTTAAATATTCCTAAAAAATCTCAGCACTCACAGCTTAAATTTTTTAGGAAGCCCCCTTTATAAGACCTCAGCCAGCATGAATGCATTACTAAAGTGAAATTAGTAGATACCCAATTTAATGTAAACTCAATATATACAATTGTGGAAATAAGTATACTAGAAATACATCCAATAGCTGTCCATATTCAGAAAAGGCTACCCTTGAGGTGAATGACTCTTTTACTGGAACTTTTTGGTCCCTGTAAGATAAGATCTGAAGTTGAAAGGTGGACATTTGAAGCACTTTTTAGATGTATTAAAGTAAATTAATCTCGTACCCAATTTAACATAAATTTAGAATATACAATTGTAGAAACAAACATACATATTGGAGAGAATAATTCATTCAATAACTGTCCACACACTCAAAAAAAGGTTAGCATTGAGGTAAATGTCTTTGCAAGATTGGGTGTGAAACAATTAAAAGATGGATACTATTTTTTTTTGAATTGAAGTATTTTGTTATATCCAAATTTAGTTAAGGACTAGTTTACATCAGTTTAGGTGTCAAATTGGAAGATAGACAATGTCTAAAGAAGACTGGTAAATATAATATGTTGTTTCAATTTATGTGCTCGGGAGGTAGTTACTCTGGAGTGTCTGACTTAAATGGGTATTCAGAACAATTATGTTGAGATTTTGAATGTAAAGTATTGAGACTAGTTATATTAATATTTTGAATTTGGACTTCTTTTATATTTATTTGAAGATAAGATAACAAAAATTGTAGATTATTTAATTAAGATACACAAAAACAATAGAAAAGAGAGCTCAAATAGATGTTGTATGGACAATCTGTATGTTTGAACTTTTGTGCTTAACACTATGATTGATTAGAGACATTAAGTGTCCCCAATCTATATTGATATAATTGAGGCTTTGTCTGTGATCTTAACTATGTTTTTTCTTTGCGAAACAACATTTCGGATCATACTCCATGATCCATCATCATAATTGATTGTCTGTGATCTCAACCCATTCACTGTTTGATTTTGCTTACATTATTAAAAATCTTCATTTCTTTATTGACTGTTTAGTTTCTAAAATTTATTAAACACCTCCATTTCTCCTTTGAATGTTTGATTTCTGAATACTATTAAACATTTTGATTTCTCCTTTCTGAATATTATTGAACACCTTCCTTTCTCTTTTGACTGTTTGGTTTCTAAATATTATTAAAAATCTAAATCTCTACATTACCTATTTAATCTTGTGAACATAATTAAAAACCTTACATTCATGCAGTGGACGAACAGCATATTAGTTGGAACAGAGAAAGCACAGATTATCGCCCCCAAATCTGGCAATTAACTTCCAAATAAAATACAAAGCTTTGACTTTATGTAATCCAAACAAAGGTGAATGATTCAGTCTAACTAATAAATTGGATGATTGCACATGGCACATCAGTAGAGAATTTGTCAAGAATATCAGCTCATCAAAATATATAAAGTATATTAATTATATAATAAAAAAATTATAAAGTTAAGAACTAGTGGAAGGGTTATGCTAATAGAAAAATAGGTATAAGCTAATATGTTAGAGAGTATTGTTCAATTTGAGCATAGAAGATGCAATATTTATATTTATCAAATGTTGTAAGGTAATATGTAAAATATGGTATATAACTATATTCTATGGAATCATTAGATTTAAGACCATTTATGTCAAAAGCTTTAGATGCAATGATAATAAAAGAGAGAAAGATTCATGTTTGATTGTGTTTGTTTCTATATGGTTAAGGTTTGTCTATAGCTTAGTCTATTTGAGGGACCACATCATAGTTCTTATAACATAATTACCCCAAAAACATTCCTTTTATGAGAAAAAATGGGTTAACTCTGTTGATCAATGGTTCCCAGCGCATTAGAGGCCATGCAAGACGAGTGCATTGATCTTGGGCGTTCATTTTCCTTCATTTTAGCTTGTTGCATTTCTTTGTACGAATGTGAATACATGATAGGGATGCAAGACGATGTGATTAATGTTGATCGTCCATATCTTTCCATTGCCGGTTCACCTTTAGAATGTGATGCATACAAGGACAACAAGGACAAATTTGCGGATATTATCTCTGATAGCTCTTCATGGCATAACCTATTCAGTGGGGAGTACATTGAGAAGTTGGGTGTGCTCATCATCAACTTGCAAAAGAAAAGAACCAGGTTACTGAAGTTGGCTTAAGTTTTCAAGTTGTCCCATAGGCTCATGGACGTTAAATTTTTTATCTATCTATCTATCTTGTCATTTTCTTGGCTCTCCTAGTTTTGCCTAAGGTTTTGTAGAGAGAATTGAATAAACTTCAGCCACTTATTTTCCTAGTTCTCACACATTTAAATGAGTCTCTATGTCAAACATTAAATAAAGAGTAAAGAAACCTCATCAATATCAGAAATGACAAAGATTTTAAACATTATGGATGAGATATGCAATGAAACCCTTCTTCTTCTTCTTGTGATCAATCATTTGAAACACCGTGGTAGACCAACACTTGATCTTCACGGAATCTATAGACCAACACTTGATCTTCACGGAATCTATAGACCAACACTTGATCACTTGCAAGAGAAAAGGAAGGAATGTTTAGAGAAGGCGGGGGACTGAAGGTTCCAATTTTAGCACTCTTTCCATAATCCGTAGATATATAGACCTGGAATGTGTAGATAGAATTGAGGCTCCATCATGTTTCTTGTTCGCCACACAGAGATTTGAAAGAGTAAAGTGTATAGAACGCCTCTCGGCGTAGTTATTTTGGGAGAGTTATTATATAGGCCCCATTTGTTTGAGGGGTGGAATTGGAATTTGGGAGAGAAAACCTGGTTTTGACTCCAAATCTTTAGTTTGGTTGCTTACATTGGAAACTGTGAAAATTAGGACATAATTTTGATCTTCCAATTTTACACAAAAAACAAGGATTTGCAACTTCTAAATAAAAGGTGGAATTCATTTGAAAACCTGGTTATGGTAATTTATTACTCTATTTTATTGGCTCGTGTTCCCAAAATTGGCTCATTTTCCCAAAACTTTCTCATCTTCCAGGTCAACCAAACAGTCCAAATTATCTTCCCACAATGCAAAACCAGAATCTCAAAACCTTATTATGAGATAATAAGGTTTTCAGTCAAATTCCAATTCCCCAAACAAACGGGGCCATAGAGAATTTGCAGTTACACTAGAAGCATGGTCAGAGAAATAAATGAGAAAATTATGTCTCGTGAATTGTTATTATAGAGCTATATTGGATAGTATGATTTCACATCAAAGTGAATATAAGGTGTCACATTTATCCCAAAAATATAGGGTAAGAGTTACAAGGAGATCTAATTTTCAAAATTTGGAATTTTACTCAAAGATTTTAAAGAGGGGTGAAAAAGTACAATCATTTCCTTCACCGATGAAAGGACTTTCACCTAATGGTTTTAACGCAAAATGTAGTATACACATATCACAGTATTTTATGATAGCGGAAATAAACCACAATGCAGTTATAGGATTGATACATTATCATTGGGTCAAATATGAAATGAATTTAATAGGTATGATGTTTACAAATTGAAAATTAAAAATGAAAACATTTGGAGATTAAAGCACATAACGTAAATATTTTTTAAGAATTGTTTTCATATGGTGATCTAACCTAGTAATTGTAAATCAAGGATCGGGAAAATTGGTTAAACAAGTTTTTAACAAAGGTTGTGACGTCTTAGGGGAATCATCACGTTGTAATATATTTTCAGAATCAATTAAAAAAGGCATTCAGTATTTTTCTCTTCAATGGCGCTATGGAAAATCTTTTTCTCACTTCTTGTGATATTCATTTCAACAAAGTGAATGTTTTCTTAAATCTTTGTACAAAGGAGTTATTTGTTCTCATAGTAGTCTGCATTCAAACTGATTATTGTGGCAAGTAATAATTAAATAGTATTGAAGGTTTGAATAACTGACAGGTTCATCCAACCGCCGATCTAAAAAATTTCTCACAGAGTTATATGTAGGATCTGAGAGAGGGTGACTCTATAGCCCAAGGAGGAAGAAGGCATTGGTCTATTACAAATAAATTTTATTCAAAATATGCATCATATCACAATAGAAGAAGTAGAAGATAAGTAATCCTTGATATAATCAAATAATTAGCACTAGAAGGAAGATAGACAAAAACACAATTTGATAGGAATAAAACATAAGTAGTAGTAGAAGGAAAAAAGATAATCAAGTAAGAAGTAGTCAAACAATCAGTCAATTAATCTATTTTAAAAGTGCATGCCACTTTGAGATAGAAACTAGAACTAAGATACAAATAAGAATCCGTTATAAAAATCATCAGCTTTAAAGATCAAGTTGGTGAATAGGTGTACCCACCTAGGTCCTACAGAGCCTAAAGTGTAGGAGAATTCAACCTCAATCTGGTTGATCTCATTCATTGGTCAATTCAGTTAGAAGGTTCGAGCATAGAGCCTGACATACCCTTAGAACTTTCCAATATGTTGATTTCGGAACCAACATCATGCAAAATAAAAATCCCCCAATGATGTAAGCTATTAGGATTACATGACAAAGAACAACATAATAGGAGAGAGAAATGCTAAGGTATATTTTTCATATCAAGAAAAATAATAAGATCCATTGCTAAGAGAATTAGAGATCTATTCACTAAATCCTGAATAAATTGGCTAAATTTAATACAATCAGCAAGATAATGTTTATTGTTATGATGAAAGAGACATAAAAAACCACATCAATAGATTTTTTATTCTTTGGAAAATGTTTGAAAGGAAAAGGGATCTTAGGATCATATTTAATTCTCCAAAAGATTCTCTTAGCTAAAGCCAAACGATCATCAAAAGGAGGTGTAACAATGGATGGTGTTGGTAAAAGAATTTCTAAAAGAGGTTTGTGTTGTGAAGAAAGATTGGAAGAAGGCAACGTGGTGGATTGGGGTATAAATCCTATACCACATCTAGTAACTTGTGTAGGAGGATCTATAGGGATTTTTATACCATGTTCATTAATACCAAGACCTTGTCCACTATAGCCTTGTTGAGTATTAATGTCATAACTCACATTCTAATTAGCTTTTAATGTAGAGTGGGAAGGACAAATATCTTGAGCTTTATGCAAATGTGTGGTATAAAGAGGAATAGGAAGAGAAACATTCAGATTCCTAGCACTATTCTCATTTTCTTTAGGAGGAGAAGAAGAAGAACAAAATTTATCAAGATCTTCATGTCTGCTTAATCTTATTCTTGGAGAGAAATAATCATAAAAATGCTTAAGATTAGGATTATGAATAATGATTTGATAAAATAAAGATTGTTTAAGGCCATCTAAATAAGTGCACAAAGTAGTTTCCCTAAGGCTATCCATTAAGTTGGGTTTAGGAGGAGAGGATCTAAGTCTCACTAAAATAGGATCTTTGGGAGCTAGATCTCTATCTTCACGATCAATAGGCACCATAGGAAGAGGACTATGGTTGTTTATGCTAATGTTTTCTTTAGCTTATGTTTTGGGCCAACAACACACACCCCATCTTGGCCCTCTAGCCATTGAGACCCCCCTCTTTTTTGGGGGCTTCTTTTTCTCCTACCTTCTCCCCTTTTGTTTCCTCTTTGTCCTGGGCTCTCTGAGTTTCTCTATAGGGCTCTGATTGAGAAATATAAAGACTTTTAGGACTTTCACACTTTTTCACCTTCAGGCTAACGAGATCATCCGATCTTTGAAAGTATGAAAGCCCGAAAAGACCGAAAGAGAAATGACCTTCTAGGCTTTCCAACTTTCACACTTTCAGACTAACGAGGTCATTTGACCTTCGAAAGTCTTAAAGTCTAAAATTTTGGAAGTTCACACCACACCTTTCGAGGTGTCAGCCTCTGAAATGCCGAAAGGTGTGATGTCACCCACGGGCTATAAAAGAAGCCCTGAGCACTTTTTTCTCATTCTTCCTTCGCTCATCTATTTTTTCTTCCACTTCCTCGCTATTTCACCTCCTCACATGTTTTCTTCATGTTTTGCAGCGTTAGAGATTCTCTTCACCTTCACACCTTTGGAGGTTGGTTTCCTTTCCTTCCTTCATCCTTTGCTTTTGTGGTCATTTTCTTTTCTTTCCCTTCATGTGCCCTAGTTGTGTTTCTTTCCATTTTGTCGGCAATCCCTAGCTTTCCCCTTTCGCAGCCTTGCTACCCTTAGGCACCACGTCCTTGGCCCTAGGATTTTAGGTGTCTTTTGTCATTTTGCTCATCTTTAAGGTTATTTTATTTTATTTTTTTTAGGTTTTCTTGTCTTCTCGACAAACATAGGTTTTTGGCCTCTGGAATGCCGAAAGCGTACCCTTTTCATCAGATCCTGAAGCTCAAAAATACCAAGCAAACAAACATCAGACTTCAGACTTGCGAACGTTCGGTGTTTCGAAGGTCTAAAAACCTCTGACATCCGACAGTACACTGAAAACAAGGTCACCGAAACCTTTCGGCCTTTCTCACTCTGAGAATCTCGCGCATCTTAGCACTTTGAATTCCCCAAAGGGGAACCCTCAACTTGCCTTTAGTCTTTCGCACCTTCAGAACTTTCAAGCTTTCTCACGCCAAAGTTCTATTTCACCTTCACACTTCGCATGTTTGAAAGAACACCATTTCAGCCCCTTTTTCATCTTTCAGCCTTTCGCACCGGACCATGTTTTTGGTGTCTGCAAGTTTGAATTGTCGAAACTGCACCAAGTTTTATTTATGACTATTCTGGGGCCATGACCTCTATTTGTTGGAGTTTTTTTCAGTTTTCTTTTCTTTTCTAGATAGTTTTTTAATGAATAAATGTTGATATTTTCATGTTTCTCTTACAGGAATGCCAGAAAGGAACATTAAATCACCAATGAAGTACCTATTTAAGGGGTACTACCCTCTGTCTAAGGTCGGGAACCACCATCAAGTGGTTACCAATACTGATATAGGCAGTGTGGCCTGGAATGACTTCCTGACTAGATAATCCAATCCTAACGAGAGGTCTTCTAATTGCACCGCCATGCTCCTATCAGGCTTGGTAAATGCAGTAGCACACCCAATATCAGTTTTGTCCTCAAAATTGATCATGACCCTGGTGCACCACTATGTGCTCGATGAGAGGGTAGTAAAGAAAAGGGAAGGAGATGTGGTCTTAGACCTTAGACCAAATAACATTGAAGATGTCTTTCATCTTCAGAAAGGGGTAGATTGATTCTATGACTTTTCTGTCAACAAGGGCCTGAAGTGGTTTGTAGAACACACTCTAGAGGCATATGAGAATGCCAATCGCGAGTACCTAATTCAATCCCTACCAAAGAACAAGCTTGATAAGGTCAACTTGACGAGAGGGTACCTCAAGGATGACATCTAAGCTGCGGTTATGATGCTGAGCCGGGTGTATGGACTACCTCAGTCCATTCAGGTAGAAAACTGGATGATCCTTCTAATTGAGAGGATCAAAGCGTGAAAGACAAGCAAAGATGATCCTACTAATTGAATCATATTAGTGGGAGTCTGATCCTGGATATGCATATGCTGCTTATATGCTTTTAAATTTGATTATTGTTCTTTGTTCGTTGATTGATGTTCTTCTTCTCTTCAATGTTCTTCCACAATTGAGAGTCTATCAATAAATATCCTCTAAGAGATACAAAGAGACATTTCCTTTGCTGTGACTAGGAATTTCCTAAAGGGAGGTGTCATTTCTAATATTTAATATCTTTTCAAATATTGAATTTCTTAACTAATTGCCCAATGATAACAACCTTAATGACAATAATGTGATTACAATTATTAATAAATAATGATTACCATCCAAATTGCTTTGCCTTTAACATATCACAATAACCATTATATTCCATACGGTTGAGATTAAAGATGGAAGTGCTCTAATATGAATAATGGTTGATTGATTATTGTGGTGGCCAAAGATATACCCACGATCTTCCTCAAGACAGTGCGAGGCATAGGCATAGCTTGACTTTAACAAATTGAACCTTTAAGCAATGAACTTCCTCATTGTACCCAAGCACTAAAGTCCCAAATAACAAAGACACGTCACTTCCTTATACTCCCGTTGATAGATATGATGTAATCTCCCCGCCACTAACCTTTGCAGATATCTTAACCATTATCGTGGAAGTATTATTTCAATACTCAAAAATGATAATAGAGATTTGATTCCTATTACTTTTGTAACAAGAGGCATAACAACAATCAACTAAAAAACAAACCATACGAAGTAGACAATTTTTTTTGGAAAACTCTTTTTATATCAATTAATTTTTGGTTGGTTGGATAGGATGATTGATTGAGACGCCTTTTAAATTGATACTCAAAAGAAGGAACACTATTGTAAATAAGCGAGGAATGTCAAAACATGTGTGGGGTCCATTACATGCTATAGTATTGGGCAATTTGTGGGCCCGCAGATGGAACAGAAATTACTAAAACGTGTCACTTAAATCCACCAAACAATAATAGACCAAAATAATAATACTTAATGGTTGAACACATGTTTTTTATATATAAAACTATAAAATTTTGTGTTCCATGTGACCACCCTAATTTGGTCTGCTATGACTAAAGACCCTATTTTCCCTAAGTGTGATCATACCCTCAATTATATCCAAACGACTCTGTTACTGCTTGGTCTAATTCTTCGAATCAATTTAATTTCCTAAGGTGATCAAAATCACTAAGTTAATTGCTTTAGCCAAAAAATAATAATCGATCAAATACATGGCTAAAATGATTAATTTACTAGGAATTAAATAAAGTCCTAAATCATTTGCTCACTTGCAAAAGAACCAATCCGCTAGCTTGATTAATCTAATTAATTGGCTATAGTCCTTTAATTATTAAAAAGAAATTAAGTTGTTTAAATGATTAAATTTCCTATTTTTGAATGAATTAAATAAGTTTAATTTATTTCATTAATATTCCTCTAAACCCCCAACCTAACCCAACTCAACCACCATGACCCAAGGTCCAAACCTTTCCCAACCCTTTCAGCCTTGCTAAGCATTCTTTTAATCCTAATCTAATTCTAACCCCCTTCCTAATGATGTCACATTCCATTAAGAAAGTGATTAGGGACTCAACCCACTTGAGAAAGTCAACTTTCTCAAGCTTGACTTCTCTAAGGACCAACTTGCCAAGTTGAGCATTACTCCCTCCCATGCCTCTTAATGAATTTCATTAATGAAACTTTAATGTATATTCCCTCTTGCCCATCCCTCATTAATGCCCAAGGCATTAATGGCTCTTACACTTTATTAATGACCTTAGGGTATCCATTAATGAACCTTGTCTCCCCTCTCTCTCTCTCCCATTCTTCTATAAATTGAAGAGGTTTGGAGCTCATAATAAGCCTTAATTTTTGAATAGTAGTGTTGTTATGCCAAGATTTTGAAGGAATCTCAAAGTATTGTTATACTACCCATTGCTTCATAACTTCATGCACACTCCATAGTTACTTTCATGCATGGTTATAATGCTCATTTTTAGACTAATATACATGCTTAATAATCAAATAGTTGTTTTAAACTTGAATCTTTCATGCTAGGTTGTTTATGTCACTGGTATTAGCATAATCTGAGAGCTGTTATGTTATTTACTGCACTCATCCTAGTTAGAAAGCAATAGGTCGATGTTAGGGTTTGATATGCTCACTAACCTTTGTTTATCACTAATAGAATGACTTATTGAAGTGTTGTGTCGTAGGTAACAGGTGTAACATTTGACACACACATTTTTTACGCCCACCGTGGGGCACATTTTTCAACTTGGTCCCATTTTCTAATCATTTTTCCTTAATTTGTCATCCTAGTTTTCAGGTCCAAGTCCGTATCCAGTTGGGAAAGCTCATATCTGGTGGATTTGCTTGCACCGTGAATTCCTAGTCCGTATCATTATTTTCTAGGCTCGTATCCAGTGTTTCCTAGATTGAATTCGATTCAAGCTCGTATCTGGTAACCAGAAGTTTGTATCTGTTAGCATAAGTTTGCATTCAGTTTTCTACATCGCATACCAGAATTCCTGGCTCGCATCTGGTTAATATCTTTGTTGTCTTCATTTTCTTAATTCTAACACTTAACCACTTGACATCTTAAGCAGCTTAACGAGTGATTGCAAGTTCTATTTAGGAATTGGAAGACGTTTCTAACATGTGTGGTTGCAGATAATTTTTAGTTGTTTTCAAATACTAACCCATTTCAAAGTTTTCCAAAATTAAGACCATTTCTCTACACTTGCTAAAACAACTAGATAATATGCTCTTTTCCTCTTGAGGAAAATCAGAAAGTCAGACGTTGTCTTATCATTTATGATGAAAATCGGGGGTAAATGAACAAAACAATCACATCGTATAATTCTTTTGGATCGGTAATTGAACAAACACAAAGCAATTAAATATTGTGGGATAAATGAACAACTCCATCGTATAACTTATTTTGGGACACAAAAATTGAACAAGCAAACTCAGTAAATATTGTGGTTAAATGAACAAAGGAAAACTTTATTTTCAAGCATCTTGTTTTCAGTAAATAGGAACATCTTAAATCAAGCACAACATTGCTTGAGGGAATGAACTATTTTCTTGACTTTGTTTTAGGAGAAAATGACTTAGATTAGGAGAGTATGCTCTTCTTCTTTGGAAGAATCAGAAATCTAGACATCCAAAGCTCGCCAATCCTTTGTACGCATATTTAATAGTAGAGGGCCTGCCGGTTGAGGAAAAAATCTCCTAGGAATGACCCAAGTGAGGACACGTTTTACACCAACCCTTCCAACTCACTATAAATAATTGCTTCCTCATAGGCCAAAGCCTCAGAAGACGGAGCCAGTTTTGTTCATAGAATTTTGACATCATTCCTTGAACATGCTTGGGTATATGTAGAGCGGAGCCGCTTGAACTTGTGAGACTACATATATTCAGGTACTCATAGGGTTATACGCCTCAATTTTGCCTTGTGTAATTCTATGGGGGACGGTTTTGAACGGATTGCCCAATAATAGACAACAATTTCAACTGAAAGAATTCCTTATTCACCCCTGAATTGGTGATAATCTTTGTGCAAGGAAAAAAGTAATTGCCCCAAGACACTCATCATATCGTGCCCTCTCTTGCATTTGGAGTCAGCTAATACAACATCATGACTAGAACCATTGCGTGCTTGGTGATAGTTGTATTCTGATTAGCATTTGAGTGTGTACCTAAGTCAACAAGCAAGGATTTTCATCCTCTACCTAGAGAATAGGAACAAAATGTGTGTTTGTTTCACCTCCCTAACAATACAATGTTGTTTGATATGTTCAAAAAACCATTAAAAAGATAAGCTCCTCAAAACAAGAAACAAATTTCAAACCCTGGAGTACAAGTGTTTTTCACGCATTACAACACCTCTTAACATAATCTGGAAAAAAACAAATTCACGCACTTTGAAAATGTACTTTCCAGAAATCAATCAAAATTTAACAGTCCATCATAAGCTCGTATCCTACATTTCTTGGTCTGTATTTGGTTTCCTGAGTTGTATTTGGTCAGCTTTAGGTCACATATAGGATCCCGGTTCACATATGGTATTCAAGATCCACATCTGGGGCATCAGAGATTCGTATCCAGGGTTTCTTGGGTTGCATCTGAAGGCTCACATCTGGGACAGTGGGCACTTACAGACCTAATTCTCAGAAAAGCTTAGTTGATTAGAATACCCTTTTGGCTCATTAGTTGGTTCCTGTTGTCTTTTCTGGTCTCCCTGTTGAGGTTTCAGAACTTTTTCAAACTTTGACCTTGCATGCTTAGTCAGTCTTTCACAATCGGTTCAATATGTGTGGTCTACCCGCTTTCTACCAAAAACTTGGTTCCCAACTCACTATCAGGGCAATCTAACCCTCTAACACTGGAATCATTTACGTCCACCAACAACAAACAATTAATCTTACCTAGACACACCCACTTGAATGGTTTGAAACTCTCACACGCACTATTGGGAAACATTGACAAAGTTGAGAAACAAGTTTATGGTTAGCACAAGATGCAACAAGTACACGTCTAAAGGATCGAAAGTACCTCCTAAAATACCACACTTTCAAGGGGAAACATCTCATAGTTCCCTACTCGATCTAGACTCTCCATAAATGGATAGCGACACTCGCAGATGGAATGAGGCTTTTGAGGAATATAACAATGGCAAACACCAAAATACCAAAGATATGGATGAGGAAGAAGAACCCACATTTGACGTCCTTTATTTGAGTCCAACAGTGAGAACGAATCAATGAAGAAGAATATGAAAAACTCAAACAAGACAAGAGATTCCATAAAATAATGGAAAAGATGACTGAGGAGGATAAAGAGAAATAATTCCTCCATCTAGCATCCACGGGTGTCAAATTACCTAAGGATTACGATATGGAACAACTCAAGGAAATGGAGGTACCAACTCCTATATCTATTCTTGCCAAACAACTCACATTGATGCAAACAGAGCTTACAAATCTCAAACAAGAGAAGACTAAACCAAAATCACCATACTCTTTGGACTCCATTTGTCCATTCCCCTTTGATAAGAGTATTACTATGATCCCATTTCCTCCTAATACGGCAAGACCGAAGTATGACAAGTACACAGGAGAAACTGACCCACACTATCATGTGAGGGAATTTTGTGCTTTAAGCATAGAATACATGCACGAACCTACATACCTCATGTGACTATTTCCAGGAAGTCTAGGAGGTAATGCCATGGAGTGGTTCTCAAAATTGAACCCTAAGGTCAAAACATTTGAGGAGATGATTCAACGCTTTAGCCAGCATTACTCCTATAACATACAACATGATGTGACCATGATGGACCTATGTAACAGAAGACTGGTGAATCATTTACACACTTCCTACAAAGATGGAGGAAGATCTTTGCATGATATTCAAGGGCCATTCTCAAATCAGAGAAGATGGAGATCTTCGTTAATAATCAATAAGTTCATCGACATGTATATGACAACCAAGGATATCAGCATTTTTAGAGTGAGCATTAGGTTTTTCAATAGGATCGTGAACATTTTGAATAGGAGCACCTTCGTTGATAGGATTTTTTGAAGCTTGCAAAGACTTAGGAAGAGTAGAAAGTGGAAGAAAACATGGAGAGGTAGAACAAGAAGATGGAAGACTTTGATCTTGACAAGGATATTTGGATAGCATAAGCGCATAATTTTTCTCTTGATTTTCAATAGGCTCAACATTGGAAGTAACAACACCATTTTTAATAACCTTAATGGAAGTATCATCTTTGGAAAGCGTAAGTGGGATAAGGTTATTTTGATTGTCAATAATCTCAACGGTGTAAGTAGTAACTTGATCTTGCTTAGGAGAAGACTTAAGACATGGTGGAATGAATGAGAAAGGGCATAAGGGATCAAAAGAACAATGAGAAAAATAATAGCCATCATACAAAGGATTGGATGACATGGAGGTTTCTTGATCTTGATCTTTCTTTATGTTATTTTCTTTATCATTTTTAGAGTTCTCTTGACATGGAGCCACTTCTAACGACAAGGAAGCATGTTGGAATTGTATGGGAGACTTGGGAAGAGATGGGGAAGGATTTGCTAAAGTAGGCATTATAGCATATAAAGGCTTAGGATCTTTAGGTTTAGCATGATTGAAAGTATTTGCAGCCAAGTGAAGGTTAGCTTGAGTTTCTTTAAGAGGTAGCCCTTGAGGATAATTATAGGGAACTACATGAAAAGCATTAGGAATTTTGTCAGATGAAGGATTTGTGGAAGGTTTGGCAACTTTAGGAGATGTATGAGTATTAGAAGAAGTAGAGGATGGAAGGGAGCCATCAAAAAACAATGGTTCATCATTAACATGATCTTGCTTGAGAGTACAATCTTTATTTTCAGCATGAGAACTGATCTTAGAGGAGCGATGCTCGTAGTAGCTACGTTTATAATTAGCGCGGAAAGCTTTCTCTTCCTCAAATTCATCATCAAAGTATTGTTCATAAAAATCATCAAATTCTCTTTCAAATTCAGAATCATATGGATCACCATCATGATCTATCCAATAGGACGACCCTTTAGTAAGAACAAGCACACAACGAGGACTCTTAGGAATAGAAGTGTCATAATCATGTCTATGTATTTCATCATAATATCCATCATCAGAATAAGCATCAAAGCTACAATAAATGGGATCATCAAAGTCATCAAAGATAGGCGTGTCATTCTTCACGGAAGAGGTATCACAAGGATTATCCCGTTGCTCATTATGGTATGCATTTTGAAGAGAATCATGACTCTTGGGAGAAGTAGAAGAATAACAAGATCGTCAAGAAGAAGAATGTGAAGACTTAGTGAAAGAAGAATGTTTGGATGATGATGAATGATGCAAAGACTTAGAAGAAGAATAATGTTTAGATGATGAGGAATGATGAGAAGATTTAGAAGAAGAATAATG
>MU221972.1:207097-242696 GCA_018584345.1 Thuja plicata | reverse complement strand
TGCATGGTTATAATGCTCATTTTTAGACTAATATGCATGCTTAATAATCAAATAGTTGTTTTAAACTTGAATCTTTCATGCTAGGTTGTTTATGTCACTGGTATTAGCATAATATGAGGGTTGTTATGTTATTTACTACACTCATCCTAGTTAGAAAGCAATAGGTCGATGTTAGGGTTTGATATGCTCACTAACCTTTTTTTATCACTAATAGAATGACTTATTGAAGTGTTGTGTCACAGGTAACATGTGCAACATTTGACACACACATTCCAAACAAGGCGGTTTGATAATTCCACTTAGATTAGACATGAGCTGTCAATCACACTGACACATCATGTCGTACCTAGAATTGGGCCATATACAATAAGCAATTATTCTAGGGTAAAACAAAAGGAAAACCATCATATTGTGCGTGTGAGGCTGGCAAAGCCTATAACAGTTCAATCATATTGTATTTCAGTGCCACGTGGTTCTCCATGAACCCAAAATATGTAGATAACTAGCGATCGAACTCCAACATATCAAGTATTAATGCAGGGAATGCCACATCTGAATGACATGTACTGCCACCACCCTGTCCCATCTCCCCACCTCACCCACACACGTACTATTCATTTCATTTCAATCCGCCTGCATCGACTAAAAAATTTGTGTAAGGCTACCATTTTCAATCGAAGGGCAATCAAATCAATAGTAAATTTCGTAAAAAAAAACATGTGCAATTTGAGGGGAGATTCAAATTTCAAACTGAGAACATTACACACATTAATGAGGCCAACCATACACAAACTACATTTTAAACATAGAAATGGAACTAAAACCATCTCATGTAAGTCATTATTCACACCAAGAACATACATCGAAGAGGAGGAAGAAGACACTACACTCATCGAAGAGTAGGAAGGGTTGTCGTTCCAGGTATCTCACATGTTTGAAATTATACTACATATAGGGAGCTCCATATTTTTTCCTCGATGATCATGTTTTAGTAGTGAAATATTTTTCATTTGTATTTCACTATTTCACAGGTTTCAAATTACACCACATATGTAGAGCTCAGTATTTTGTATTCCAATATCATGTATTAGTATTTTATATTGTTGAAACAAATGTTACTTGTTTGTAGTCATTTATATTATGTTATGTAAATGAGTTGTTATTATTAGGGTTCAAATCATGTTATTTTCACTTACCCATTTCATATACTCTCACTATTTTCAGCTCCTCAAAACCCTGGTTTTCTACATATATAAATGAGTTATTATAATTAGTGTTCAAATCATGCCATATTCACTTATCCATTTCATATTCTCTCAATTTTTTTAGCTCCTTAAAACCTAGTTTTCTACATGTATAAATGAGTTGTTATTATTAGTGTTCAAATCATGTTAGTTTCACTTACCCATTTCATGTACTCTCATTTTTTTAGCTCCTTAAACCCTTGTTTTCAACATCTATAATTTTTTTATTGTTAGTACTGCTCAAATCATCTTAGTTTCAGTTACCCATTTCATGTACTCTCGATGTTCTTAGTTCCTTAAACCCTTGTTTTCAACATGTATAAATTAGTTGTTTTGATTAAGTAAAAGCAGGTTTTGAAAGGTCCCGAAACCTTGAACAAAAGATCAAAAGATAGACAAAGTTGATCAGTCAAACAACCAAAAAATGGGACAAAAGAGAAAAAGGGGCACTAGGCCCTACAAGACCAAAAAGCAGAAAAAGATAGCACCAGAGGAAAAGATAGCCCGAAAACAAAAGAAAGCGCACAGGGATCTAGTTGGTCTCCATCAAGTGTTTCGCCTACTCCGCGAGGAGCTCTATATTATCCACCAAAAGCCTAAGGTCTTTGAGACCTGTCTTTCTTCTTTATGCTTGAACGAGTATGGATTCTAGTACCCAACCCCTCTTTGGGGTCCTTACTCTCCTCCCCTCTATTGGCCTCGAATCTCTCCATTAGGTTCTTGCATTGCTCAACAGACACTTTCAGAATATTAAAGCTTTACTCACAGATTTTTCTAACCATCAGATCAATTTTTTCCATTTTACCTTTTAGTGAGGACAGACGTTCCTCAATATTTTTGACTTCCACATTTTTTTTGTTAATCTTATCCTCCATGGTCAACACTTTAGTGCCCAACTCCCTAAAGGCTTCACCTTTTTTAATAGCTTCAGTCCAGTTCTTCAAGTTGGTTGCCATAGACTCTTCCCCGAAGGTAGCAACTTTTATCATACTCACATTCTTAGCCTATTCATTGATATTAGTCTTCATTTTCATAATATCCTATGCTATGGTAGCCATGAACCTCCCGAAAGAGAGGATGATATCTTTTTGGTCCGCGCCAATGTTGAAGCTTTCCTTAGTATTCCCTATAGTATCAGTATTAACCTTTTCTGGAAGACTAACCTCTTTTTCCTTGATCTTAGTGTTAGTATTTTCCTTTTCTTTCTTCACCTTCTCCTTTTTTCTTGAATCTCATGAACAGGGTCCTCCTCGTCAGAGGAAATGAGGATACCCTTGTTCCTCTTTGATTTCTTGAAGGTCGAAAGCTTATTCATTAGATTAGCCTTCCTTTTTCTTTGGCTTTTGGGGGTTTCCTCATCTTCAGTTATGAAACCCTCCAAATTAGGGTTCATATCCTCATTCTCCAACTTTTTCTTGGAAATCTTTGAAGAGATACACTTCAAGCTTCCCTTACCCCTAATGCTAGGAATGTTCTCATTCTCAGTGTCATCATCAAATCTTTCTCTTGACTCTTCGTCCTCAGTCTCCACATCATTAAGAATTTTACCCCTACCTACTATTTTATCCAGCTTCCTCATTTTTAAAACATCATGAATGAGAACCATTAAACCTTGGTGGGAGGCATGATCCCCAAAAGGGTCTTTTTGAAACTCCTTCATAGTGACATTCAGAGAGCTCATGAGATAGAAAGGAATGCTAATTTCTTCATTATACCTAAAATAATTCAAGATGACGAAGTGATGCCCGTAGGCTCTAGTAAATCTGCCACCTAGGGTAAGATAACAGATAGCTGCATATAACACAAAATGCCAAGGGCGGATGATATTAGCAGTACTAAAGAAACCTCCTACCTTCTTCGCAAGTCTGTCAGCCTCCTCCTCATTCTCAGGGAACTGCTCATACGCTTTATCTGAATAACTACGGTCATGGTAAAATTTCATGCCATTCATAGGGAGACCAGTGGCCTCCGCAATAAGTTCCTCAGTGATTTCTAGCCATTGATTGTTGAAATTGATCTTTCCTTATTTCCAGTTACGCATGAAGAAACTGGTAATTGCAGGGTTTCCCCCATGAAGCTTCTCCATATACGCTGCAAAATTCCCCTTCTGGAGGATTTCCCAGACTTTGTCATTCTGCTTCCATTCGCTACAGTCAGTAGGTTCATGTCTTTTCTTCCCTCCACCCATTCTGTATCTTCTAACAATGTTGCTCTGGTTCTCTCTGTGCTTGATATTTTCGTTGTTCTCCTTTTCAATAATGTACTCCTTAATTTTTGTGAGCCCCCAAAATCTATGCAACAAAGTATTGCGACACCAAGTGGCTTTGTAGAGGATTAATTCTTCATAATTAAGACTTACATCACTCGTGTTATCTGTATTCATTTGAGTAAATGAATTTCATCTCTACCTTTCGTAGATCATCTCCTTATGTGTAAGGGATATGAGATCGTACGACATACTGATATCATCATTCCAAGTATAGACTTGGTCACTTCTGCATGCGTAGTTGGCCGCCCAATCTGCACTTATATTGCCTTCACGGTACACATGTGCCACAATACATTTATTCATATTCTTGATTATGGACGTGGCATAATCAATAATATTACTAATCATCCACGAGGGTTTGGAGATATTGTTGAGGGCCTTAACTATATTCAAGGAATCCCCTTCAAGCCAGACATTTTTATAATTATTTTCTTCAGCCATTATAAGACCATTGAGGGCTGCCAAAGCCTCAGCCATGTGATTATTTTGAACCCCTATAGGGATATCCCTCATAGCAATACAATGACCTTTCTCATCATGCATGATCATTCCACATCCTACAATACCAGGATTACCTTTCGAAGCCCCATCAAAGTTAATCTTAATCCAGCCATTCGGAGGACTTTCCCAAACCATTCCATCTCTGTTATTATTTTGGGATTTCTCATCAAGATTAATACCCCATTTTTGAAGAATTGCACTATCCTCTTTCCCTTTAGAAACCTCTTTAATTTTCATAATTTTGAAGTTCTCAATAATCAAATTCTGACTTTTTTTGAATAAAATTTTAGGGGAGGTCTCATTCTCTCTGAAATTTTTTTCATTTCTTTCCTTCCAGATTGCCCAAGATATGTGGGGAAGGGCAATTTGCCATATCTTTCTAATGTACTCACTCTTAGTATTAATACCCCATGAGGTGAACATATTCTGGATATCATTGGGTAAGACCCAATCAATATGGAAAGCCTTCATCCAATAGGACCAAACGTCATTAGCATAATTGCAGTGGATGAACAAGTGATTGACCAATTCTTCCTCTTTCCTGCACAAGACACACATATTAGTAATATACATTCCTCTACTCTTGAGGTTGTCAAGAGTGAGGATTTTTTTTTGAATCATAGTCTAGAAAAAGATGTTGATTTTAGGGGTAAGCACTTTGATCCAAGCCTTGGCCTAGAAGGGAGTTTCATTGTTCTCGTTATTGAGATTATAGGCCAATCCCACAGTGATACTACCATTCATAGTATATTTCCAAATCAGAGAGTCTTCTTCTGAGTTTAGAATCATGGCATTGAGATTAATATTTAGAGATAGAAGGGCATCATCCACAGTAGTAATATCCTTCCATTTCCCATTACAAGTATAATCCATGACCTTAATGCCAATTTTTTCTTTGCATAAATCAACAAAGGGACCCCAAACAATATTCATAGCAACAGGTTGGCTACCTATCCATATATCCTCCCATAAATCCACTCTGTTCTCCTTGCCCACTTTCCACTTCACTCCTTTCCTTATAATATTTTTGACTTTTATCACATTCTTCCATATACAAGAGCCCATCAAGATGTCTTTAGTATTAAGGAAATCATTTATTGAATTAGAATTCCAGTTATATTTGCTCTGCCAAATAGAATTCTATTCACCCTTCAAAGTAAAACCCCTCCATCCAAGTTTAGCTAGGAGAGCTTCATCCATTCTTTTGATTTTCTTTATACCCAAACCACCTTTGGATTTAGGCATACAGACTTTATCCCAAGCAATAAGAGCAAATCTATTAGTTTTTTCAACACCATTCCAAATAAAGTGCCTTTGAATTTTTTCAATAGCCTCAACAAATTTGTTGGGAATCCTATAAAGACTTAGGGCATAGATTGGTATACTCTGAAGAGAAGATTTTAGAAGTTGGATTTTACCAGCCTGACTGAGCAGAGCTCCTTTCCACCCAACAAGTTTCTTATGAAATTTTTCCACCAGAGAGCTCCAAAAGGAATCAGGAGGATTAATCCCAAGGGGGAGGCCCATGTAGGTAGCAGGGAGCTCCCCAATTTGGCAGTTCGTAATTCTACTTATCTTGTGTTGTCTATACTCAGGGGTGTTAATGAAATAAATAAAGCTTTTATTCCAGTTGATAATCTGACCAGTAGCCTTACCATAATCATTGAGGACATTTCTAAGGTTTTGGGCTTCATTTAAGGTAGCTTCCCCATAAAAATTCAGTCATCCATGAATTTCTGATGAGAGAAAACATAGTTTGAGGAGGATGGTTTTAGCCCTTTGAGATCCCCTTTTCTAACAGTGCTTTCAATGTACTTGCCCAAACATTCAGCAACAATCGCGAACAGAATAGGAGATAAGGGATCTCCCTACCTTAGACCTCTAGTTGATTTAAAGAAGGCCAAGGGGGACCCATTCACAAGAATCGAGAAGGTGGGAGAAGACACCAACCGCATTATCAATTTTATACACTTGGAGTTGAAACCAAAGGTCCTCAAAACATTCTGCATAAAATTCCAATCAACTCTATCATAAGCTTTAGAGAGATCAATCTTTAGTATGAATCCTTATTTTCTAGCCATAGTCAGAGAATGTATGTTTTCATGGATAGTAATGATAGAATCTAAAATCTGCCTTCCCGGAATAAAACTAGTTTTTTGATGAGCAATTAGCTTAGGTAGCAGTTTCAGAATCCTAGAAGTGATAACTTTTGATATAATTTTATAGGATGAGTTACAAAGACTGATAGGATGAAAGAGGTCCATTGTGTCTGCTCCAGCTTTTTCTGAATAAGGGCAATGAAAGTATCATTCATTTCTCTGAGAATTCTTTTAGATCCAAAGAATTCTTTAACAGAATCAGTAATGTCCTTATGTATGATCTCCGAATATTCATGAAAGAAAAACATAAGAAATCCATCAGGGCCCAGAGATTTATTCCCTTCAAAAGAAAAGATAGCCTCTTTAATCTCATCATTAGATGGGATGGTTGAGAGAAAGTGATTATCATTATCCTTCAAGATTTTAGGAATAATCTCTAAAAGATTGCTTTGAAGGTTCTGGTCAAGCTGGTCATCTTGGGATAGAAGATTAGAGAAGAAGACTATAACTTCCTTGGAAATATCCTCCTCTTTTTCCATTCTTCTGTTATCAACTTTGACTTTAGATATCCTGTTGGCTTCCTTGTGCTTGGTAGCCATCATGTGAAAGAGTTTTGTGTTCCTGTCCCCCTCTCTAAGCCATGTGTTTCTAGATCTCTGTTTCCAAAATATTTCCTCCTTGTGCACAATTTCATGATATTTACTCAAGATTTCAGTTTCTTGTTCTTTAAGAGTATTAACATACCCTTCATTTTGAACAGAATCCTAGACCTCTTTTAGCTCAATCATGATATCAGACTTAGAAGAAAAAATATTGCCAAAAGTTTCTTTATTCCACCTCTTAATACTATCTTTCACATGTTTCATTTTGTAGGTCATCCTATACATTGTAGTTCCTTCTATCTTAATATTCCACCATTCACTAATTTTGAGGTACATTTCAGGATGAATGGTTCACATTTTTTCAAATCTGAAAGGATAGTTCTTACTTCTAACTATAGAATCAAAAATAAAGGACAGTGGATAGTGGTCAGACCCAGCTCTGATAAAGGAAATTAAAGAATAATTATACTTCTGAAACCATTCACTAGAAATTAAGGCTCTATCTAATCTTACCTGGATCAAATTATTGCCTGCTCTCTGGTTTGACCAGGTTTAATTGATGCCTTGGAGATTGATATCAGTAAGAGCTTGTCAAGATATAAAATTCATCAAGTTAATCATGCTTTCCAAATTAGGTTGGGTTCCACCCATTTTTTCATCTTCCTTGAGAGGAGTATTGAAATCCCCCATAATGAGCCAACTGTCTTTCTCAAAAGACTTCCTGACCTGATCTAGTTTTGTCCAGAAGGAGTGTCTTCCACTCTTTGTATTGGGAGCATAGATATTGGTAAGAATCTAGCAGGTTCCTTCCTTGATATGGTGGAATCTAATACAAGCCATATTACTTTCCTGAATAAGAACATCTCCCTCAATGATATCACCATTCCAAAAAGTTACAATACCCCCTGAGGCTCCTTCTGAGCTACCTCCGCTACAAAAATTATTTCTATAGTATTTAAACTTTTCAAATTTTTCCTTAGCCATTTTAGTCTCCTAAATGATAATGATATCCGGTCTATTATCTCTAACCATATTTCTGATAAGATCCTGTTTGTCAGGATTATTTAACCCTCTTATGTTCCAAGATATAATCTTCATTTCTTTTTGGTGATACCCAGCTGGGTAATAGTTTTATTTGTTCCATCTGCTATATTTCTAGCCTCCTCTTGATTTCTTTTTCTAGAGCTTGGTGGTCTTCCTGGTGGTGAAAGTTGGCATTCTCCAACATCTGGTTGGTAATTTTTTGTTGTGCCCTTCTTTTGTTTAGTTTTTTCCACCAAAGTGGTTTTGTCTTGTTTCTCTAGGATTTTATCTATTTCCTCTTGATCACCCCATTTCGGTTTATCTATTTCCTCTGAGTCTTTCCTTTCCTCTTGTGATGAATTTTGTGTCATCTCTGATAGTCCAGGACCCAAGACAATATCTTGTTGAGCATCTAAGAAGATGTTTTTTTCATAGAGATTTTCCTGATCTCCCTGATTTATTGGTGGTTCCTCTACTTCTTGTGTAGTCGACTAGTTATCCTCTTGATCAGTTTTGTCCTTTTCATATTGGGCTTTACAAATATCATTTCTCTCATCTTCTAGAGTATCCTTGACAAAGTCTATCTTGTCATTCTTGGCTAGTTCAGTCTCATTTCCTTTCTCCTTCTGATCTATCTTAGTTTCATCTTTTCCTGATCTTTCTGTCACACCTTTCTCTAGATTATTCTGTGTTTCTCCTTTGTCTTTCCCTTTCTTTTCTTTCTCTTTAGAAAGCTCATTTTTCTCTTCTATTTGTTTCTCTACGTTCTTGAGTTCTTCTAATGGTTCTATGCTCTTTCCAGTCGGCTTCCATTCTTTTTTCTATTGATTTTTCTTGATTTTGTTCATTGGACATTTCTTTTCCCAATGCCCCATTTTTTTGCATCTGAAACAAGCAAAAGGAACTAACTCATATTCTATTTTTTGGGTCCATTTCCCTAATCTTGACTCCATCTGTATCTCTTTTGGAATATCAACATCTGGAACAATACCAATGCAGATTCTGGCATGTGTAAGTCTTCTTCTAGAAGCCGTGACCGGGTCTATAGATAGAAGTTCTCCAAAAGATCTAGCTATACCAGCAAAAATATCCTCATTCCAATACTCCATGGGGAGCCCAGGGAGCTTCGCCCAGACAGGGACTTGGACTATAAAATCTTCATGATGAGCCATATTAGGGTACCATTTCTGCAATATCATAGTATTTTTTCCTATACACCACGGTCCACTACAGATGGCTTGTGTTCTGTCTTCTTCACACGAGAAAAAAAAAAGAAACAAAACCCTTATTCATGGCTATCACCTCAACTTGGCCTTTGAGTTTCCATATTTTTTCAACAAACGCTCTAATCACTTCAATATTAGGCCTAATCCCAATAAACCTCGCAACCAGGGCATTATCCATTTTTTTTAATATTATGATCTATTACTTGATCAGGAATAGCAATAGCATATCTACCCTCAGATATGTTAGATATGTTCCTAACAGGTGGGTGTATAGACTTAACTGAGGGATTTACACTGAAAAGGGAGGCCCGTTAGACTGTCCCTTTCCCTAGTACAGGGCCCCCACTTGGGTCCCCTTCTCCCGCAAATCCTTGTGGTTTCCTGTCCTCTTTCCCAATAGAGTCAGTGGAGCCCTCTGTGGTAGAAGGACTTGCATCTCCTGCAGAATCCAATTCCATTGAGAGATTTGAATTTCCCGCACGAGTGTTCCCGCTTCCCAGTCGCTCCCCACTTCCCACTTCTGATCTCCCATCGAGTTTGAATGTTTGGTCAATGCATTGAGACAATAAAAAGTATGTATAAATTAGTTGTTATTATTACTGTTCAAATCATTTTAGTTTCACTTACCCATTTCATGTACAATCAATGTTCTTAGTTCCTTAAACCCTTGCTTCCTATATGTATAAATGAGTTTTTATTATTAGAATACATGAAACATATAGATTCCCGTCACTCCTCACATATCAGATAACATGTCCATGCAAAACATGACGAACAAAAAATAAAATATTTTGTAAGTATATGGGAAACATGCTACTTTTGTTCAAGACTCGCCACCATCTTACACAAAATATATTGACATCTAAACGTCAAATATGTTTTATATATCACATTATGCATCATCGTTCAAGTGCATCATCAATCGTTGGCATTGTATATAACATCCTTTTTTGTTCCATTCATATTTACCCTTTTTCCAGCACATTGTTACTGTAAATCTCACATATCACATTTAAACTCTGAAACATTATGCAGATGACACTGAAAATCATTAACATTCAACGCCCATGGAGATGTACTAATGATACAATTCAGGAAATGAATGTGGACATAGATGAGTGTTGACATCACTCGCACAAATTAATACAATCAAACAGTACAAAATTATGAAAGTGACAGGGAAAACTATTTTAATTTTCATCACATACTAGTTGGTCATGGTTTTATTTCACCATGCTCTCCACAACCTGTAGATGAAGAAATCCTAAGATATCTCAGGGAATCATTCCCTTAATCTCCTACATCAATTCTCGACACTGAGTGGTTCATCGTCATCCCATACCCACCAATTCAAGCATCTCAAATATGGCTTCAGAACCATGCTCATATTATTGACCAATTCTTCATGGGACCAAATAATATTACCAATCTTGTGTTCGCTACAAGGTATTTCTTCTAAAAATTATTCAAGCTCAACCAGGAATCATGGAAAACCTAATATTTGAACATATATTTCTTAGAAATTTATGGACCAGAGGTTCGAGAAAGCTTTGAGAATCTATCATGGCAACAAATGATATAAAGAGTTGTCGATGAACAAATCCCTTCTTGGATATTTACCAAAGTGTATGTTTTACCTCACGGTCATCTCAGTGTTGTGACTCCTATCAGATCTTGTCATGTCTACAGTGAACTGATTATTTGGAAAGTACTTGCCCATGCAACACCACCCCATCTAGTTGACAAGGAAGGATTCGACTATGAATCCCTGTCACATTAAGTGTTATATGTGTTGAATATGAATCATTGCCTCATTATATGTGTTCATCTATTACACTTTTCCATCCCTACTATTTATCTCTGTGACTGACTAACTTGATCACTTTCCACCGGGACCATACTTCTTATGTTCAAGCAAGCATGATTGTAGAACATGCCATGGTTAGTCTCTTTCAATTTTTTCTTGCTTATCTTCAATTGTAGTGAACAATCTAATGAGAAATACATTTTATTTCTGCCCCTAGTAACATACATATTGTACTAATTACATGCAGATTACTGGGCCAGTTGTAATGAAGGTTCCTGGGAAGAAGAAAAGAGAATCCACAAGGTTTCCATTGCATAAAAGAGGACTAATGTTCCCTCCAGAACCTGAAACAACTCCTCACATTCTCATTAATTCCCATGATACTTCACCAACAATGAAATTTATCATAGCTGCAAGGTCACCCAAAGTTATAATGCCACAAAATTTGTGGTCTCAATCTGATATAGAAGGGGCAGTGAAAGATGTAGATGAAAATGACATGGTAGTGAGGGATGCATCCAAGAAATGGCACATCCCAATAACAATAATGTCCAAATGGTTGGGTGGTATCATTACCACCTCTAAGAATGCCCAACAACCATCCTTACAACAGTCGAAGAAGACAAATTGTTGAATGGTGCAAAGAGATGGCAGTGCTCAATCATGGAATAGAATTTGTCAACTTAAAGGTATTTGTTGGTCAAATTTGTGAAGAAAGACCCAACCCTTTCAAGGTTGGGATGTCAGGAAAGTCTTGGTGGGCTGGTTTTAATAAGTGTTGTCTAGAGATCACACTTCATATAGCTAAAGGCCTCGACAAAGACAAGGCACTCAACCTTAGAGCGACAGTGGTCTCTTCTTTCTATGATACATTTTTGGCATCATATGAGGCAAATCCGTATGGTCCAACTCACATTTGGAATTGTGATGAGACTGGTGTCCAAGAAAATAGAAATGGGATTAATGAGGGTGTTGGCTAGAAAATGGAGTAGGAGTGTTTCATACATCATACCCAAGAGTCAATAATGGATCACTATTATATGTTGTGTCAATGCTTCCGGGAAAAGCATTCCAGGCTTCTACTTGTTTAAGGGGAAGAGTTTTTTGAAGAATTACATTGCCAAATACAAACCGAGTGCTTTCATAGCTTCCCAACCGCATGTATGGATGAAAAAAGAACTCTTCCTCAACTGGTTGCACCACTTTGTGTGATCAGTTCCAGTAGGTGTTTCCCCCACAAAAAACACCTTCTCATTTTTTATGGCCAGGGTAGCCACGTTTCCGTGACAACCATCGAAGAGGCAAGGATGCTTGGTGTTGAACTACTAACATTTCCTATGCACACCTCCCAAAAATTAGAGCCCCTAGATGTGAGTGTATTTTTTCCTTTCAAAACATACTTCAAATCCAAAAGAGAATCATGGCTCGCAGAGTACCTCAGTGTAGAAATCAGGCAGGTAGAACTTGCAGAACTAGGCAATAAATCTTTGGCAAAAGTATTAACGATTTCCAACATTGTGGAAGGATTTAGTAGGACAGGAATATGGCCCCTCAACTACAATATACTCGTTGATGACATGAAACCTAACACTTGTTTCCAAATTAACGAGGTCGATGATGCTTCAACAGTGCAGAACATACTAAGTCTATCTGATGTAAACATTTCAACAAAAGATGTTGCACACAACATTGCTCAGATTCATCAAATGGACCCAAACAATGAAGACCAACCACTACAGAACATGGATGAAGGTCATGTAGATAAATGGAGGATATTATTTCTCTAGCTTCACAATTTATACCACCAACCTAGGTAGTTTTTGGGGCGATGGATCTAGGTGCTAATTTGAACGGCTAACAAGAAGAGGGCACTTCCTATTTCCCATCGCCACCCACCACCAAACCTAAAAAAGTGGTCCATTACTATGTTGATTACATCCCATCAGAAAATGGAATGGATGTATATTTCAATGTAGAACTCACAATGTAATCAATACGAGGTGGTAAAGATGAAGACAAAAACTTACTCTCCTAAGTTTCAGAGACCCGGGGTTCTCAATTGCAATCTTCAATCACAAAATTCTTAAAATTTCTAGTTCACACAGTGAACCAAAAGAAAATTTGTGGTGGTGATGGTGGAATCCATTTGAGTCATCGATCTCAGCTATTAACATTAGATGACTAGATAAATCTTCTGATGGAGTAGGAGAAGGGGAAATTTGAGTTGGAGGAGATAAAAGTCTGAAAGAAAGAGCATACCAAAGTGAAAAAGGAAGCATGTCTGCTAGAAAAGGAAAAGAAGGATGCAGAAAAAATAAGAAAGGACAAGGAGCGTATGGAAAATGACCTTCACAAAGAAGAAGAGAAGAAGGAGGACACCAAAAAATAATGAGAGAGACAAGAAAAGGAACATGAGGTTGAAGTACTGACTATTAAGGAGAGGGCTCTAGCTTTGTCATGAAAAAGGATGTCTTATAGTACATCAAATCCCTCAACTCCCTTGCCCGATATGTAGAACAATATTCTAGATAACATTATCAACATAAACATTCATATATATTCACCTACAATGAATTGTGTTGTCGGTACACCTCCAATTCCCTTGTTAAGTCCTAATTGTTGCAGCCCTTCTCCTACTCTATTGATTAGCTCACCTAGTACAACATCAGGTGATGAGAACATGGTTCCCAGTTCATCTAATACGAGTGAAATTGCCTCACTGGCACCTCATTTTCCTCAAAGGATGTTGTAATTGTCCTAATGTTACAATTGTGAACACTACTTATATGTTTTGATTGCTTTTTTGTATTTTTTTGCTTGTCGGTCAGAACTAGCAGATGTGAGCTGCAAATATGTGATTTATGATGTTTAATTTATCATTTTCATTTATGTCTAATTATGTTCAATCTCGTGTTCAATTTTATATTCAATTGTGTTAACTTATGTGCAATTATGTTCAATTGTCATTATCTGTGCCTCTTGTCACCTTACTTCCATCTCAAAAACCCCCAAAGTTGACCACAATCACATCCAATACTCATATATTCTTGCAAAGAGGACACTATACCATTGGAAGAGCTTCATAGTGCTAAATTATGGTGTAGATTCCACCCTTTAACTTTGCATGGTCAACAACAACAGAATTGAACATTGCAGGGGTCTCTAATGATAACATATGAAACCCCCATGCATTGCCAATGAATGTGTAATCCATATTGTGATTTGTTTATGTGTTAATTGAAGTGAATTGATTACAAGTGTTTCATATCCATTTCATGTTGCAACTACACATGCACATAAAATTCAATGCATTTGAAGATGAATTGAGTTAACTATAATAGGCAAGATAGGGTCCAGAGTATGTGGCACTTATTTTTTGTTTTTGGGGATGCGTGGCACCCCACGTGGACTGTGGAAGATAGGGTTCACACGTATTGACATCCATACCCTATGCATTTGTAAATGAATTTAGTTGAATATAATAAATGATAAGCAATTAGAGTTACAAATATACAAAAAAATTCACACACACTCTAATTGAAACAAACGCTATTGCAATTTCATGTTCGAACAAATAATTGAATTGTATTGTGTCAAAGATTGCAAGTACAGATGCTCGCAAATCACTATGCAATTACATAAACCATTTCTAATGTAATTACATTAAATGAATCTAATGCAACACTAACCATATCGTGCATAGTGATTTGTGTGCATCTGTAATTGATTAACCAATGTCATGCATAGTGATCTGTGTGCATTTGTAATAGATTTGTTTAACATTAACTATTTCTATTTACAGAGGCATGCAAATCACTTTGTAATTATAGTACCCATTTCTAATGTAATTGCATTAACCATTTGATGCATACTGATTTGTGTGCATCTATATTTGCATTAATCAATTTTATGCATAGTTATTTGTGTGCGTCTGTAATTAACCAATTACAAATGCACACAAATCACAATGTATTTCTAAATGAATTTAATTTAATTTAATATAAGCTAAGCAATTGAAACATTAACTATTTCTATTTAAAGTAAACTCTATTTATATCCATAGAGTGTTGGAACAAATTACTGATGCATAAAGATTTGTGTGCATCATTAATTGGTTAATCGTAGTTGCACACAAATAACTATGCATGAAATTGGTAAATGCAATTATAGATGCACACAAATCACTGATGCACACAAATCAATATGCATCAGTAATTTATTCCAACACTCTATGGATATATATAGAAATATACAAATAAGGTTTATTGAAATATTATTGTGAGCCTAATTAAAGGCTACCTCGAATATTAAGCCAAGTTAACACATAACTCTAGACCTGATTAAGCACTATATTTAATTGAACCATAAACTTATAAAAAATCAAAGGAAAACCATAAACATAACCGTACAAACAAATCAAGTCAAACCCTGACAAGAATTAAACCCAATAAAAAATTGAAGTCAATTGGATCCTAATAATGTAAATTAAACCAAAATATAAACCTAATTAAACCCTAACCTACACCAAATTAAAAGTTAACTTTGAATATATTTGAACAATAGTCCAAATTGATCCCTAACCATTAACCTAGTTTAACACTATATAAACAAAGCTTAACTCTAACCCTGAGAGTAAACAAAATTGAACTTAACGAATCATTAAACATTACCCTAAACTAAACTATATTAAACACAAACCCTAGCTTAACCAAATTAAATTAATCCATAATAATAAACTAAATTCAACCCATAACATTAACCTAAATGAATCTTAAAATCAAATTGAACTCTTACTCTACCAATAAGGAAAATTGAAATATTATTATGAACTTGATTAAATGCTACCTCAAATTTTAAGCCAAATTAACACATAAATCTAGAATTAGTTAAGCACTATATTTAATTGAACCATAAACCTATAGAGAATTTAAGGATAACCATAAACCTAAGCTAAGCAATCAAAATGAACTATAATATAAGGTAAACAATTAAAACAAACTATGCATATCCATTTCATGTTGGAACCAATAATTGAATTCTAGTGTAACAAAGATTGTAATTAAAGTTGCACACAAACCACAATGAATTTCCAAATGAATTGAGTTTAATATAATATAAGCTAAGAAATTAAAACAATAACCATTTGTTATTGAAACAAACTCTATGCATATCTGAAGAGTGTTGGAAGAAATAAGTGAATTTTAGTGTGACAAAGATTGCAATAAAAAATGCACACAAATCAATATGCAATTTCATTAACCATTTCTAGACGGAGTTACAAAAGTCGCAACATTCCAGTCAAGATTTGGATTTATACTCTATATCATTGTCAAATTAATAATTGCCTAGTTTGGGACATAATACTTTTTCTTCTCTCGAATCCTTCAGAAATGATTACTGACAATGAAGTGAAGAGGATAATTTTGTTCTGCCTTTGGCTAAAACCATGGTCACGAAAAATCATAAGGATGAGGGCAATGCTCCAACCTAATTTGAGATAAACGGCTCCACCTCTGCCTGTATCAGACAAGTTTGGAGATTTATCAGACTGGTATAAGATTTTTTGGTCCAGAGTCAAAAAGGCCTAACGACATACATAGAATATAATGACGTCGATCACCAGGAGACTCCAGCATACCCAAAATGTCAAAGCAGGCAAATAAAGCTCTATCACGACTTGACCTATGAGACTCTTTTATTTTTAAACTTATCACGCAACGTCTTGACTTGTGTTGACCTAGTCGCTATGATTCAACTATGTTGCTTGTCATTGATGCTATGCTTTCTAGTTATACCTTCAAGTCATTGTTTTAATCATTGGTAATTTTGACTCTTTAATGAATTGAGATGATGTGTACTTTGATGATACTATATAAAGATGCGTAAATAGATGCTTTATTTTACAAATACATGCATATACGATGAATTATGATGTAATTTCAATAAAATGTGTGAATTTTATTGATTATGGATTTCAAATAAAGTATGATGAATTTGTGGATTAAATGATTAATCGATTACTAATATATTGTTTTTTTGGCTCCAAGTGTGTCTGAGTGGATGCAGTAATGAAGGCGGGGGTGTGGTTGAGGTAGAGGAGGCTAGCCATCAGCTTTGGTGGGTACGTATGATCTGGTCTATGCACACACCACTTAGAGATTTTGTGCTAACTTCTTATTTTTATTATCGCTCTTGAAATTTGGTGTGGATGATGTAAATCTGAATGAAATAAATGACTACTTCGTGTGCGTTCTTGTTTTATGTACTTGTGTTATTTGTGTTTTGAATATAGATATATGTATTTATATTGAGAGATTAGAAGTGATGTTTTGGGGGTAATTTATTTTTAATTATTACTACAAAATGGTTGGAGCAAAATGAGGAGAGTGGAGAGTTATAAAACAAACTGCAATGTTGTAATTGAAAAGTCCCGCATGCTAGGAGGAAAACTGATTCTTGAAGGCAGGAAGAGGAAAGAATCAACTATTAAGAAGGGAAGGAGTACTGACAAAGGAGTGAGTTGGGGGAAATTGAAAGCGTCAGTGGACGTCTCTGGTGGCAATTGAAAGAACTTCAAGTTTTTGAGTATAGACCAGGTTCTTTCCTAGCCGTATCATCTCTGTTGTAAAGAAATAACAATAAAATGTGTCACTGTTGTTTTTATTCATGAGTTTTCGCATCAGTTTTAAACTTAAAAATAACATATGTGTGATTGTGTTTGTAGTGTAACTTCAGATGGAATTAAGTGTTATTGCAAAGTTTCTTCTCTGGTGTCTATTTTTCCCTACTTCATTATATGCTTTCGCATACAGCTAAGTAAGTTGGGTTTCATTCTTATCTCTTACTGTGTTGTCTGCCTCCTCGATTTGTTTTCAATCTGGTTTTCAATGGTATAGTCCTATCATAAGACCGTGCTCCTTTAATCGATGAGCATGCTTGTATTAGCATGGAGGGTATCATATCCTTCGAAGGTTGTAAACTGCTACCGTGACAGAGCTACGTCTATGCGTTTCTTATTACGCCACTCTTTAACATAGTATGGCTGGAAATGTTTTCCTTCTAGTTGCAACTTCTTCTTGTTCCCCTGCATGAGCTGCTACTTCCCTCTTTATTTGATTTGATGACTTACTTTTTCCAGTAGGGAGCTGGAGGTTAATTGGGCATGCCTTGTCATGATTGTTCATACAGTGTTGAACGGTGTACCCTAGTGCGTGGTTTTTGTAATTTCATTTAACGTCTTAGCTGCAAGCTTTTAGCCTCCCAACGCTTTGTCATGACTCCTCTCTAAGCTCTTTTTCATTAAAACAATATTGTTGCAACTTAATTTGGCGTATGAGTAAGGTTTTTTTTTTTTTTCTACTTGGGTATCTTGTAATCTCTGTCATTTTAGTTATGACTAGAATGGGCCAGATGTGGTGTAGTTCTTGAAATTCTATTTTACCATTAAATTTGTCCTCTCCTTTTGCGTGAGATGTTGCTTCTTGCTCCTTGAGTGGATGTGAACTCCCAAAAAATGTGAGGACAGGTGGTTGGGATGTTAAATGGTTGTGCCTGGTTATTAAAAACATTATTTGAGGTTGTGATTTTCCCAGCGTTGCCTATGGTTTTGCTAACAACACTATCTCAACACGGATTTTGGTGCATGCCATTTTCATTTCTTCAGCATTACATTTCCAATATATATTTCTAGAACCATTATTCTGATTTGAAAGATTTAGTTAACGGGTTAGATAATGGTCAGGAACCATAGGGAAAACTGTAAATACTATCATTCACTCAGAAACATCAATGCACCTTCATAAATAATTATCAGATAGTACTGTCATAGCGTTTGATATTTTGTTGTGTAATTACTTATGAATTTAGTTATGGGAAACACCAATGGAATTGATATGATTAGTATGATATTTAAAATTTTGTGTAATTAGAAGGTAGCAATATGGGTGAATGCTATCTTCAAGACAAACGGTAGAACAACTATTCCCGTGTTTTAAATAAACAGCATGTGTGATTAAAATTCTTGCAAAATGTTTTTTTACTCCATGTTAGTTCCAATGAGAATAATACTAAATAAATTCTACTGCATATGTTCAACGAAACAATGATAAATTAAGAATTATTAGAATTCCATACTAGCTATGTATATGATGTGTATTATTTATGGTAGGGTGTTGAATGTGGAAGACCAGGGGAGGTAGAAATGATCTGTTATACTTCTGCCTGCCAGTAGAAACCTAGTGATGAATAGCTTTGGCCAAAGTGATTTGCAAATGTATTTTCTTATATGTTGGTTGTTGATCTATCCCTCTGCCACATCTGTGTTTTTTATACTATTAGACATAGGTGTTAGTAGATATGTTCACGACTTCACCAGATCCATCTGACTCCTTAGTACCGGTTGCTAGGCTTCTCAGGCAATGTTGACACGTTCTTTGTGTCAGGAAGAACCCCGAGGGAGCTAACCACTCCGTGGTTGGGTGGTAAAAGCGCCTGAGCCACACTCCCGTATCGAGATAATGGATTGACATATGTCAGATGGCTTAGGAGACAGGGACATACAGATGGACAAAGGTCCAAGGTATATTTGTTTTGTTATTATGTACTAATTTTCATATTCTTATTATATTTTGATGCATCCATGTACTCAGATGTATTGATGTCTAGCATGTAGGTCGACATCCAAAATGCTTTATGTGTGACACTTAATGAAATAAAGTATTCTTTTGTACTTTGTATTTGAACGAAGTTTCGACGTGAAGGTTGAATTCCTTATTATAATTTATGTGATGTACTTTTGGATATGTGATGACTTGGGACACCTGTCACTTTAGACGACGTTATGTAAATATCTTATTCCCATTGTACTGTATTGTTTTGACATGTAGGTCAAAACCTTGTGAAAGTTCTTTTCTTGATTAATTAAATTGAATTGATTGGATCATCTATTACAAACTTGATTTTCCTTTCAAATTTTCTACAATTTATGTTATGTGTGTGACATGGCATTTTGTGTGAAAATGCAATCCTTACATGTGGTATCAGAGCCAGGTTTAACTCTGGGGATTTGGCCTATTGCTTGCTAAAGTTCTGTATTTCTATGTGGGTGCAGGACCTAATCTGTCACCATGAACACCAGAAACAGTAACAAGGCCGGATCTAGCAATGGTTAGATTAATCAGCCCAATTAGAGGCTAGATCATATTTTAGCTCTTTTGACCCACCAAGGGGACCTCCTGCAACAACAGGGTGCACATATGGATCACATTGAGAATGATATGAGGGGTAGGTGGGATGAGAACTGTCTGAATGAACAGAAAAGGAAATTGGAGGAGGATAGGAGGATAGAGGAGCAACGGAAAAGAGAAGTTGATCTCAGGGGTGTAGAGGTAGTTGGAAACAGGGGAAAAATAGTTGAGGAGCTCAACAAAGATCTAAAAAATGTCATACCTCCTAATTTTAGTAGGAAGAACCTTGGGGATGATATTGAGGCATGGATCATTTCCTTGGAAAAGTATTTTCATGTTCGGAATTTCTCTGGGCAATCTAGGGCAATGTGGGCTACTTTCCAGCTGACAGGAGAAGTTGCCACTTGGTGGGAGAATGTAATGGCAGAAAAGAAACTTCAGCCAGGAGAGATATCATGGGAGGAATTCTTGCAGTTGTTTCGCACTAGATGGTTACCTTAGTTATTCTTTGATTGGAAGGTGGCAGAGTTTCAGAATTTAATCCAAGGAGTCCTGAAAGTTACTCAATATCATGAGAGATTTTATCATTTGGTGAAGTATGTTCCATAGTACTAACAGGATGAACAATTTAGGACTCGCAAGTTCATAATAGGGTTGCATCCGGAGGTGGGTTCTGAAGTGGAAATGCATGAGCCTGAAACTATGGATTTTGCACTTAGAAAGGCTCTTAGACATGAATAGAGGCTACAGAGTCTGTCCAAAGTGAATATTAATCAGAAGTCTAATGCCAATCAGGGTTTCAAAAGGAAGTACCAGGATAATAAATAGTATAACGGTGGTTGCCAATAGATTCAGAACATGAGGGGAAAAGGACAAGGGAATTCAGGAAGGAATTCCTACAGGAACTCACAGAACCAGAATCTAAATAAGGGGAACAACAACGATTCTAATAGGAATGGAAATAGGAGGGACAAACTAGAAGGAAAATAGGGACTCTGAGATGGGTGTTTTGTCTGTGGAGGTGACCACTTTGCTGCTAGATGTCCACAATGTTCAGATCGTAGAGGCCTTCAGGCACAACATCATATTCACGCAGCTATTGATCACATGCAAACTGATTTTTAGGCTACCCCTATCTAGATGACTAGTAAGATTTTTGATCATAATGTTTTAGTTTTAATAGATACAGGAGCTACTAAATGCTTTGTAGATCCTAGGGTTGTATCTAGGCTTTCATTTAGAGAAGGCTTTATGGCTGAACCTTGGATTGGAGAATATGGTAATAGGGCAGAGCATCGGGTAGAGTAGTGTTTATCTTGCAGCGAGTTAGAAATTCCTAGCTTCCTCACACAAGTAAATCTTTATGTCTCCCCTTTGGGATCATATGATGTTATATTAGGCATCAATTGGCTAACTGAGCATAAGGAAATTATATATTGTAGAGATATATATGTTGTATACTTTGATGATGTGGCAAAATCTGTAGTAATAAAGGGTGTGAAGTGACCTATGGAATTGAGGCTGATTTTTGCTATGCAGCTAAAAGGGCAAAGAGGAAGGGGTGTATGTTATATGTCACACATGTCAAGGATATTGACACAACTCCTAGTATGGATGATTCTCCCTTGATATAGGAATTTCAAGATGTATTTCTAGAAGAATTTCCTAAACATCCTTCGAAGAGAGAATTTGATTTCTCCATTGAATTGATGCTTGGGACTAAGCCACAATCTAAGGCTCCGTACAAAATGGCTACTACTAAGATGTATGAACTAAAGGTTCAACTCTAAGAAATTTTGGACAAAGGGTTCATACGCCCTAGTATATCACCTTGGGGAGCCCCAGTGATTTTTGTTAAGAAGAAGGATGATACTTTGTGACTGTGTATTGATTACAGAATGCTCAACAAAGTGACCATCAAGAATAGGTATCCCCTTCCACAAATAGATGAGCTATTCGATCAAATGAAAGGTGAAACAATTTTTTCTAAGATTGACTTGAGATATGGATATCATCAGCTTTGGATTAAGGATGAGGACATATCTAAAACTACTTTCAAGACACAACATGGGCATTATGAGTTTGTTGTCCTACCTTTTGGCTTAACAAATGCTCTTGCCACTTTTATGAACCTTATGAACAGTGTTTTCATAGACTGTTTGGATAAGTTTATGGAGATCTTTATTGATGACATCCTGATTTACTCTAAGAACATGGAGGAGCATGAAGAGCACTTGTGTATAGTCTTATAGTGTTCGAGAGATAGGAAATTGTATGGTAAGCTATCAAAGTGTTCATTTTACCAGAAAGAGATTCACTATTTAGGGCATATCATATCTAGAGATGGAATCACAGTAGATCCTGCCTAGATTAAGGCTATTCTTGAATGGCCTTCCCCTAGCAATGTGAGTGAGGTTCAAATTTTCATGGGGTTGGCTGGTTATTACAGAAAAATTGTGGAGGGATTCTCCAAGATTGCTACTCCCATTACATCCCTTCAGAGGAAAGGGAAAAGATATGAGTGGATAGAGGTATGTGAGAAAGCCTTTCAATTATTGAAATAGAAGCTCACATTCGCTCCCATTTTGGTTGTACCTGACCCTAATGACCAGTTCACTGTAATTACAGATGCTTCAGGTGAGGGTTTGGGTGGTGTGTTGATGCAAGATGAAAGAGTAATGACTTATGAGTAACGAAAGTTGAAACAACATGAGGTTAATTATGCTCCGCACGATTTAGAATTGGCTTCTATCGTACATGCTTTACATATGTGGAGGCATTACCTGTTGGGTAAGCCTTTTGAGCTAAAGACAGACCATATGGGACTTAGATATATTTTCACGCAGCCCAATCTCAATGCCAGGTAGAGACGTTTGCTAGAGTTTCTGAGCGAGTATGATTTTGGCATTGAATACATTAAAGGGAAAGAGAACAGAGTGGCAGATGCTCTTAGCAGGTGAAAGCACATTTTATCTATCTCTACCTATAGGACACGCCAGAGAGAGAAAGTGTTTCTTAACCTTCCAGGAGATAACAATTATGAGTTGATCAAATTAGCTTTGCAGAATGATCCATCTGACTACCATTTTGACAGATATAGTTTTGAGGATGATGGTATTTTGAGATACCAGAACATGATGTACATTCCCGATTGAGTAGGGTTGAGGAAAGTGGTACTTGAGGAGATGCATTGCGCTCCATTTTCAAGTCATCTAGGGGTAAACAAGATGATTGTCGATTTGGGACCATTGTATTTTTTGCCAGGGCTTAAGCGTGATGTGACAGCTTACATAGCCCAGTGTTTGGAATGTCAGCGAGTCAAGGGTGAGCATGTCCACCCAGCAGGATTATTGTACCCACATGATATTCCAAAATATAAATTGCAAGTCATTAGTATGGATTTCATATAGGGATTACCCATGACCAGGCAGAGACATGATGTCATTTTGGTTGTAGTCAAAAAACTAACCAAAGTGTCCCATTTTATTCCAGGAAGCCTGAAAGATGGATCCTTGGCTTTGGCCAAGAAGTTTGTGAAAGAGATTTTTTGACTTCATGGTGTGCCGGAAACTATTATATCTGATAGAGACACTCAGATGACATCAAGGTTCTAGAAAACCTTGAATGCTTCCTTGGGTACACGTCTCAACTTTAGCATAGCCTACCATCCTCAGACAGATGGGAAAATAGAAAGATTCAATCAAGTGGTAGAGGATTTACTCTGAATGTACTGCATGGATCAGTTGTACAAGTGGGAAGAGTATCTTCCCTTGGTAGAGTTTGCATACAATACCTTTTACCATGCTTCTCTGGGTATGGCACCATTTGAGGCACTTTATGGGCGTAAGTGTCGTGTTCCTATCAGTTGGGATAGGGTTGAGGATAGGTTTGTGATTGGTCCTTATATGTTGTGAGAGATGGAAGAACATATGGCTTTGATCTGAGATAGGCTGAAAGAAGCAGCGAATTGACAGAAGAGCTATGCGGACAAGAACCACACTTTTAGACAGTTCCAAGCAGGGGACAAGGTGTTCTTGCATGTTCGGCCCCATAAGAGATCCATATCCTTTGGCAGGGCTTTGAAACTTGCACCATGATATGTGGGGCCCTTTGATGTTTTGGAAGTCATCAACCCAGTTGTATACCAACTTGCTCTACCACCCGCTCTGGCCCGAATTCATAATGTCTTTCATATTTCATTATTGAAACCTTATCATCTAGATGCTTCACATATTTTGGATTGGCATGCTTTGTAGGTTTAGGAACCGAGGGTAGTGTAGGTGGAGCCTACCCAACTCATTGATCAGCGTACTATCTGAGTGCGCAACAAGAAATTTTTACAGTACAAGGTCTAGTGGGACCAATTCTCTGTTGAGAGTGCCACTTGGGAGGATGAAGAGGACGTGCATCGATCATTTCCTCATTTCTTCTCATAGAGTTTTTTTCTTGATTCTCTATTATGTATATATTTATGTGTGGTGTGTTTCATTTTGGTAAATTTTGATGTGACATCTGGTTGATGTCTTTCCCTAGTTGGGAGGGATGTCACGACTCGACCTATGAGACTCTTTTAATTTTAAAATTATCACGCGACGTCTTGACTTGTGTTGACCTAGTTGCTATGATTTGACTATGTCATTTGTTATTGATGTTATGCTTTCTAGTTAGAGCTTCACGTTGTTGTTTTAATTATTGGTAATTTTGACTCTTTAATGAATTGAGATAATGTGTACTTTGATGATACTATATAAAGATGCGTAAATAGATGCTTTATTTTATGAATACATTCATATACAATGAATTATAATGTAATTTCAATAAAATGTGTGAATTTTATTGATTATGGCTTTCAAATAAAGTATGATGAATTTGTGGATTAAATGATTAATCGATTACTGGTATATTGTTTTTTTTGGCTCCGAGTGTGTCTGAGTGGATGCAGGAATGAAGGCGGGGGTGTGGTTGAGCTAGAGGAGGCTAGCCATCAGCTCTAGTGGGTATGGATGATCTGTTCTATGCACATACTAGTCAGATATTTTGTGCTAACTTCTTATTCTTATTATCGCTCTTGAAATTCGGTGTGGATGATGTAAATTTGAACGAAATAAATGACTACTTCGTGTGCGTTCTTGTTTTATGTACTTGTGTTATTTGTGTTTTGAATATAGATATGTGTATTTATTTTGAGAGATTAGAAGTGATGTTTTGGGGGGCATTTATATTTAATTATTACTACAAAATTGTTGGAGCGAAATGGGGAGAGTGGAGAGTTATAAAACAAACTGCAATGTTGTAATTGAAAAGTCTCACATGCTAGGAGGAAAACTGATTCTTGAAGGCAGGAAGAGGAAAGAATCAACTATTGAGAAGGGAAGGAGTACTGACAAAGGAGTGAGCTGGGGGAAACTGAAAGTGTCAGTGGACATCTCTGGTGGTAATTGATAGCACTTCAAGTTTTCAAGTATAGACCAGGTTCTTTCCTTGCCATATCATCTCTGATGTAAAGAAATAACAATAAAATGTTTCACTATTGTTTTTATTCATGAGCTTTCGCATCAGTTTTAAACTTAAAAATAACATATGTATGATTGCATTTGTAGCATAACTTCAAATGAAATTAAGTTTTATTGCAAAGTATCTTCTCTAGTGTTTATTTTTCCCTACTCCATTCTATGCTTTCGCATACAACTAAGTAAGTTGGGTTCCATTCTTATCTCTTACCGTGTTGTCTGCCTCCTCGGTTTGTTTTCAATCTGGTTTTTGATTGTATAGTCCTATCATGAGACCAGGCTCCTTCCATCAATGAGCATGTTTGTATTAGCATGGTGGACATCATATCCTTTGAAGGTTGTAAACTGCTACTGTGACATAGGTACATCTTTGTGTTTCTTATTATGCCACTCTTTAATAGAGTATGGCTGGAAATGTTTTCCTTCTAGCTGCAACTTCTTCTTGTTCCCCTGTGCGAGCTGCTACTTCCCTCTTTATACGATTTGATGACTTACTTTTTCCAGTAGGGAGCTGGAGGTTAAATGGGTATGCCTTGTCGTGATTGTTCATATAGTGTTGAATGGTGTGCCCTGGTGCGTGGTTTTTGTAATTTCATTTAACATCTTAGTTACAATCTTTTAGCCTCCCAATGCTTTGTCATGACTCCTCTCTAAGCTCTTTTTCATTATAACAGTGTTGTTGCAACTTTATTTGGCATATGAGTAAGGTTTGTTTTTTTCCTACTTGGGTATCTTGTAATCTTAATTGTTTTAGTTATGACTGGAATGGGCCAGTTGTGGTGTAGTTATTGAAATTATGTTTTACCATTAAATTTCTCCTCTCCTTTTGCGCGAGATGTTGCTTATTTCTCCTTGCGTGGATGTGAACTCCCAAAAAATGTGAGGACAGGCGGTTGGGATGTTAAAAGGTTGCACCTGGTTATTAAAATACATTATTTGAGGCTATGATTTTCCCAACACTGCCTATGGTTTTCCTAACAATACTATGTCAACGCGGATTTTGGTGCATGCCATTTTCATTTCTTCGGCATTACATTTCCAATATATATTTCTGGAATCATTCTTTTGCTTTGAAAGATTCAATTAAAAGATTAGATAATGGTCAAGAACCATAGGGAAAACTGTAAATACTATCATTCACTAGGAAACATCAATGCACCTTCATAAATAATTATCAGATAGTACTGTCATAGCATTTGATATTTTACTGTGTAATTACTTATGAATTTGGTTCTGGGAAACACCAATGGAATTGATATGATTAGTATGATGTTTAAAATTTTGTTTAATTAGAAGGTAAAAATCTGGGTGAATGCTATCTTCAAGACAAATGATGGAATTACTATTCTCATGTTTTAAATAAACAACATGTGTGATTGAAATTCTTGCAAAATGTTTTTTATTCCATGTTAGTTCCGATGAGAATAATACTGACTAAATTCTAGTGCATATGTTCAGCGGAATAGTGATAAATTAAGAATTATTAGAATTCCATACTAGTTGTGTATATGATGTGAATTATTTATGGGAGGGTGATGAATGTGGAAGACCAGGGAAGGGTAGAAATGATCTGCTATACTTCTGCCTGCCAGTGGAAACCTAGTGATGAATAGCTTTGGCCAAAGCGATTTGCATATGTATTCTCTTATATGTTGGTTGTTGATCTATCCCTCTACCACATCTATGTTTGTTCTACTATTATACATAGGTGTTAGTAGATATGTTCATGGCTGTACCAGATCCATCTGACTCCCCAGTTTCAGTTGCTAGGCTTCTCGGGTAGGGTCGGCGCATTCTTCATGTCAGGAAGAACCTCGGGGGAGCTAACCACTCTGTGGTTGGGCCGTAAAAGTGCCTAAGCCACATTCCTATCTCAAGAGAGCAGATTGACATATGTCAAATGGATTAGGAGACAGGGATATATAGATGGACAGAGGCCCAAGGTATATTTGTTTTAGTATTATGTACTAATTTTCATATTCTTATTATCTTTTGATGCATCCATGTACTGAGATGTATTGATGTCTTGCGTGCAAGTCGACATCCAAAATGCTTTATGTAGGACACTTAATGAAATAAAGTATTCTTTTGTAGTTTGTATTTGAACGAACTTTCACCGTGAAGGTCGACTTCCTTATTGTAATTTATGTGATGTACTTTTGGATATATGATGACTTGCAACACACGTCGCTTTAGACGATGATATGTAGATATCTTATTCTCATTGTACTAGATTGTTTCGATGTGTAGGTTAAAACCTTGTGAAAGTTCTTTTCTTGATTAATTAAATTGAATTAATTGGATTATCTATTACGACCTTGATTTTCCTTTCGACTTTTCCGCAATTTATGTTGTGTGTGTGACATGGAATTTTGTGTGAAAATGCAATCCTTACAAGCTCATAGCTTCCTAGGGTAAGGATTATGGTGCCGCAGTTGAGGTGAGAAGCCCTTTCCTTGAACCTTCTCATGTCGTCATGCTCATCCCTTGCCATTTATATATAAGTATCCTCAACTGCTCTACTCAGTGATCACCCAGTTCCAATATTTGATACTGGTAATGGAGAAGGTTTGAAACCACGATCTTGGTGAAGTCTGCCACATAAATATCACTTGTAATCAAACAGAGATGTTGGAGAGATTTATAAACTAGAAGAGGGATTTTTTTTACTGAACCAAAGAATTAGTTGAAATAGATCAATTGAAATCGAAGAATCAAATGCTTGTTAATCGAGTGGTTTTCTTTCTTAGATTCTACGCAATCCACTGTGACTTTTTGCCTTCTTTAGCAAAGGATTTCTCGATTGGGTTCCTTCTTTTTCTATTTATGATTTTGAATTTTAATTAAACAAAATTTTAATTTTAATTTTAATTTTAATTAGACTGTAATGATAGACATTCAGAGATTTTAAATGTAGTTTTTTTACAAAAAGAGGGGTTAAAATTTATTCAATTAAGAAAAGAGATACAAAGAAAGAAGGATCACACGTCTAATAGAAAATAGGGCATTACACTATCAGTTTCCACTAAATAATCCAACAAATAAGACATTTCTAAAAATAATTGCCTCCTATTCACTATATTCCAAGGTTATCCCAAGACGAGGAGACTTTGAGGTAGCTATGTTGAAATTTTTTGTTTAATATAAGTTAATAATTTTTAATAAATACCATGGATTCATAACATAGTGCTATGAAAACAAGAACAATGGAAAGTTATAAGTATGAAGTTATGAACATTGAACATTAAAAGTTTGAAGAGTCAAAGACTAATGCTAAATAGTAATGTCATATTAATATAGAGTCAAATAGTTCAAAAGTTCAAAACTCTAATTTCATATCTCATAGTCATATCTAATTTATGAATATCGCATATGATCATCATCATATCAATAATCAGATTTATAATCGTTGAGATTATCATTACATATTAAAATTTGAAATTCAAAAATATATAGTTTGATGCTAAATCGCTGATATGCAAACAAAAAACTCAAAACTGTAAACAAAAATCATAAATCTATCTATCTCATCTACTCCACAAGGTTGTAATCATCCATCTCAAGGTCTTTAGCTATGATGTTTTCGAGAAACTCATGACTCTCCAACTCAGGTTCCTCTGATGGTAGTATAACTATGGGCAATTCATTAAGGCCATCTTGTTCAACTGTATCTTCCACCATGATTGCAGCATATCCATCATGTGCAATTTGGTCCCATTTTTCTGAAGGACCCTCCATATATGTAGGATCAACATGAGATAAAATGCAAAGTGTGCTATGAATGTACACCAGGTTCTCTTCTTTCTTTGACCCCAATATGTTCCTCTTCAATGAATGAATAAAACCATAAGTACTCCAATTTCTCTCACTAGTTGAAGAACTAGCCACTTGTGAGAGTGAATCTTATTGCAAATGATTACAATTAAGGAGTATCACCTCCATGGTTCCACCACCATTCTATAGGGTCTTTCTTTGCTCACATATCATATAAAGCTTCTGTTGATGTAAAATCACCTTGCCCACGTCAAAACGTATTCCATTGACTCCTTATAACCAAAGCCTCTTCACCTCAACCATAAATCTTTTTTATTTCAGCCCAAAATCCCTTCATTACCTCTCTATCCTCATGTGGAGCCCTCTTCTTGGTCTCTTCTATATTATGTCATTTAGGATTTAAGGCATATGCAACACAATGAAGGGGTGTGTTCAATTTATTCCATCTTCCATGTAATTTTTCTCTATCAAAGGATATAAATAAGGATCTCTGGCATCTGTTATTGTCTTGATTCTTTCACACATGGAATCATTTATTTATTTGAATTTTTTCTATTTAATATTTATTAAAAATATTAAATCATAAATGGCCTTGCTAAAAAACATTCAAATAAGAGTCAAAATCATAAAATGATGATTTTTAATAACAAAAGGTTAGGATTTTGGATCACCTTCTCTTTAAAGGGATGGAGTGCAACGGCTATGCAGGCAAAAGCTATGGAGGAAGAAGACATTGGAGAAACTAGGTAGATAGAGGTAGATTACAGGCGGAATCACAATCTGGAATGCACTCCAGGCAAAGGACTCAAAATGGGTTCTATTGGAAGCAGACCCAAAATAGAAGATTGGTAGGTTTCCAGAGAGATGAGGAGTCTCACAGAAGGTCATTCACTAGATTCCAAGGACCCATCAATCTTCAAGTCCAAAATGATTCTCGGAAGCATAGAATCAATAAATGTGTGGAATGGAGACCGCCGAGACAAGATCCGGCCAGAAACTCAAATGGAGGAAGGAATGGTGGGAAAAGGGAGAATGGAAGTCTTCCATATTGGCAACAAAATGGATTTCTGTAGAAACCAAACAATTTCAGCTTCAAGCTGATTGAAGACAATTTTTGGCACCCTAAGAACTCAGAGAAAGTCTTTCCCAAAGACTATACAACTTCTTTAGCTCTACCTGAAACTAACAAGGTATACAACACTATCACTGTTAGAGCTTCCTAGTTATTGATTAAAAATAAGCAATGGGAAGAATCTATAAATAGATTACAAGAAACAAAAAATTTCATGAAATGGTTTGCCCATGGCCATTGTTACATAAGATTCAAACCTGGATGGAGGCTAACTGGGGGAGCAACTTTGAATTCAAAACCCTCTCCAATGAGTTCTTGTTAATCATATTCCCAACTAAGAAGGATAAAGATTGGATAGTGAAAGGAGGACCATTTACCATAGATTAGAAAGGCATATACATATGCGACTGGAGACCTAAATTTAACCAGATAAGGAAGAAGTTGATAATATAGCCATTTGGCTGAAACTTAGAAATCCCTTGGGAATATCAAAATGAAGAATCCCTAAAGCTTATTGGCAACTGCTTGGGAAAATTTTTAACTTTTGAAGAGGTGGTGGATAAGAATGTTTTTTATATTTATACCAAAATCTTGGTGAAAGTACAAAAATGCTATGAGATTCCAGACTTTGTAGTGCTCGGGTCGGAAAAGGGAGAATGGAGATTGAAAATAGAGATTGAAGAAGCTAATCTATGCATGGAAGCAACGAAAGCAAATGAAAAAGGCAAAGGTATTGGAGTAAATAATAGTTTGGAATGGATTAAAATGATAGAGAACACTAGAACCTGACAACCCCAATGGTCAATTCACTTTGAAGAAGAGATGCTGGAAATAAGATCCTCGGTGGAAGAGGTTCGATCCCAAGCAGCAATAACTCTTCTTAACTCAGGGAAGGAATGTAGGATGGAAAAATAAACTGATGGCTCTACCCATGAAGGAGATGTAGAGAGTCTATTGTCTACTCAAGTGGTAAAAGAGACCCCTTATGAACCTAATAAGGAAAGACAATCAGAGCTAGATAAAGGTTTTATGTCAGCAGTAGTGTCGGACACAGTAGATGAATGTGTGCAAACCCCTGGAAGCTTCAAACAAAGGAATGTTGATAGAGGTTGCAAACCAAATTTCACTATTGAGGGAGTCTATGAATCTAACAATGAAGAGAATAATCTAGAGGATGGGAACATTGAACTAGCAGATCAATGCATAGATATTCAGATAACCCCTATTCAAAACATAGATAAGTCTATGGAAGATATGAGAGAAAATGGGGAAAAGGAATGGATGTCTGAGTCTGATGAGGGGAGAAGGTGCCACAAAGGACAAATTTGGATTAATGGAATAGCTAGATCTCCTAGAGAATAGAACTATTAGTTAGACTTAGTCTTTGCTTACCAAACCAAACATCAAAGAAAAGAAGAAAAGAGGCCCAATATCGGCTAAGGCCAAACTTTCTATTGCTAGAAATGTAGCTAACCAGTCAAAATTGACTAGATCAGGAAGAGGTGGCTCCTCTTCCTAGAAGCCATGAAGCTCCTTTCATGGAATTTCAGGGGCTACAATTCCCCTAACAAATGATGCCTGGTCAAAAGATGTTTTGACCAAGCCCAACCTGATTTATTTTTTCTACAAGAAACAAAGTTAAGTGGTGAAGGTTTACAATAATTTATGAGGAAATTTCAACAATGGGGATGTCTCTTTACAGATGTTGAAGGTGCGTCTATGGGGATGGGTGTAATGTGGAAGGAGGCAGTGGTAAAATTCAGTAGGATAGAGGATGGAAGTAATTGGCAGTTAGTTCAGATCCAATCGTTTCAACACAAGGTCACCTTCTATGCTATTAATATTTATGGCCCATGCAATCACACAATGAAGCAGCAACTATGGGATTCCCTCACTGGTATAATTTCGAGAATTAAGTATAGCCTCTTTATGCTAGTAGGGGATTTCAATGCCATTCTTTCTCCAAAAGAAAAATTAGGGGGAAAAGGATGGATTAGTTAGAGTCATAAGGACTTTGCAGATTTTGTAGCCTTAAATGAATTACAAGATGTAGAGTTCAAAAATGGAGCCTTTACATGGACTAATAGATGCAAAGGATTCACAAATATTGTTGAGAATTTAGATTGGTTCCTACTTGGAGGTTCTTGGGAGGAGACCAAATGGCTATGTCAAGCTAAAATATTGCCTATCACTAGATCAGATCATTTTCCGATCTGTCTGAGAATAATTGAAGATGTTGTTCCAAAACGAGCCCCTTTCAGATTTGAGAAAATGTGGTTATAGGATCCAAGCTTCTGAGAGATGATTGAAAGATGGTGGAAAGATTCTCTAAGAAGATCTAGTAATTATGCTTTCATTTTCTTTAAAAAATTGCAATACATTAAAGAGAACTTAAAGATCTGGAAAAGAGAACAACTAAAGAATATTTTTGAGGAAAAATATAAACTGGAAGCAGAACTTGCTGCTTTAAATGAAGTAACTGTTGCAGGGGGGATGGACTTAAACATTTTTAATTAAGAGACAGAGTTAAGAAATAAATACTCTAAGATTCTGAACAGAGAAGAAACATTCTGGAAACAGAAATCAAGAGAAATATGGCTTAAAGAAGGGGACAGAAACACAAAAAATTTCCACAATTCAGTTAAAGGAAGAAGATCTTTGAACAAAATTTTCTCAAAAAAAGATACTCAGGGAGCTCTACTAACTAAACCTAATCAGATTAATGAGGCTGCAGTAAGACATTTTTCCTTGATTTTTGCAAAAGGAATAGAGGAAAATGCAGATATAGGGGAATTTTTGGAGGTAATCCCTTAGTTGATTTCCATAGAACAGAACAAATGGTTGATGTGCAATATTACTGAATCTAAAGTTAAAAAGGCCCTATTCAAAATGAAGAGTGATAAAGCATTGGGTCCAAATGAATTCCCAGCTTTATTTTTTTTAAAAGCATGGCATATTGTTGGAAAGGAGGATTCATTTTCAAAGATTTTAATAATACCTTTCTGGTTTTGGTTCCAAAGAAAGGAAAGGAATCCTTTGATGATTTCAGACTGATTTCCCTTTGTAATACTATTTACAAAGTGATAACAAAAGTAATGTCAAATAGGCTGAAATAAGTGCTACCTACACTGATTTCAGAAGAACATAGTGGGTTTGCTCTAGGACGCTCCATTTATGAAGGCATTATACTGGTGCATGAGGCAATTCATTCTATACAGGAAGGTAAAAATGCTAGCATGATGGTTAAACTGGATATAATAAAATCCTATGGTAATGTTAATAGAAGTGTTCTTATGAAGGTGCTCAAAAAATTTAGTTTTGAGAAGGCATGGTGTGAATGGGTGCATAGTTGCATGTCAACTACTAGGCTTTCAATATTGGTGAATGGCAGCCCTCAAGGTTTTTTTGAAAGCTCTACTGGTATCTAGCAGGGAGACCCTCTCTCTCCATTTTTATTCATTATACTAACTGAGGCACTAGGTAGAACCATTAAAAAAGCCAAGTCTTTGGATGCTTGGAAAGGACTTAAGGTTGCCAAAGATCTAGAATCAATTACTCATCTACAGTTTGTAGATGATAATTATCTTATGTGGGAATCTTCTGCTCTAGAAGCTAGAATTATTAAATCAACTCTAGACACTTACAGTAAGGCTTCAGGTCAAGCTATTAATTGGGAGAAATTAGATATATTCTTTTTTAATACTAACCTTCCTACTCAATGACACATCACACAGATTCTTGGGATTATTAGGATTAGGCTGAAAGCTAATCTCCCAAGATCACTTGCATGCAAACCTGTCACAGAATAGAAGCAAGACAGAAGAGAAAAAGAGTGGCTATGGAGGCCAAAAAGCCAGAGACATCATGTGCTCAAGAAAACAATATATTAATGATATGTTTCTAGATTACAATGTGATGATGAAAATCTCTGTAATGAAAACTAAGAGGTGAATCCTTATAAAAGGAATTACGAAACCCTAAAAGGGAAAACCTAAGGTTAGCTAAAGAAAACTAGAGAGAATAGGTGAGTTAGTAATTAGATCATAATTATTTAATTAATAACCCGATAGACTATTACTCTAACACCCCCCCTTAAGATAAGCTTAGGGAGAAGCAAAACCTAGGAACAAGAATGAGCAAGAAGCATCTCCGAAGCAAGGAACTGTAAACTCTGTCAGAAGAGACTGCTGGAACCCCCACTGAAGTGCATGACCAGGTAGAGAAGACAATCTCTGAAGAGATGATCAATCAAACTAGGAAGCAATAGAACCAACAGATGAACCCCCCCATAATGTTGAACCGGGAGAGGTGAAAGGAACACTAAAATGCAATGTCAGAAACATATGCAGAAGAAGAACCAGGGACACCAACAGTGTAACAAAAGTATAAACATAGGATAAAGGGTGGTGTCACAGACACACAACATGGGCTAATGTCATGGAAGGTTTGCTCACTTGACAAAGGTGGATGCGCCTAAAATGGCATAAGCATCATAACCCGCCATGGCACTTTATAACAGAGTGCAAGTACAACAACCATACAAGGTGTACAAGATCTCAGAAATGCAGAAGTAGGCACTTTATCTCAGTGTGTTTACAGAATAAAGATGCATCAAAAGAATCATACAAGCTCAGAAGTCAGAAAGAAGAGTGAGCTAGAAAATCAGAAGAAGAGATCCCAGGACCTATAGAACCAAGCAATCCACCAGAGTGCATAAACTGCCAAACTCGAAGGAGAGAAAACCTAGAGTAGAATCTGAAAAAAAATACCCCTACAACTGAATAGTTCACTGAACCAGCTTTTCGACGATATCTGGTTTTCCAAAAACGGAGTCCGGATGAGCCAGATATGACTCCCAGAAGGCAAAAATAGACATCAAACTTTGACAGAAAAAAACACTTTCAAAATGGTAGACTCAAAAAACCAAATCACCATAATCGGAAAGAGCTCGGAAAGAGCTTTCCGACGATATAACGAAGTCTAAAAAAGGCCTCTGTATGCTCCAGATAGAGCAAAAAAGGCGAGAAGGGCCCAAAAAAGCTCCAAAAGGCAATAAATAAGCCCCTGGGGCTAAAAAAGGTAAGCCCCCGGGCGCATGGCGCGCGCACGGGGCTGGGCCTAAGCCCCTGGTCACCATATGACCACCTGCGTAAGTAAAAGAGCCTGCGGGGGCTACCAACCACGCGCCACCGGGCGGAGCGACGCTGCAGGGGCCGGCAGAGCAGCGCATGTCTGCTGCAGAGCGGCGGGGCCGCGGAGTGGTCCGCAGGGGCGGCGGAGCGGCGCG
>MU221972.1:141660-206506 GCA_018584345.1 Thuja plicata | reverse complement strand
TAAAAGGAATCACGAAACCCTAAAAGGGAAAACCTAAGGTTAGCTAAAGCAAACTAGAGTGAATAGGTGAGTTAGTAATTAGATCATAATGATTTAATTAATAACCTGATAGACTATTACTCTAACAGGGATGAAAGTTGGTTCTCTCCCAAAAAAACATTTAGGCATTCCACTTTTTGCAGGGGCTTCAAAAGAAAGTTTATTTAAGGATTTAATAGATAGTTGTGTAAAGAAAATGGATAGATGGAAAGGTAAATGGCTCACTTATGCAGGGTGTATTCTTATGCTCCAATCGATAATCTCATCCATTCCTTTTTTCTCAATGAGTTGTCTCAAAGTCCCAATCAAGGTGTCGACATATATTGAACAGCACATGAGGAAATTTTTCTAGAATAGAGGTCAAGAAGAGGAGACAACTCCATTAGTAGCCTGGGACACTATCTACACTTCAAAGAGAAATGGAGGAGCTGGGCTCCAAAAATGGCAGTTGATTAATAGAGCCTTGGGGGCTAAATTAGTTTGGGACATTTAAACCAACCCATCTAAAATTTGGGTAAGAATCCTGAAAGCTAAATACTTAGATTCTGGAGAGGCTAGAAGAATTCTTAAAGTTAAAAACCCTCCCAAAGGGTCAGCAATTTGGAATTTCATTTTGGAGTGTAAACCTTAAATAAATGATCACTTATCATGGCAAGTGGGAGATGGACAGGATGCACTATTTTGGGAGGACTCATGGGATGGAAAACTGGCTTTGATAGAAAGCCACAATTCAAGGGCACTAATTGATAGCTTTAAGGAGGTATGGGGTGATAAGGTTAAGGATTATATGGAGCTAAAACCTGTTCCTTGGGGACAACAATGGGGGTGGAAAGATACTGCTACTACAGACCTGGGGGAAGAAATATGCTTTGAAATGAATTTAATATTTACAGAAAGATCTCAAACCCTAGTGAATAGGAAAGATAATATATCTGGTGTGCGGCCAAAAGTGGCAACTACTCAGCAAAACTAGGCTATCACCTACTAGTAAGTGAAGAGGAAAAGTATGAGTGGCCCTTTCAATTATGTTGGGATAAAGATTGTTTACCTAAAGCTGGAGCATTTTCTTGGATTGCCATCCAAAATAGGATTTTGACAGATGATAGAAAGAGGAAATTTGGTTTTACCAACCCTTCAAGATGCCCATTGTGTGAACAGAATAATGAAGATGTTGATCATCTTCTAGCCCATTGTAAATTCTCTCACCAATGTTGGGAAAGGATAATGTCTAGATTAAATATCATAGGACCCATGCCTCACTCTATTTTAGATATTTCAAGGGATGGTATATCCCCCTTTGGAAATCCACTCTGTCTAAAATCTGGATTATTTGTCCCTCAATTATCTTAAGGGAGCTTTGGAAGGAAAGGAACAAAGGGATTTTCAAAGATGTTTCAGAATCAATTGAGAGAATTTTCCAAAGGATTGATGCAGCGATAGAAGAAGTAATGATCTCAACAGTCAGTAAATTAAAGGCTAACACCATCTTCTCATCATGGGACAGCTCAATATAGAGACATTGGCCTGGAATTAAGATACGGTATAAAAATGATGGTAGTCAATCAGGAATGATCAAGACTTGTAGAGATGATGTCAGATGGGTTCCTCCAGACACTAGTTGGATAAAAGTGAATTTTGATGGCTCTTTGAAAGACAACACTGGGATATCTGGAGCAGGGGCTATAGAAAGGAACTACAAAGGTGAGATATTAGCCTTAGCAGCCAAAAGGTTAGAGGATGGCTCCAATAATATGGCAGAAGCACAAGCAACATTGTTAGCATTGAATATGGGAAAGGTGTTAGGGGTGGAAAAAATTCATATAGAAGGGGACTCAAAAATAATAATTGAAGCCATAAAAAAGAAGCAATCCAACACCTAGTATATCAGTAACATTATCAAGGAAGTTACTGAGTGTCTGCAGAAATTTAAAAATTATAAAATTAATCATACTTTGTGGGAGGGAGACATTGAGGCAGACAAGATACCTAATTGGGAAACCACATTTGATAAAAGGAATGATCAGATTTTTGATAACTTTTCTACCTTCAACTTGTGTGAGTTGAGTTTAAATTTGGAAGGGATTAAAAGTTAACAATTATTAATGCCATCACCCCTTCAAGTATATGTAATAGTTACAAAGAAATTATAATTCTAATATGTTTCCTCCCGTCGATTTTGAATTAACATTGTTTGCATCATTGGCAGATCAATTACCGAAGTGGTAATGATATTAGAAGGATAGCAGGATGGTGTAATCATTTATTAGTATGTAGGCCATTTATGGCACAAGTGGGATAATGAAATGAGTGGACACTTCACATTGATCTCGATGAAAGGAGATGGAAACACTAAGCAACGTCTTTAAAATAGGGCAAAGTGACGGTTTATGTTCATAATTATGGCTCTCAAAACAACGAAAGTGTTTTATTGAGGAAGAAAATGGCCAGAATGGAAGAAAATTTCAACCTATATTCAGAGAAGCAGATGAAAGCCTTCAAAGGCCCAGTAAGCGATGAATGAATTAAAGGATTACTGAAGGTTAAATTTGATAAGATGGTAGCTAGTGTGTTGAAATTTATCGGCACCCAATTTCAAAACAGGAAGGTGAAGAGATGCACCAACCTGGATGTCATTTCAATTTTTATGGTATGGGGTCTAGAGATTCGGGAGAGCACAGATGAATTTGGAAAAATTACAAAGGCCTTGTTCGAGGAGGATGTGTTAGGAGACATGGAGTCCATCTTGAAGTGGTATGTGCCTGGCATAGGGCAAGATATCATAGAGTGATTTGAAGAAGATGATGATGCCTGACGATTTGGACTCATTCCCTTTCTGCGGTGGCAAGCGAAGGTAATTAAACCTTTTTTGTTTCAACAAGTAGTGGAAGGATGGAGGGAGATGAAGGAGGAACTAATGTAGAAAACCCTGGTGGCCAATAATCAAGCAGCAACAATTCTGGTGAAGGTGCCGAAGAAGAAAAGGAACCCTCGTGGCCATGGCAAAAAGAAGACTAGTTTACTGTAGATTCCCTCTACTAAGCATTTTTGAAAATCCTTTTTTGGTGTCATTTTGTGGGATGATGCAGATGCCCGAGGATAGCTATGAAGCTGCGGAATCACAGAGTGCAAGGAAGAATGCACAGGGACCCAAGTTTTGAAAAGATTTAAGGTTTTTTTGAAAAACTTGAAATGCTAAATCTGTAACCCGTATGATGTTTTTGTTTATATAATGATGTTATCGAGATAGGGAAAGGAAATCCGCAGACTTTTATAAGTGTAGACAGTAATCTTTGGGTTTAAGATGTAAAGTTTTGAAGTTGTAATTATGTCATAGGTTGTTAGGGATGGGGTTTGCATATGTAAAGGAGCAAATGACTCCTATAGATGAAACAAATTTATAGATAGGAGCTACTATAGTTGCTTAAGGTTTTATTGTAATCTCTATATTTTATTTCAATACAAATACCAATTACCGACCAAAAAAAAATCATAAAATGACTTAATGTTATATTTTAAATTTGTTTTTTAATTAGGATACATGGGGGAGAATTCATTTTTTTTTTAATCGGAGACTTTACCATCAAGACTCCGGCCATTTTTTAAGTCTCTGGAGACGTAAAAAGTCTTTGACATGCGTCTCGATCTCTGAGACACATGGACACGAGTCTCCAGGTAACACTGCGGTATATTCCAACCTTATATAGATGAGAAGTCCACTTGGACTATCAATCTACAACTTCACTCCACTCTCTCAGAATGTGATTAAAAGTATTATATACAATTTTTCAATTCTGATTAAAATTATTATATACATTTTTTCAATTTCTAAGAAAAGTAGAAGATCGTTAAGGTTTTTAGATTGTAATGGGCGCCTCTGTTATTTCTAGAGAGAAAGAAAGGGCAGAAGAAACAAACATATTTATAATTCCCCAAAAACTATTCACTGTCCATAAATTGAGGTTACATATTTATAATTACATAAAATTATCCTCTTCATCATATGAAGCTACTAACTAATTTGACAGCAAAATTATCCTAAGAAGAAGATAAGCCTAACCAAATCAAAAGATGAAATCAATTGATCATAAAATTGAACACCTTTGAAAAGGTCGATCCTAGCAAGAGTAAAAACCTTGTCACATTTTATAAATTTTAATTACAAGAACATTCCAGATACCTCTGGTGTTTTTTCATAGCCAGGTTGCAAGCCTCTCTTTGATTAAAAAAAAAATAGTTCCGACTTAGCAACATGGAGGCTGAGAATGATTGTTTGTCTCCGTTCTTTCTGGAGAGAGAGAGGGTAGAAGAAACATATTTATAATTCCCCAAAATCCATTCACCATTCATCAAAGGTTGTTACATATTCATAATTACCTAAGATTATGGTCTTCATATGAAGCTGCTAAACTAAAACAGTGGAGAACAAATGGAAAATCCTTGGAGATCCATTCACACACACACACACACACACACACACATTGATGAAAAATAGAGTAGGGAGGAAACACAAGAGGAGAAATCAATGGAGAAATTTATTGATTACTATGATCAGAGAGTAAGAGAACCATCTAGAATGATGGTGCTGGAAGTTTCCAGCTTCATTGCTAGTAGGTAGTGGTCGGTGGTTCTAGATAGTTCTCGGTCAATGGTGTTTGACCAATGATTAATTTATTATTCCAACATATATAGAATCATCCTAAAAAAAAGATAGCTATAACCTAATCATAAATGAAGAGATTGCTCCACCTAATCACAAGACGAAGTAAATTGGTAGGAAAACCAAAAAATTGTCCAAGTTTTAAAAAGGAAAAAATGCTTTGAAAGTAACAAGTCCAAAATTTAATGGAATAACAGTTCCAACATAACATCATGGAGGTTGAGAGTGATGCTTTATCTCTAGTTCCCTTTCCTCTATGAAGAAATAGAGAAGAAAGGAACATAGCAGAAAGGCAAAGGCTAGTATGGCTTGACTACCGCATAAAGCCGCCATCATCATGAGCATGCTTCAGCTTCGTTCTTGACATTGTGCCTCACAAACCCTAACATCTACATAAAAAAGATTTAGATATATGTACAACCATAGAATAAGACAAAAAAACTTCTACTGAAACCCTCAACATACTAGAAACATAGTGTCTCTTTGGAAAGGTTTGTGATTAAGGTTCAGATAGAAATCTGTTCCAACATTCAAATCTATGGATGGCCTCTGCCATGAGATCTACCACAAACATGGAAATAAAAATCTATTAAAGCTTATCATAGAACATATTTCCCAGCTTTCCTCCAAGCACAATCGCCCCAGTCAGACATACCGCAACATTTATGGAGGAAGGAATTAATAAAGTCCCAACGTTCCAACCAAAATATTGCTTCTTCGTAACAGAGAAAGTGAATTTAATCAAACCCTTCTAGTAAAAAATTTGGTTTATTATCATCGAAAAAGTTGTCCTACCTTTCTGGGTCTTCTGGCTAATGATAGTGATATACAGGAATCCTTCAAAAATTATTATTGACAGTGAAACCAAAACAAGGATTTTATTCTGCCTTTGCCTGAAATCATGGTGAGAAAAAAGAATAACAATTAGGGAAATGCTCAAACATACCTTGAGACAAACTGCTCTACCCCTCGTTGTATCAGACAAGCTTGAAGAATTTTAGACTAATCTAGCGATTTCTCAACCCATATCCAGTAAGGCCTTATAACGTACATCATAAGGGCGTCAATCACCAGGAGGCTCCAGCACACCCAAAAAATCAAAGAGGGCAGATAATCAATTTTTTGTAAATGTGATTTACTTTTTGGTTTTCATTTATGGCAACACATCTGGGTTTCAGACCGATTCCAGAAAAGATAAGTTTTGGTGATTTAGAAATCGACTAAGTGTAGAAGAAGAGATACAGGAGTGTTTTGGGTGTCGAAGATCGAGATCGATGATTTAGGGAAAGTGAGCTTAGAGGAAGATAGTATGGGGTATGTATGACCTCCACCTAAGATCGATTTTGTTTTGGTTGAGTCTATGGTGAGTTAGACAGAATTGAAGACAGACATACTACAACAGAACAACGAAACAGAGCAATTTGACAGTAGCGAAGATTGAGGGAGTATGGCTTGGACTCCAGACAATCAAAGTTGTATTTTGGTTGTTGATAACCTCCACATTGACTATGAAAGAGCGTCGACTATGCATTTAGTGTTTAATATGTTAAATGTATTTTGTATTGAAGGCTGACTTAAGTAAAATTTGTAATATTCATATTGAGAGCCGACTTTGTAAAGTTGTAAGATATATATGTAAGATCTTTTTGATAAAGGTTGTGTAGTAGTGGTTAGAGAGTTTGTTGGATAGTTGGATGAGTTTTTGAGTGAATGGAAGAGCAGAGAATGGTAGAGATCAATGAATAACTATAAAGTAACTATCTAAGCACCAGTGTTGCTTGTTTTGTTCATGACTAAGAACACTTTGTAACCTAAAATATATTGTAAGAGATGTAAGCTCAGTTGGCCCCTAACATGGTGTTGTGAACCTTTAACAGGGTTGTTATTCCTTTAACAAGGAAATGTACTATGTAATATTTAGCTCCTAACAGGGCTAGGTCTCCTTACAGGGACATTATAATTTAGTGCATGCTTGTGGGTACCATCCCCACCAGGGTTTTCCCTTGGCTAGGGTTTCCTCGAAAACAAAATATGGTGTTATGAGTATTGTGTCATTTGTTTATGTTATTTTCTTTACAACAATTTTATGGTTAATATATAAATGGTTGAAGAATTTAATAAAGTACTATAATACTGATTCACCCCCCCTCTCAGTATTATCCAATCCTAACAATCGGTATCAGAGCTTTTTGCCCTTGGAGAGAAAGTCTAACAGCTTGAGGGAGATCAGAATGGATTTGGACAGTTTGCAAGAAAACTTTGATGTTGCACTTGAAGATCTTGATAAAGCAAAAGCAGAGAATGGAGAGTTGAGATTCAACATGCGAAGAGCTGAGAAATTCATAAAGAAACTCAAATATCAACTTGAGCTTTCCAGAAATCAAAGACATGATCTTTTGGTTCAGATAAAAGAGGATTCAGATGAAGACAATTCAGATAAAGTGAAGCAACTAAAATAAGAGAATGAAACTTTGAAACTTGATCAATTTTAAACTCTGAAACTTTGAAACTAGAAGATCTTAGCTGCTCAGGGTAAGGGTCATGATGCAGTAGTTGGAAATGGAAGCCATATCTCTCAACCCTCTCATGCCCTCAAGCTCCTCCGCCACCATTTTTAGTTCCTGTCGCAGGCCTAGAACTATAGGCATCAGACTAAACTTAACTTATTAATAATTCATTTTTTTAACAAATCAAGTTAAGGTATTTTCTTATTTCAGAAAAATATTAAGTTTTGTGAAGGTAAATCTACTCAATTTTTAACAAAACATATTAACAAAATTAGTTTTTTAAAATATGATTGGCTCATACAAATCACCCAATAAGGGCAGATTTTTTGGAAATATTTATTTGGGATTGTAAAGTTAAATATGGGTAGCAAATTTTTAGGAAATATTTGTTTCAAATTGTAAAGTTATAAAATAGCATATACTTTTGATTGGCTCAAAAAAAATTCAAGGCATAGGTCTCCCAAACATTTCATACTAGTAAATCTACCTTATATAAATCTATACACCAAATTACATCTGAAACATCTTATTTTCAACATTAGTTCATACAATATTATTATTATTTATATAATTTTCCATTTTCTCATTTTTATTTGTTCTTTTAATTTTTTGTTTTATTTAATTGTATTTCAACTCTAGTGATGCAAATGATTATTCATAACCATTCAAAAGTTATAAATAATATATAATTTATTTTAAAAATGGATATTCACATTTTTTATAAAGGTTTTAAGTCCAAAAAGATGTTTTAGTGTGTAAGCCATAGTCATTATTTTAGAAGTATATAGTTTGTTTTCAAACTAATATTGTTGGAAAAAAACTTTGGTGGATTAAAATTTCATATCTTTTAAATATTGTAATTTTTTAATATGTACAAAGTCATAGATAAGTAAAGGATTTAAAGCAGTTTTTTCTAGTTGGCAAGAAGATTTATATGAGATAAAATAGGAAGTTTGCTTTAAACCAAATTGGCTAAGATTGCGGATCATGCCAAGATCAAGAAAATCAAGAACCTAGAAACGGTGATATCATGTCTATAAAGAGACAACTTAATTTATTATGAATTAAGGGGAGTGAATGAAAAAGAGGATGCTGGAGAGAAACTGGCGAAGAACAACTTCATATAGTCCTGATCAATCAAGCTGAGGAAAGAGCTAAAGATTTCTATGGACACCGAGCAACAAAACATAGCATCACCGAGAAGAACAAAGAGTGGAGCAAATGTATCGATAAGATATATTGATCAGATTGGTTTAAATGAGCTTACAATAGATCTAAAAATCTGCAAGTATAAGTTTTGTATGTGAACAGATCATATTGTTTTAGTTTAACCATTGATTCAAAAAGTCTCTTAACCGAGCAGGATTTAAAGATCCTTTCTATATTGAGCTACATCCCAAGGAGTATAAAAAAGTTTGATCATGAAGATAGCATAGTGGTTGCACTCACCATATGACCGGTGATAAACAAAAGTTTGAAACTTTTGAATACTATAATGGTGGTTCAGTAAGAATGGGTAATGATACACCTTGTCCAATTGAAGGTAAAGGAACTATAATGTTGAATAACCTGATCAAATGTGAAAATGATTACTAGGTAAAAGGACTAATTTATAATCTATTAAGTGTTTCACAGCTGAATAATACAGGTCACCAAGTGGCATTTGAAAATAAGAAGGCAAAGATCTTCAATGAATCAGGAAGGTTGATCAGAACCAGTGAGCAGACAAAAGGTAACATTTTCTATCTTGGTGACATTAACACCACTTTTTTAATGGCTAGAAACGAAGACATATGGTTGTGGCATAGAATATTGTGTCATGTGAATTTTGACAACATGATAAAGATAAGAAATAAAAGGATTGTCAGAGGCTTACCAAGCGTGACTAAGTCTGAGCATATCATGTGCAAGAATTGTCAAAAAGGTAAGATGACAAAGTCTAGTTTCAAGAGTAAAACCCATACATCTAATGTAATTCTAGAATTAGTCCATATTGATCTATGTGGACCCATGAGAATAAAGAGTTACTATGGAGATAGGTATTTTATTCTCTTTGTTGATGATTATTCTAGAATGATGACAGTTATGTTCTTAAAAGATATATCATAAGCATTCAAGATGTTTAAATGGTATAAGGCTATGGTAGAAAAACAAAGTGAATAGAAGTTGAAATGCTTAAGGTCGGATAGAGGAGGGGAATTCATTTTAGATGAATTCACTAACTATTGCAATGAGCATGGAATTAAAAGACAGGTTTCTACACCGAGAACACCACAGTAAAATGGAATTGTTGAAAGGTGAAACAGATCAATTATTGACTGTGCAAGAACATTGATGATTGAGAAGAACATCACTCAAACTTTTTGGAGGGAAGTTATCAGTACTGCTGTCTACACATTAAACAAAGTACAACTGAAGAAGGACACAAAGAAGATACCCTATGAGCTTTGGTATGGTCATACACCCATTGTAAGTTACTTCAGAATCTTTGGTAGTCAATGTTATATTTTGAAGGATGGTAGAAATGGAAAACTTGACTCCAAAAGTGAAGAAGGTATCTTTCTAGGGTATTCAACCAAAAGTAAGGCTTATAAATGTCTTAACAAGTCATCTAACAAGATCATTGAAATTGAAAATGTAAAAATAGATGAATTTGCATAAAAGAATGATAAGGAAAGTAGAAGAGGACCAGAGGACTACAACAGGTTTATTTATACAGAACCTAAAACTCTACCCGAGCAACAGTGTATCACTCCTGAGCAACAGAATATTGCACTCGAGTATCAGGATGCAATTACCAAAAATTAGAAAAATCCTCAAGATGATGTTCCGAGCGATGGAGATCAGAATGAAGGTCAAGAAGATGATCAGATGATGAACACAAAGCTGAACCAAAACTTGCCAAGTATGTCAGAAGACATCATCCATAGAATCAAATAATAGGAGACAAGAAGGCTGAAATGAGAACAAGAAGTAAGTCACTAAACACAAGATGTTTACTTTATGATTCTGAGCCTAAATCTATTAATAATGCACTTGAGAATGAATAATGGGTCAGTGCTATGAATGAAGAAATAGAACAGATTGAGAAGAACAGTACATGGACACTAGTACCGAGACCAAATGACAAGAATTCCATCGCTACCAAATGGATATTCAGAAACAAGTTGAATGAGAATGGAGAGGTCACAAGAAACAAAGCAAGGTTAGTATGCAAAAGAAGAATCTATTGATTATGGAGAAACCTTTGCACCCATTTCTAGACTAGAAGGAGTTAGAATCTTACTTGCTTATGCTGCATTCAAAGGATTCAAGGTATACCAGATGGATGTCAAATCTGTATTCCTAAATAGAATACTAGAAGAAGAGGTATACATTGAACAACCAGAAGGGTTTGTTGATCCAGACTGTAATGCCCCGCTAGGTAACCCAGGAGAACTAACTTAAACATGACACTGAGTTAACAAGATAATTTTTTTAAATGTTTACAAATAACAATGCAGAAGCAATGCAATGAAGTACAAGACATACACATAAGTACAACTCATACATAGATAACAATCCTCAAGGTTTTCTTGACGTAGAATTACTTAAGAAAGATAATCTATGTAAACAACTATAAAGAACTAACATGAAAGATACAACAAGTGAATCCAATAATATACATCTCATATAATAAGACCACATATACATCTGATACCCAAGGTATACAACATAATCAACATCCACTGTACAAGTCACAGGGTATGCAATAGTACATAATAAAATAATATAATACATCATTGAAAGGATGTCAACCAATATACACACATGGTTACCAAAGTACATCTCATGAAACTTCACAAGTCTCCAAAAGAATAGGAAGAATAAGTAACTGCAACAAGGATCACCCAAGCATGAAGAAGAACCGTCAGAACTCAATGGTAATAAGAATAATTACCACCCGACTGCGGGGAACCAAAGGTCCACTCCCACCGTGCTGAGGAGATAACATCAGGCCCACACACATGGGTATACAACATGAAAGCAATCAAAGGTATACAAGCCATCATAAAGAAACACATAGAAAGATCCTGGAAGCTTTCTGATCATGATGATAAATACTAAAGCAAAAGTATACGGATGGAAAGATCAAGACAGCTGGAAATCCAAGATCAAAACAAAGGTACACCATGCAAAGATAAAGGAACATACATAAGACATCCAAAATACCAACATAACCCAAATACTGAATCCAAATCACCAAGTGCCAAAGACAAAACCATAAAAGGTAAAATAGGACCTATGAAGGAGACTTAGGCTACATTCTATGGGAGTGTCATCACATGGTCAATAACTTGAGTTAGCCTTGATTGGCCTCTCTAGACCCTGGACCTCTCAATCATGACTCATGCGGAGCTAGGATACCCTCTCACGAAGATGAGGAATCTAACTATACCTACTCTCTAGGTATCAACTCATTCTTATCCTTAGTTTGTACTAGCACTCAAGGCATAAGCGAGGCATCATGATCAATCTTGTATTTAATGTTAACCCCAAATTTTATTATTAAATTATCACTTATTAATCAACTTACGATAGGTCACCATGGACTGGCCTCTTTGGGCCCCAGAATCCTATTGTAAGCCACTCCCCTAAGATGCACCTAACTAACCACCCCCTAAGCTCAAGGTCAAATATTATCTCATAAAACTCATAAACTGGTTCCTACCCATATAGGAACTACTGGTTATCCATTAACCATAACAATATGAGACATTCTCAAAGGATCACATCCTGAGTTCAAACATACTAGGGTCAGGAGAAAGATTAAACACTTATTTTAAACATCACAAAAATATCATAGAAGAACCTAGCCACAAAACCCGACAAACCCGGGTACAACATCCTAAGGATCAACTAATCCCAACAGACAACCAAGGAACACACAATTCCATGTAGTAGAAGAACAACATATTCCATTCATAATCAACGAAAGATTAACCCTAAAATGCATCATGACATGATATATACACATCCTTGTAAAGATTCCATTCAGAATTCAGTGATAACTAATTTATAACCAACATTATGCAAAATAGCTATCTAGTAAAATTACTAACAAATATAATTCAATTTTCAGGAAAAAAAACAAATGAAACTCTTGTATAGGTTAATTTATAAAATTTGCCACTCATAAATTAACCTATTTGAATAATTACTAAAAATCTCTACTGTAATTACATATAAACAAAAATAAATGAGTTGATAATAACAAAACTATTAAATCAAAATCTCTTTCACTAATTAAATTAACAATACTAAATCATAATAAAACATTTATAAAAATGTTTAAATTAAAACTAATTTTAAAACATATTTTTAAATGAATTAAATTAATTAAAATTTTAACTAAAACAAAAATTAAATAACAATAATTTATAAACTTTAAATAAATTAGAATAATTTTTAAAAACTAAACCAAACAAAACAAATTAAATAATAAAACAACATATAAAAAAAATTAAATATAGTTTGGGGGGTCTCTGCCCCACCCCACTCCTTTAAATCTCGCGGCCAAAGGCCTGCGACCCCACTGGCAACAGTGGGTACCCTGCGGGCCCACTGTACTAGTGGGTACCGCACGGGGGGTGCGGTGGCCCCCGCCACCCACCTCCCAAAACAATTTCAATTTTTTTAAAAAAAATTGTTTTTTTTTTGAAATATTTTTTTTAATATAAAACCCTCCAAGATATATTTAATAAACATTTTTTTATTATAATTTTTATTTTTATTTTTATTTAATTTTTTTGGTGAATTTATTTTTAAACCAGACTATTTTTTTTTTTAAAACAGCAAGCGTGTTTTTTTTTAATTAAATTTCTAGCAATAATTAATAACTTAATTTTTCTTTCTTTTCAAGCATAAATCTAATAAACTATATTTTTCATAATATAGGCATTTTATTTCAATAAAACTATAAATTAAATAAGAGGGATTTTTCCTTTTCTCTACAACATGCAAGATGATAAAAACAAGAAAGACTTATTTCTGATATAATTATCTATTTTTTTCAAGAAGAGGTTTCTTATTTTCAAGCATGCAAATTAACCCAATTTTCTTGTTTTCTTGTAGATTTGATCAGGGGTTTGGGCAAGGACATGGTGAGGGTATGAATTTCATTATTCCATGGCAAGGAGCAACAGATCTGAGGATTTCAAGAAAGATTAACAACATATATCAAATTTCCCTCAGAGAAATCTCTCTCCTACATATCTGAAACCCTAAGGCCCAAAATTAGAAACTCATACATTACAATTGAAAACCCTAATGCCCTTTTGAATTTAACACCCAAAAATAAAACCTTTTATGCCCACAAGCACAAATCTAACATGCAAACTCGAAGAAAAACACAAAATTGAACCAAGATCACATTTTTCAATTCTAAATCAATGAAATCGCTAAATACCTCAAACAAGGAAGTTCACACAAAGGGTCCTAGCTTTCAGATGCATGGAAGTCAGGGATCTGAAAGCTAGAATTCAAAAGATGAAGACCCTACCTCAATAACTGATGAGAAGCACAAATTTCACAAATCCAAGCAAGAAGAATCCACAAATCCAAGCAAGAGAATTCACAAATCAAAGCAAGCTCTCTCCCAAAACTCCAATCACCTGATTTCTCTTTCTCCCTCATTGAACAACCTCCAAAAAGGCTTCCAATTCAAAGATATAGATAATCCAAGCAATTAGGTTTCAAAAAGTGAAAACCCTAAAGGGAATATAAATTATCTAATTATTAAATAAAATAATTCTTTTATTTTCAATTTCACTTAAACCATGCAAAACTCAACTTTAGAATATCAAAGCAAAGTGTTAAATTGAAAATGCATGAGTTAATATTTCAATTAAATAAACTAATTAACCATGCAACTTAAAGTGATATTCAATAATTCAACTATGCACAATTAATTACAATTGATTGAATTTAATATTTGTTAAATCTCAATTATTTAAATCAAGACTTAATAATTAAATCAATTAATTAAATATACACATTTAATTAATATTTAATTATTAAATAGCCATATATTTCATATATCAATGTTTTAACCTTATAATAGGTGCAATAATTAACATTAATATTTACCATGAAAATTTATTAAATAAACCAAGCTAAAAGCATCATTAAATCACCTGAAACCCATCTAAATAGATAATCAACTGAAACAGAACCACAAACACACACAAACAGACTCACGAATCCACATCACTTGACGGTTTCAAATAGGATAGTCAATCAGATTCTTTGTCCATCAATAGGACAAAATATGGGTTTAGGGTATGGATTTGGACCTGATATTATCTCCCCTCTCTTACCATTGAGGTATTGCGATAGGGCACGCTCACTCGTGCCAATTTAGGGAAGATGTAGCTCGGTACCTGTGAACCTGTCATCACAAAGAGGAACATACATGCATATAATATAGCAAACAATGGTCGAGACTAGTTTATCGTGTGGATCTCACCGAATTAAGTAACTACGACTCTGTCCCATACCATATCAAGCATGTCAAACAGTAAAGTACAACATACAAATGACCCATGTGCATACAGATTTAGGGTCAGTATTGTCAGAAAATCATAATAGAAATGACATCCTAACATATACATAAGTATCATGAAATAACCATAAATCATATGCAAACAGGAGATATAATACACTAAGTAATGAATCAATAACATACTGAAATGGGATACATAAATATCCTCAAAACCATCTGAAATAAACCACATGTAAATGAAAAGGCCTAAAAGAGTTTGACAACCGAAACTGAAAAGCAAACTAAGGGGTGGGTATTACATCCTCCTCCCCTAAAACTAGGCTTACTCTTGGAAGCCTACAACAAAGATAGAGATATGAATCTCTCAACTCAAATCATCATACCGAGTCACAAAAGATTCAACGTACAGGTCCCATAGGACCCTTCCCCAGTCTCTGACTCAAACACTGGGGATCATTCCCTACTGCAGGAATGCTGAAACTAGTTTTTGGTCCTCTACTCGCAAACCCACTCATAGGAGCATGATACATGATCGAAGGATGATCAAATTCTGCATACACTCCATGAGACATACCAACATCCCCAAGTATAGGCTCGAAAGCTACTGGCCTCTGTCCCAAGAATTGCGATAAAAACTGAGGACAATTGGTCGCAATGTGACCAAGCTGTCCACAAGAATAACAACCCCCTCTACTACCACCTCTTCTAACTGAAGGTGCATTGGACTACTAAAAACTACCCCCACTAGTATCTTGATGCAAACTCTCAATTGACCGATCAGTCCTATTGCGCATACTACGCAGCCAGTTGTGATAGTTCCCTGACTGAGAACCAGTGCTAGGACCATGAAAGAACCTCTTACCCTGCTGGTACTAATTACCCTTCAAAACTGTAGGAGGGTTCCTAGAGTTCCCAACTCCATGTGATTAATTACCTTGGTAACCAGGATTAGGTCCACTAAACTGTACTCCCATCTGACCACCATGGCCCAAAGCTAGATTCGCCCTTGTAAGAGTAGCTTTAATGACTGCTTCTTTGAGGGTCATAGGCTCAAAGAGTCTAACTTCCCCAACGATGCGTTCATTAATCCCCATAACAAAATGTTGAATCATAAGGGCCGAATCCTGACCATAACCAGCATATTGTTTGAGCTTAAAGAATCGACACTCATACTCAACCACTAACATGGTCAACTGCCTCAGGTTAGAGAACTCATCTGCCTGATGTTGCCTCCACTTATTTGAGAGGAAGTGCTCTCGAAATTTCTCAAGGAACAACTCCCAAGTGTCTGTGTGCATATGGAGCCCTAACTTCTCCTCTTCTATCTTCCACCATACTACTGCAAAATTGGAGAGTTGCATTATTGCATACCTAGCTTTAGTATTGCTACTAAAGGGATGCATATCAAAAATTCTCTCTAATGTGATAAGTCATGTCTCAACTTTGAACCATGTTCCTTTCCCATCAAAGTGAGTAGGTCACACTCTCATGAGATCCCTCATGTGGTTTGCTGCCATATCCTTAGGATCCACTATAACAATCCTCCTTGGAGGGCTCCTAGATCTCTCCCTTTCTCTCTACTCTAACTAAGAATGATGTGAAGCATCCTTCTCCACTCCAACCTTCTCAGGAAGATGACTTAATATCACTTTCAACATCTTCCTAGTGTCTGGCTCTATAGACTCATCCCTCTGCTCATCTCTGTTCTGTTGATGAGCACTATCCTGACTGGCACTCAGGGAAGGACTGTGATTCCTACCTCTTCCACGGCCACCAACTCAGCCTCTACCATGACCTCTAGCAGATCTAGTTTCAAGCATGATTTATGAATCAACCAGAGAACCAACAACAACTCAAAACCAAAACCAATAACATCAAAAGGAAACAAATAATCACAAAGCAATGGTTTTAAATACATTAGAGTTTTATGTCTATGTTTGTTTCAAGTTTATACCAAAGACAAATAATGGGCATAAAAATCTCCCAAAGCTCCCAGTGTATAAACGTGGGCTCTGATACCAAATGTAATGCCCCGCCACGGAACCTAGGAGAACTAACTTAAACATGACACTGAGTTAACATGATATTTTTTTTAAAATGTTTACAAACAATAATGATAACAATGCGGAAGCAATGCAATGAAGTACAAGACATACACATAAGTACAACTCATACATAGATAACAATCCTCAAGGGTTCCTTGACGTAGAATTACTTAAGAAAGATAATCTACAAAAACAACTATAAAGAACTAACATGAAGGATACAACAAGTGAATCCAATAATATACATCTCATATAATAAGACCACATATACATATGATACCCAAGGTATACAACATAATCAACATCCACTGCACAAGTCACAGGGTGTGCAATAGTACATAATAAAACAATACAATACATCCTTGAAAGGATGTAAACCAATATACACATATGGTTACCAAAGTACATCTCATGAAACTTCACAAGTCTCCAAAAGAATAGGAAGAATAAGTAACTGCAACAAGGATCACCCACGCATGAAGAAGAACCATCGAATCTCAATGGTAATAATAATCACTACCACTCGACTGCGTGGAACCAAAGGTCCACTCCCACCGTGCTGAGGAGATAACATCAAGCCCACACACATAGGTATACAACATGAAGGAAATCAAAGGTATACAATCCATCATAAAGAAACACATAGGAAGATCCTAGAAGCTTTCTGATCACGACGAGAAAGACTAAAGCAAAAGTATAAGGATGGAAAGATCAATACAACTGGAAATCCCAGATCAAAACAAAGGTACACCATCCAAAGATAAAGGAACATACATAAGACATCCAAAACACCAACATAACCCAAATACTAAATCCAAATCACCAAGTGCCAAAGACACAACCATAAAAGGTAAAATAGGACCTATGGAGGAGACTTAGGCTATTTTCTATGGGAGTGTCATCACATGGTCAATAACTTGAGTTACCCTGGACTGGCCTCTCTGGAACCCAGACCTCTCTATCATGACTCGTGTGGAGCTAGGATACCCTCTCACAAAGATGAGGAATCTAACCATACCTACTCTCTAGCTATCAACTCATTCTTATCCTTAGTTTGTAGTAGCACTCAAGGCATAAGCAAGGCATCATGATCAATCTTGTATTTAATGTTAACCCTGAGTTTTATTATTAAATTATCACTTATTAATCAACTTACGATAGGTCACCATGGACTGGCCTCTTTGGGCCCCGGATTCCCATTGTAAGTCACTCCCCTAAGATGCACCTAACTAACCACCCCCTAAGCTCAAGGTCAAATATAATCTCATAAAATTCATAAACTGGTTCCTACCCATATAGGAACTATTGGTTATCCATTAGCCGTAACAATATGAGACATTCTCAAAGGATCACATCCTGAGTTCAAACATACTAGGGTCGGAAGAAAGATCAAACACTTATTTTAAACATCACAAAAATATCATAGAAGAACCTAGCCACAAAACCTGACAAACTCGGGTACAACATCCTAAGGATCAACTAATCCCAACAGACAACGAAAGAACACACAATTCCACGTAGTAGAAGAACAACATATTCCATTCATAATCAACGGAAGATTAACCCTAAAATTCATCATGACGTGATATATATACATCCTTGGAAAGATTCCATTCAGAATTCAGTGATAACTAATTTATAACCAACATTATGCAAATTAGCTATCTAGTAAAATTACTAACAAATATAATTCAATTTTCAAAAGAAAAAAACAAATGAAACTCTTGTATAGGTTAATTTATAAAATTCGCCACTCATAAATTAACCTATTTGAATAATTACTAAAAATCTCTACTATAATTAGATATAAACAAAAATAAATGAGTTGATAATAAAAAATACTATTAAATCAAAATCTCTTTCAATAATTAAATTAACAATACTAAATCATAATAAAACATTTCTAAAAATATTTAAATTAAAACTAAATTTAAAACATATTTTTAAATGAATTAAATTAATTAAAATTTTAACTAAAATAAAAATTAAATAACAATAATTTATAAACTTTAAATAAATTAAAATAATTTTTAAAAACTAAACAAAACAAAACAAATCAAACAACAAAATAACATATAAAAAAATTAATTAAATATACTTTGGGGGGGTCTCGGCCCCACCCCACTCCTTTAAATCTCGTGGCCAAAGGCCTGCGGCCCCATTGGCGATAGTGGGTACCACATGGGGGTGGGGGGGGGGGGGGCGCCCCCGCCCCCCCCCNCGGGGGGGGGGGGGGGGGGGGGGCGCCCCCGCCACCCACCTCCCAAAACAACTTAAATTTTTTTTTTAATTTGTTTTTTTTTTTAAACATTTTTTTTAATATAAAACCCTCCAAGATATATTTAATAAACATTTGTTTATTATAATATATATATATATATTTTCTAGTGAATTTATTTTTAAACCAGACTCTATTTTTTTTAAAACAGCAAGCGTATTTTTTTTTAAATTAAATTTTCAGCAATAATTAATAACTTAATTTTTCTTTCTTTTTAAGCATAAATCCAATAAGCTATATTTTCTATAATATAGACATTTTATTTCAATAAAACTATAAATTAAATAAGAGGGATTTTTCCTTTTCTCTACAACATGCAAGATGATAAAAATAAGAAAGACATTTTTTATATAATTATCTATTTTTCTCAAGAAGAGTTTTCTTCATTTCAAGCTTGCAAATTAACCTAATTTTCTTGTTTTCTTGCAGATTTGATCAGGGGTTTGGGCAAGGACATGGTGAGGGTATAAATTTCATTTTTTCATGGCAAGGAGCGACAGATCTGATGGTTTCAAGAAAGATTAACAACATATATCAAATTTCCCTCAAAGAAATCTCTCTCCTACAGATCTGAAACCCTAAGGCCCAAAATTGAAAACTCATACATTACAATTGAAAACCCTAATGCCCTTTTGAATTTAACACCCAAAAATGAAACCATTTATGCCCACAAGCAAAAATCTAATATGCAAACTCGAAGAAAAACACAAAATTAAACCAAGATCACAATTTTCAATTCTAAATCAATGAAATCACTAAATACCTTAAACAAGGAAGATCACACAAAGGGTCCTAGCTTTCATATGCATAGAAGACGGGGATCTAAAAGTTAGAATTCAAAAGATGAAGACCCTACCTCAATAACTGATGAGAAGCACAAATTTCACAAATCTAAGCAAGAAGAATCCACAAATCCAAGAAAGAGAATCCACAAATCCAAGCAAGCTCTCTCTCAAAACTCCAATCACCTGATTTCTCCTTCTTCCTCATTGAACTACCTCCAAAAAGGCTTCCAATCCAAAGATATAGATAATCCAAGCAATTAGGTTTTCAAAAAGTGAAAAACCTAAAGGGAATATAAATTATCTAATTATTAATTAAAATAATTCATTTATTTTCAATTTCACTTAAAGCATGCAAAACTCAACTTTAGAATATCAAAGCAAAGTGTTAAATTGAAAATGCATGAGATAATATTTCAATTAAATAAACCAATTAACCATGCAACTTAAAGTGATATTCAATAATTCAACTATGCACAATTAATTACAATTGATTGAATTTAATATTTATTAAATCTCAATTATTTAAATCAAGACTTAATAATTAAATATAGGTATTTAATTAATATTTAATTATTAAATAGCCATATATTTCATATATCAATGTTTTAACCTTATTATAGGTGCAATAATTAACATTAATATTTACCATGAAAATTCATTAATAAACCAAGCTAAAAGCATCATTAAATCACCTGAAACCCATCTAAACAGATAATCAATTGAAACAGACAATCAACTGAAATAGAACCACAAACACACACAAACAGGCTCACAAATCCACATCACTTAACGGACTCAAATAGGATAGTCAATCTGATTCTTTGTCCATCAATAGGACAAAATATGGGTTTAGGGTATGGATTTGGACCTAATATTATCTCCCCTTTCTTACCATTGAGATATTGCGATAGGGCACGCTCACTCTTGTCAATTTAGGGAAGATGTAGCCTGGTACCTGCGAACCTGTCATCACAAATACGAACATACATGCATATAATATAGCAAACAATGGTCGAGACTAGTTTATCATGTGGATCTCACTTAAGTAAGTAACTATGACTCTATCTCATACCATATCAAGCACGTCAAACAATAAAGTACAACATACAAATGATCCATGTGCATACAGATTTAGGGTCAGTATTGTCATAAAATCATAATCAAAATGACATCCTAACATATACATAAGTATCATGAAATAACCATAAATCATATGCAAACAGAAGATATAATACACTAAGCAATGAATCAATAACATACTGAAATGTGATACATAAATATCCTAAAAACCATCTGAAATAAACCACACATAAATGAAAAGGCCTAAAAGAGTTTGGCAACCGAAACTGAAAAGAAAACTAAGGGGTGGGTATTACACAGACAAGAGAAACATGGTATGTAGACTACATAAAGCCTTGTATGGATTGAAACAAGCACCTAGAGCCTGGTATGAAAGACTTCACTCCTATCTCATTAACATTAAATTTTTAAGAACAAGTGAAAATAGTAATGTGTTCTTAAAAGAAGATACTGATGGTAATATTTTGATTGCTGAAATTTTTGTTGATGATATATTTTTTGGGGGAATGAAATGTTATGCAAATCCTTTGCTAATGAAATGAGCAAAGAATTTGAAATGTCTATGTTTGGGGAGATCAAATTCTTTCTTGGTCTACAGATTCTTCAACAAGATGCAGGCATATATATCACTCAGTCCAAATACATCAATGAAGTGCTGAAGATATTCAAGATGGAAGATTCCAAACTAGTTGGAACACCTATGGCTACTAGATGTAAGCTGACAAAAGAAGACAAATCAAATGAGGTAAGTCAGACCTTGTATAGATCAATGATTGGAAAACTAATGTATGTTTTTCATTCCAGACCAGATATAGCACATGCAGTCGGAATAGTTGCAATATTCTCTGCTAATCCCAAATAATCGCATATGACTGTTGTAAGGAAAATTCTGAGATATCTGAAGAACACCGAGGACTATGGCTTATGGTATAAAAGAGAAGGAAAATTTGAGCTACAACTCTAAAAAGATGTTGATTGGGCTGGAAACATTGATGACCGAAAGAGCACACTTGGAGGAGCATTTTTCATGGGTGACAAACTTGTCACATGGATCAACAAGAAGCAAGGATGCATCTCTCAGTCTATTGCAGAAGCAATGTATGTGGTTGTTGTTGCAAATTGCTCTAATATTGCATGGATCAAATAATTGCTGGAAGGTATGAATATGAAGATTCTTGAATGAGTGATTATATATTGTGATAATACCAGTGCAATTAACATTTCTAAGAATCCAGTCATGCATGCTAAGACTAAACATATTGTTATCAAGTATCACTATATCAGAGAACAAGTGCAAGCAAAGGAGGTGATACTGGAATATGTTCAATCAAAGGAACAATTAGCTAATATATTCACCAAGTCATTATCGAAAGATACATTTGAGTACCCGAGACATAGACTAGGGGTCCAACCCTTGTCTATCAGTCAGTAAGCTGACTAGGAGGTTTCATCGGCCTACACACAATCAGAAGATCATTCATGTTGATGCAAGCACCAAGATGAACAACAACAGATACATCTGTACACAACAAGGTACAAATCTACACCGAACACCAGAGACATTGTATTGTTGATGGATAGAAAAATTCAAGGAACATATTATATAAAGGGATGGAAGATGATATATAAGAGAATTGTTTGGCATTGTTTTCAAAGGGAGAGATGATCTCATTATCACAAGGGGGAGAGATTCTCATTATCAGAAAGGGAGATAGATGATCTCATTATCATATTATATCATTATCCATGAAGAGAAGTTCCTAAGAATCAAAAGGAAGAGTTAATCAACATTCAAAGGGAGAGATTGATTACATATGAAATATCCATCTACGGGAGAGAAGTAACAAAGGGAGAGAGTTCATACAAAGAGAGAGATTGTTGTCAAAGGAAAAATAGATTATCAAGAAGAGGATTAGTCAAGGCAGAGCACATATCAGAACATAGACAAAAGATGCTTCATCTATCCAATGAAGGGATTGAAGATTGAAGAAACCCACTCTACAAGAAATAAATCTAAGCTATTTGAGCTTACCAAAAGCCATACATTTGTAATAGTTACAATAGGAAAGATTGATGAAACTGTTATATTTAATATTGTATTAGTAATAGTATAGTATGATAATATAGTTTGTTGCCATCAATGCCAAAGGGAGAGATTGATGACATGTAACTGATTGAATGTCTGAAGATGTTAAGTTGATCATCAAAATGCAGAAAGATAATGCAAGACATTAAACCAGTTAATGGATTGTATTGTCATTGATGTCAACTTGATATAATCAAAGTATCAAAGACTTCAGAGAATCAGAGAGATGAAGATTATGCTTTCAGTAATGCATAAAAGACAAGCATTCACTATGTGACTTCAAACATTGATGACTAGTGGAACCCGACGGATAGAGATAACCAAAAGTTAAGTCATTGTGATGCTTGAGCAAGAAACCTGACGAGAATTACCAACAAGCAGAATCACAAACATACCCGATGGCCAGAATCACAATGCAACCCCAACGGAGAAGCCCGAGGAGAACTAGAGTGTTGACCAAAGCTATCAAAGAGTTAAAACACCAAAGTTTACTGTAGTTCAGAAACAACAAAATATCTAGCTGGCAGAGCTAAATATAGACTTAATTGGTAGTTATCATTTTTTTCATCGACAAGATAAAGCCAGAGATAAGTAAAGGATTTAAAGCTATTTTGTCCAGTTGGAAAGAAGATTTCTACAAGATAAAACATGAATTTTGCTTTAAATTAGATTGGCTAAGATTGTGGATCACGCCAAGATCAAGAAAATCAAGAACCTAGAAATGGTGATATCATGTCTATAAAGAGACAACTTAATTCATTATGAATTAAGGGGAGTGAATGAAAAAGAGGATGCTGGAGAGAAACTGATGAAGAACAACTTCATACAAACCTGATTAATCAAGCTAAGGAAAGAGGTAAAGATTTCTACGAACACCGAGAAACAGAGCATAGCATCACCAAGCAGAACAAAGAGTGAAGCAAAGGTATTGATAAGATATATTGATCAGATTGGTTTTAATGGGCTTACAATAGATCTGAAAATCTGCAAGTATAAGTTGTATATGTGAACAGATCATACAATTTCAGTTTAGCCATTGATTCAGAAAGTCTCTTAACCGAGCATAATTTAAAGATCCTTTCTATATTTAGATACATCCCAAGGAGTATCAAAAAGTTTGATCATGAAGATAGCATGAGATGAGGCATACCATTTGACAAACCAGAAGAGTTTGGACAAGGAAGGCAACATAGAAATGCCTGATATCAAGTGACAAACTAATCTTTTAAATCCTCTAAAAAGGTCACACTTAACACTGTGTTTGCAACCTTTAACAAGGTTGGCTCTTCACCGAGATCATTTCAGAAGAGTGAAAATTTTGGGTTACCGGTCCGAAGTGGTTTTTCCCTTAACAGGGTTTTCACGTTAAAAATCCATGTATCAATGTGTTTATGAGTCATTACTTTAGTGTTTTGCATTACACATAGTTAATCTGGATTGATCGGTATACTCTAAGTAATTTACTTTTTTCGGTAAATTGAAAGACTGTTATTTGATAAACATAAAGAATAAGGTTTAACAAAGCACTCTGAGCAGTAGTAATTTGATAAGTATATTTGAAGGTATTAATCTTATAGGACTGAAGATAACTAGAGGCTTAATACTGTGGTACTAAGTTTTTGGGTTGATTAATTAGAATATTTTGAGACCACTGATTCACCCCCCCCCCCCCCCCCCCCCTCAGTTATTACTAACACAAAGGAGTGATTTTTGTACTAGTGGCGATAAATGGGGGGAACCAAATTCCTTATCCTCCTTTTTGATCTAAAATTTAAATAAAAGAATAGAGGAAACATAAATCCTTTGGTGGCGGATAAAGGATAAATAGAACAAGAAACAGTTTGTGATGGGAATTTTGGATAAAGAGGAGAGGGAACTAATTCCTTGGGGGACGGCATGGGAAACAACTCATTTTGTTATGGTATGCGAGAATCAGAGAAAATAGATGTCACTATTCATTTAAGTTGTATAGGTATGGTTTCTTGATTGATGCTTTTTCAGCATGCTATTTTGTTATTGGCATATGTAAAGTTACTCTGGTTAATTGGAGAAGTGGCATTTTGGACATACAAAACTTGATTTGATGTTTTCTTTTCATTCTCAATTTTAAGAATACTATTTTGATTTTGGTGACAACTAATATATCAAGTTGCTTTTAATGATTGTAGAGGAAGTGGCATTTATGGATTTATTGAATTTCATTTATTCATTTTGTGAAACACTCAGAGCCGCATTGTTGAAAGTCCTAATGATTGTAGACAAGTTTGAGGTTGTATCTTGTATGCATTTTTGTGCTGACACTTTGCAGAACTTATCAAAACCAGAGTCTGCATTATCAGAAAATGCAGACGAACTTATTTTAAAGCATCTTGCAAAGATTAAAAAGTTAATTTTGTTAAAAAATTAAGGTTTCCAATATTAAGGATTTCCTGTAGGCCTTTGATATTTAGATACCACAGTGAGATGTTATGTATCAGATGTTCCAAATATTATTCTAATCTCATTGGCGGTTCTTACTTTGTAATTAATTGATGATTTATGGTTTGAAGAAGATATTATGGTTCTACCTTTAGCATCATTTGAAAATGCATTGTCAAAAGATGAATTGCAAGTTTGATCAAAAGATGTACTCTATGATATGGTTATAACCTGGGCTAGCAAACATTATCCCAATCATGAAGAGAGGAGAGAAGTTTTGAGCAATAGGCTTAGCCACTTGATACGCTTTCCACACATGAAAAATAGAAGCTTAGAAAAATATTCTCTTATAGACAATGATTTCTTCAACTCATTAAATCTAGTCTCAAAGGCACTTGTCTTCAAAACAGAACTACCCCATAAAAGGAGGAATGATGTCCCAGATGGAATTCTTCGTAGGAATCTTTGTGAAATGTTTTACACACAAACCTATCAAATTGGTGGAGTTCGATACACCCCATAGTGAATGTATGGTGTTTTGGGATATCAAGAGAGATGACTGTTTAACACTCTTTCCTAATGACTGGCCAACTTCTTAAACTTTCTATTTGGGAGGTAAACCATTTTTCCTTACAAATCATTGTGCCATGAACAATGACACTCATCTCTTTCCTAATAACTAGCTAGCTTTTGAATCTATGACACTCATTTTCCTTGTTTTGGGTTGTGGCTTATGATGGAAAATAAGAATGAGGGAATCCTAGCATTGGAATATGAATTTGCTTCTCGATCAAAGCCATCAAGTAACTTTTCTATCAAGTTAAGTGGTATGCATAGATGTGGTTCTAATAATATGGTCGGTTCATCAAATATTTTTGGAATGCCTTGGAAAGTATTTGCATCTAAGAGCGATCCTTATTTCACTAGCAATGTTCTCCATATGCGTTTAGTGCTTACAATGAAGACATAGTAGATTATGTGTATCAAAATGATGAATGTTCTTCATTGTTGATGGTGTAATCTTCCTAATTTACCCCCCTTAGATGAAATATTGTGGTTGGGTTAGGACCTAAGGGTTTGATCACTTATATTTAATTTTTAGATATTTGGTTATTATAATCATTCACACTTGCAATTTAGTCATTTGAAGGACTTTGGATACGAGGCTTACTTACCCATTTTTTAATAAGTCTCAATTCTATGTTGCCAAAGGAACACAAGTCAAACTCAAGTATACCTTAATGCAAGTGATATAGTTTTATTGTAATCCATTTGCTATAGTTCTTTGACAAAAACAAAACAATATTGTCAACATTTTGGCAGGAACTAAGCTGCTCTGTGACCTTGTTTTATATGTCTCATTTACTGTTCCTCTTCGACACCACAGATGTCTAAGATTTTATACTCGCGAAATTAGAGAGGAAACCTAGATTATATTATATAGCCACATATCCAAACAATCTAAAAATTTTAAAAACTAGCACTTGCACCAAAAAGGGCGGCAAAGATTAAGCTGATAAAATAGTATATTTAAGTTAATATGTATTATAAGTATAAGTTAACATCTATTATAAGTAGTACTTCTATTGATGAAGCTTAGTTTGTTCATTGAAATGCTATGTAAACAAACAAAAGATGTTGATAGAAAATTATATTTAAGCTAATATCTATTAAAAGTAGTGTGCATATTGGTAAAGCTTAGTTTGTTCATTGCAATGCTATCTATTGAGAAAAAAGATGCAAGCAAGTTTATAAGATTTTAAGCTTTAGAGAAATGTAGCTGGGCTATTTGGGCTATAACTTCTTTCTTTAAAGAGTGAAAAATGAAGTAATGTGAAAAGTGATAACAATTGATTTAATAGACAAATATATTTTAAAAAATAATATTCATTTTTTTAAAATTTTGAAAGAGTTTATAGTAGCTTTGAAAAGGGTTTGATTACAAGGATATATCTACATAATTTGAAAAATATAAAAAGTTAATATTTTGAATAATAATTAAGTTGGGTGACCAAGCATTCTTTAATCTATTTGAAAGAAATAATTATGATTTTCTTTTAAATTTTATAAAGATAGGAGGGAAAAAAAAGATATTAAAAAAATGAAGATGAAATCAGTCTAACATGAATGCATATTAAAGCTAAGAAATTATTGATTAAAATATTTTCCCTACAGACCAATGTTAGATTGTGTACAGATATAGAGTGAAAACATAAATGAAAAATTCATTGGACAGATTATCTTGTCCAAGTTAAGTCTATTGTAGTGTATGACAATATCAACTCATCCACCACCATTTTCATAAGCTTAAAAATTTTCTAGTTGTTTGAAGCTTCTCTTATCTATTATTTTTAAATAAATAATTTATTCCCTTCGATTTTGCCAACTTCTATCAATAATATGCATTAAAATAAGTTGAGAATCCCATATGAAACTATAGGAGGTATACTATGGGGTTTATCTGAGCTTCTCCTTTGGTCTATGCTACAGATTTTTCACTATAAGTTATTGTTGGTTTCAACTTTCAACTAATATTTCTGATTTAATTATGTGATGTTTCTTGTTATGAAAACAACATTGGGCTATAAACTAAGCCTTTTAGTGGCATGCATATTTTTTGTGTTGCTTGCATTGCTCATTTTGTAGTAAATATAAAAAAATATGCACTGTTCATATAAAAACACACAATACAATACTAAATGCCACAATACTATATGCAGTGGATATCTATCATCTATCATTAGAATCAATCTCATTAAAACTTTCATGATATGAATAGTGATAGCCCAAGGATGTGATAGTAATATGCCCCATGGTTATTATACGATTATATTCTCTTGTAGGTAAATAACAAGGCAGAGCATACAAGCTTTGAATTGTTATCTTCCCAACAATTCCGGGATAATGAAAAATGCATTAATAATCATAATCAATAGTATTCCAAGAAATGTAGGAAGAAAATATTCTCTTTTTTACTTACCCTGCACCCTTACTTACCCTACACCCAATGGATGCCTAACCTTGTGAGTCGATTTTGCATTCTATCATACATGAAACCACCAAAACTAAATTTATGGTTTTCAAATAAGAAATTTTTGAGAATATGTTACTTTAATTAAATTAGAAGCCTAGGTTGTCTAATTTGATTACTATATAGAAAATCAGAAATAAAAAAATATAATGGTTAGTAGGTCTATAAATCTTATTCGTTGACAATAAGAGATTACCTATAGGAAGAGACGTAGTAACTTTGATAAAGAAAACTCATCAAACTATAGTCACTTACAATATTTGGCCTTCTGGAACAACAATGTATGACCAATTGTAGAATTCATTAGTTGGTCTAACATCGATGGACATAAATGTTTCAAAAATTATAGAGGCACATGGAATTCTTGCCTTTTCATATGCTTCAAAGGCACTCCTAATAAATCATATCAGGGTATTCAGAAAAATAAATCCAAAAGTTTATTATGTAACGAGCATACTCAACATAAACAAATACAATTTATCTAAACTCATAAGCACACATCTAGTAATTTCACTTATAAATGCCTATGAAAATATGGTTAATAGATTTCTACTTTTGATAATTTAATATGGATTCAATTTCACTTTTAGTTAATTTCCATAGAAAGACAAAAAAAAACAAGATGCATTGACCTTAAATTAGAAGAAGTTGCAAGATGCTTAGTAAGCTCTAGTCCATCCTCAAAAGAAAGATTATTTGCTTGACCATATGATGGAGTTACAACATGTGCAACATATGATAGATGATGAAATATTGGAAGACCCTGATTAGCAAAAATAGAGGAATCAACACCATAATGAAAGCCTAATGGAAATTGTGCTCAATACACAAACTAAAAACTTCTCTACCAAGCAAAAACCTCCCAGTGCTGCACTTACGTTTTACCTGAACAACAATACAAATTCACCAAAAGATGTAAAAAAAATACAAACAAAGAAGATAATAGAGGAGCAACTTGCCAAACTTTGCAACTACTATACAGGGGTTTTTGACTACCACTACCACTCCTAAGAACGTTTTGGTTGGAAGCCTTGCACACAATTGCAACCCTATGAGATAAAATGATTGTGCAACCCTACGAGAAAAAAAGAGAGAGTTTGGAGGAAAGATTTTATGCAAACCTACCTATCAGAGAGAAATTTCATTAAAATGAGATAGACCTAAACTAATTGCATGCTTCAACCTGAGAAGAAAATCCAAGAATATCAATTTTTTTTAGTTAAAAGTGAATATTTTCAAAGATTTTAAGAGAAGAAGCCCAATTTGATAAGATTTGTTTTTCTAAGATTTTTACTGGGGAAATAAGATTTGAGAAGATCCATCAGTCATAGATTTCACTTTAATTACTATGCTACATTAAATTAAATGACAAAGATTCTCTAAAAAATCATTGAACAGTAAACAATATCAAAAAAATCATTGAATGGTAAGCAGTTTCTACCATAAAAATTCATTTACTACCGAGTACAGAAACGCCAACATCTTTTCAAAATCATATACACATTTTCTTAACAGATGTACTATGATATAAACCCTCAAAACTAATAAATATTTCCATAATTTCATCCTAAAAAAGAACCAGATTTGAAGCCCTTTCAAACATTAGCAAAAAAACACAGAACACAGAAAGAGATAGGGCATCTCTGTATTAAAAATAAAAAAATAAAAAAAATAAAAATCAAACCTATGAAAGCTTCTTTATATTGGTCTGAAACCTTGAAAGTTTCTTCTGAACCTTGCTTGTGTGCTTTTCATGTAAGAAGCAGGCTTGTTGAGCCCTTGTCTAACGTGGGGGTGGGCCATTTGTATGAAATAAAGGAAAATGAAATGAAAGAAAGGGCAAGGCAAGGCACCTGGTGACCAAAGCAGATTCCATGGACTTTGATCCACATTGTATGGAGGGTCTTGGAGAAAATGACAGAGGTCCAAAATCCACACATCATTTCCATGTGGGTCTAAATGACTGTAAGAATCCACAAATCTATCATATTTATAAAAATATTCCATGGCCGAAAATTCCCCTTTCAATATTGGTAAAAGGATCCCATTTTTCTTTAGCCTCACTCAACATACCCTTAAACAGAGTAAAGTACACTATGTAAATATTCTCAATGTAGTCTTGACAGACGCACAAATTAGCAAAAATCCAAACCCCCTTCCCATTTTTGACTTTTTCTATATAAAAAATGAATGTGCCCTGCTAAGCTGAGGAACAGAGAAAGTGTGGAAATAAAATTGTGGTATTATTTGTCCACTCATCTTGATGTATTCTTGATTTGCAAATTCTGCCAAGTTGCCACAATTGAAAGAAGAATGGTATCCCACACCATGTCATTTGAGCCCTCATCAGCAAGAATCTCTAGACTATTCATAATTTACATACATATAGGCTTTACCATAGAATCTCACACCTGGTTCTAGAGGAAAATAGGATACAGGTTTTGGTTCTGCATTTACATAGGACAACATGCAATTATGGTATTATATGCAGTATATTTACAATGGAAATCTTTAGTGGTTGAGATGGAAATAGGTGTTTTTCATTCACATAAACTAAACAAACTCCTCCTTAAAATTATAATTTCTATAGGGTCCAAAACAGTGATCCCCAATAATAAGTTTCCATTTTAAAGACTAGATTCAATTAATTTTATCCATTTTATATAACCATATTCCAGAAGAGAAAAAGAAAAACATGTATAATATGCCTACATATTAATGATACCAAGTTTACACAATCTTGCATACCCAAACAAAGATGAATAAGCCCGACAGATCCTGATTTAAATCCATTTTCTATGGTTCCAAAGTTATCAACATTATTACTACATGTTTCAGTTGGATCCTTGTTTTTAACTGAACCTTGAAAATGTAAAAGAATAACCCATTTCCATTTCACCATGAGCACAACAGTGCTAAAGAAAATTTCTGAAAGTCCAAATGCCCATTGTTACCACACAGACCAAATGGGGTTTAATTAAATTTACAGAAATTTTAAAGGATCGTTGTCATAATAAAACCTAAATCAATGATAAAATGAATGGTTTCATAAAACCCAACCATGATAGTTCTGCAGTTATAGATTCCCTACACTAAATGAATAAATGTACTGATACCAAATATCACACATATCGTGTGGAATACAAAGAAATTAGATCCATGAAGATGTCTCACTTGGATGTTGGGAAACCCTAATTAAAAAAACCCATTGAAGCATGGCTCCTAAGTTTGCATTCTTCTTAGCCTTATTTAGATATTTTCACAAACTGAAAAGAAATTGAGCAAAGACATGAGAAATGAAATTGAATCATAGATGTGTGAGAGTCTCATAAACAAGGAATGGTCTACTAGTGGGGGAAAGGGATGCCTCATAGTTGTTTTTGCAATCTTGTAAACAATGCTCTGCATGATGAAATGACCTTTAGGTCCCAATGATGTTCTTCTCCAAAGGAATGAAATGGAGCTGATGATCGCAAGAGAAAACCGAACGTGCGATGAAAATCAGAAGGTGGAAACCACTGTCAAAACCAGGTGTGTGAGACAAGTGAAGAGCGTGATACAATTAATGACGTACGGTAGCAAGTCCGCTCCAGAGGAAAAGCCTATCGACTTAATAATTAATTAATGTCTTTACTAAGATTGTACAAAACAAAAAAATTTTATGGCTTAATTACAATTATTATCAGTTAAAAATTTATAAAACTAAAAAATATTTGTCAATTTTTTTTAAAATCACAAAACTTAGTTTGATTAAATATCTATATTTGAAAAAAAAATGCTCACGAAAAATGGCAATATATATTAAACAAAACAAGTGTTATAAATTTAAAGTTAATTTTATCAAGGAAAAAAATTATTTTGATATTAACTTATCTTGTCACATTAAAAAAAATGGCTATTATGATGCATATAGTAGTGCTTATGTCATTGCAACCATTAATAGACTTAAACTATGATTGAATGACATTTTTAACAATTATTTAAAATAGAAAATTACGCATAGATTATGTATTTTTGTTCAAATTTTTTTTAATTCTACTATCTCATTAGTTTATTTGTTACTTAATAAAAACACAGGTTTATATTCAACACAAAAATCCATTCACAAGTGAAACAAGGCTTTCTGAAGATGTCTGCAATTTGTTCATTTTTAACAATGTACTCAAACTTTACTTGTTCATCAACCAACTCTTCTCTTAAGAAGTAGTATTTGATTGAAATGTGCTTTGTCTTTGTGTCCATGATTGTATTCACTAAGTTTTTCCTTATACTTGTATTGTCATAGAATATAGAGATTAGATACTCATACTCAGCCTTAATATTTCCTTCAAAGTCTATTTCATCCTTACAATGTGTTTGCAACAAGCTTGTGTTGTGATATACCATGTCTCTTATATAGATAAAGAAACTGGATTCATTTTCTTACTCAACCAAGATATAAGAATGTTACCAAGGAAGAATGATCTTCCATTAGTACCTTTTCTATCACCAATACTATTAGCCTAATATGCATTTGTATATGTTGTAAGGGTGATCTATTCACCTCTTGGATACCACAACCCAAAATCCATCATGCCCTTTGGATAGTTGAAGATTATTTTGAATTATTGTACATGAGTTTCCTTTGGTGCTTCCTAAAACCATGCCACCAAAAACCAAACGCTTGCATAATATTAGGTCTTGTAGTTATTACACGTATATAACAAAATAACAACCATAGAATGTATAGAGTTTGATTAGCTTCAGGAGATTCATCATCCATAATTTTCATCCTGTAACATTGGAAATCATCATTAGATTGTCCTCTTCCATCTTTAATTTCTTCAACATCCCCTTAATACACTTGGCTTATGAAATAAATATCCCTTTTTTTTATTGGGAAATTTGCAACCTAAAAATGAAGCACAACTCACCAAGCAATGACATTTTGAAAGTTCCTTTTGCACATGTTCATTGCAAAATCTTGATACAGCTTTGAATTTCTACATCCATTTATGATATCATCTACATATAATACTATAAGCAATAGTCAATCTCCCTCATTCTTGATATAAATTTTTCATCTGTAATTCCTCTTATGAATCCTTTTTTTAAGGTTACTTTTCTAGTCTTGAACACCAAGCCCCCAATGCTTGTTTTAGCCACAAAGTGCCTTATTTAGTCTATAAACATAGGTTTTTATTTCAAAGGATAAGCCCTTTAGGTTTTTCAATATGCACCTCTCCCTCCAAGTTCCCATTCACAAAGGTTGATTTCTTATCCATTTGGTACACTTTAAAGTTTTCAAAACTAGAAAGGGCGCAAAGCTTTTGAACACAACTAGATATTTATCGAGGGTGAATGAATCAATCTCTAACAAAACTTAATATATTTGACTCAATTCAAAAAAAAAAACCTTAGTCAACAACAAGGAAAGATAAGAAATTTACACCAATGTATAAAAGAACACCAAATTTACATGGAAACCCCAAGGAGGGAAAAACAATGATGAGAAATATCTCACAATATATAAAAACATATTACAGTAAGGATCCCTGCCAGAGTTATAGACAAGATTAATTATTTTAGGGAAAGATGTAATGAGTTGCTACAAAGACTCACTATCTCAAATCAACATACAAAGAAGGGCCTACTAAGGAGACTCACTATCTCAACACAAGATACATGAGGAAGAATTACAATGTACAAGCCTTAAGCTCATAGCTTCCAATATTCTTCTTAGAATGCAAGTGATCTTGACTTGTTGCCTCAAGAAACAATTAGCAATTCACCTCCAAATATTCCACCATCCGCACACTTTTAAATTGTTTTTATCTTTTATATATACATCCCATAAGCAAGAAAAAATAAATACTTAGGTCAACCTAAGCAGTGAACCCTTCAAGTCGATCTCAATAACATAATGTTGTGAAAGTGGTAAAAAACTAAGAGATATATTGGTCCTAAACCATCTTGTTACATCTTCTAATGTAGCCAAAAATATTGAATACATCGCACACATCCTCCAAATTCAAAAAAAGGATACCGTGTAGATAAAATATGTAACACAATGCCCAAGGCCTAGAACCCCAACATCTACCTAAACTTATATATCGTGGATGACATTTAGATGTAGCCAAGACCAAAAAAAACTTAACACAACCTCCAATGATAGCACAATCCCCCAAATACATAGCACAAGAAAGAACATACACCCTAACAACCAAATATCCACACATCACAGAGAAAACCAACTACAAACAAAATGCAACACCAAATCAATCAATCACTACCATGTAGCCCACATAGAGATGTTCCTTGAACATCAAATATTATTTCCAAACACTTATTTCACCATTTCAAGTCAACATAAGATAGAGAAACCATTTTGATGCGTCATTCTTCATACTCAAAAGTCCAAAAGATAAAGTCATAAGACACATCATCATAAACACACTTGCAATACACTTCATCACCTAAAATCTAAATTGAGAAACTGCACAAAAATTATAAACACATCCTCTAAACCATAATAGTTGAAATGTCAATGAGGAGAAATGAAGAGAAATTTTTGGATTGGTCTTGACAGACACCCAAACTATCAACACATCGCATTTACGAGAAACCTATATGACAATCCTTGGGACCTTAAAAGAATGAGTACAATGTCCACGTCACATAAAATATAAGTTATAGAATGCAAGATCATATCATCAAATGTAGATTAATGTGGAAAATTCTTCTAGATACTCAAGTGCAGGAGCCCCAACATCCTAAAGGCATCTTCAACATGTCCGAAACATCTAGGACATCTTATTCTCAATAATGATCCATTTGTAAGACCTAGTGCCAAGATTTGGTCTTTGTGAACCACTTGGTCAACTATGGTCAAAGGATCCATAAATATTGAATGTATGTTATTTTTGTGTTTTAGGTGTTCCTTAGGTAGGTTTGGTCCATTAGTGACCCCTAGGCAAGTGATAAATCAACAATTGTTCAATTTGTGCAAAATATGCAAAAATGCAACATTCGCATAAAAAGTTGCATAACAACATTTTGGCAACATGACAAATTTTTGAAAAGTTGGTTGTAAACCTTTTTCCCAGTGGATCATTGTTTTAAATGAAGTGGTAATTGTATATGTTGGAAATATACCTATTGGGAGCACACTCATACATGCAAACGTTAGAGATATAAATCAATAAACTACACTAACATATTTGAAAACATACTCTAAAACAAAGACTTCCATCACAACCTCCGATGAGCTAAACAAGGGCACCCAATGCCTTGTTGATTGTCTCTTAGAGATGTATGTGGGTGTGCTCTCCCAACACAATATTAAAATCCCACTTGGTTTTCTTTCTATTAATTGAAACTATAATGCAACTAATGGATGTGATGAAGAGCTCAAGAACAAGTATGAGGAACTTGTCTCAAGCCTTCACCAATGAAGATGAAGATGCAACACTAAGATAGAATGCTATGAATGAGATAATAGAACTAGATTCATTCAACATTAATCCTATCATGTGATTTCTAGATTCAATAATGATCAAAAGCATAAAAACATGAACATGAACTAAGAAATTCTAGAGTAATTCTAACATGATAACAATGCATAAAAGAGAGATGATTTACTCTTGGCAATGGCCTCTATTTATAGAATTTTGGAAGGAAGGAGATGGCTTGGATGAGGTGGAGCTCATGTGGCATCCACATAGGTGCCACATGAGGGACACACAAGCTATGCAAGAGGCCAAGTTTGCTCACACATGTGTGAGCAACTTGTGATGTGATGGGTCAAAGTGTACTTAAAGTACACATGTGAAGGATCTTGTAAGAGGTGTAAGAGTTTTATTCCAATGAAACACTTTTATAAAGTTTAAGAACGTGTCATCAAGGTTGTAAGAAACCTTGATGGCACCAAATTAGCATGATTTTGAAAAGTCAAATTTGAAAATTTTCTCACACATGTGTGAGCAAATAATTAGGACTAATATGTGTAGGAATCAAGAAATTAGCCTAATTAACCTTAGTTAATTAGTTAGTATGTCTATTTGGTGAGAGTGATGTGAGGTAGGGTAAGATCTAAGTTCAAATTAGTTTAATCCAAAATAGATTTAGATTAATTGTGGTTTAGTAGAATTAAGTCATGTGGAGAAATAAATAAATTATAAATTTATTTAAAAGAGATTAATGAGAGAAATGTATATAAATGTGATTTAATACATTAAAGTGGGAATAATATTTAAATTAAGATTTAAATACTATGAAAATGAATCATATTTAATTAAATAGATAGAAGAATATAATAAATATAATTAATTAAAATTAACTATAATGTTATGGGAATATTAATTAAATTAATATAAGGACAATTTTGGATGTCTACAGTAACCGTTGAAGGAGCTCCTCAAATAGCCCTCACAGGTGGGTGGAGGAGAGATGATGTAACATTTGCAAATTATCAATAAAATTGAACCATTTTCCTGCATATAGTGTTGGAAATAATAGAATGGTGTGTAGTAAGAGGGGAGGGGTGAATCAGTACCCTTTAAAACTTTTAGACAATTAACCTTTATCCTTTAGTAAGAAATTGTATTACCAACCATATATGCTATTCTATCTTTGTGTCTGTTATATCAAATCATAAGTCAATTAGCCTGTAAACATTCATAGAAATGTATTGACACATGACACAAGATTTGGTAATGTAGGAAACCCTTGTTAGAAGGTAAAAAATGCAGTGGGGATGAATCCCACAAAGCTTCACTATCTGCAAAATGGAAGGGGTCGGTTAAGGCTTATAATTTTGATCACTTCTGATGATCTACCTTGTTAGGAGTATCATGTAGAGATTGGTTAAGGTCTACTCTATTAAGAGCTTTAGAAACACTATTTAGTGTGCACTCGGTTAATAGATTTACAAAGGATTGTTAAATCCACCTTTCTCAAGGATTTCTTCTATCCTCTACACTTGTTAGAATGTAGTCAAAAATATTTAATGACCTGAGTATATGCAATCTAGAATTGTTGATTACAGATCCAATAAATATTACATGTATATTTATCACCTATAGTGATTGATCAATACCTCTATTATGTTCGGTAGCCTTGAATCTGGTTCTTGATAACCTATTTCATCTTTTGTTGTTCTTCTACATAAAACTCTCAGTTTGATCCATAGATGTGTTTCTCAGCTACAATCATCATCACACTATTTTGATTTATTACACATCTATTTATACAATGAGTTTGACCTAAATGAGTTTCACGTATTACAATGATAACTCTATGATCGAAGGTTTACAACTTGACCTTGATCTCCTAGTTTGCATGTTTTCAATTAGTTAGATTGATTAAAATAATTATAATTACATTGCTTGTCCCTCAAGAAATGGATTTAAAGCTAATCAAAAAGCTAAATATAAAACACAAGTGTTTTATCTGACGTGGAAGCCAGATCCACTTTTCTAAGAATTCTAACTGTCTCTCTGTAGACTAGTGCTCGGGTTGCTATGTAGTCTATCGAATTCCTTTGGTATATGTTATGTAGGGTTACACTGTGATTTTCTTGTCAGGTTCTTCTGTCGAGTTCGCTCTTGTAACATTTTCAGGTTGCACTGTGTCGTCGGGTTCCCTTGAACTTGTCTGTTAGGTTGCACTAAACCTGTCTTTCAATGTTGGTGTTACCGATGGTTCAAAACTGTTTTTCCTTTCATACTAATGGAAAAAATGTGTCTTCAATCTCCCCCTTTGACATTAGTATCAAAAACTGATATGTGAAAAATACTAAAATGTTTAGTAATGTACACCATGTGTTTACCTTATCATTATGACTCCCCCTATGTATATGTCGGTATAGTATATGTACATACATTTATCATATCCCCTTTATCACCTTGTTTTCCCCTTTATCATATAATTTTCCTCATTTTTCCCATGTACTGTATCATATCATTTTCCCCCTTTTTTATAGTAAGGGCAAAGGTTTCATTACTTATAGCTTGTCAAAAATGTGGGAATGAGAGTTGTTCATGTCCTCCATCATCTTCTCCCATTTCTCTTGAAGGTGTTCTAGGGCCATTTTCTCCAATGTAATCCTTGTGTGCATATCATAGATGTTGTTGGTGATAGACATATCTGGGGTGGCAATTAATTGTCTTGCCATTGTCATATTTTGCTGTAGTAGTGTAAGATTGGGTAGCAGTAGAGCATGTAGCTCTGTTACCTCATCTCTAAACTTTGATTTTTCCTCTTGAATTTGAAGTCTCAACTTCTTTGCTTCCATTGCCTTTGCATAATGCAACTGTATAGCATTGTTTGTTGTTGAGAGACTTTGAGCACCAGAATTAAGATCTGCATCTATTTGTGGAATCTTTTCACTATTCTCCTTAGTGAACTTCTCTAATGTGCTTAAATTTTGAACTAAGGTGATTGCTTCTGAAATAATAAGTTCTAACTCACTTACTTGTTCAGACAGCTTTACCTTGTTCCCTGCCACTTCTTGGCTGATTTTATTGATCAATTTATATTGATACTTTTTCTCTTCTCATTCTTCAATTTCCTTTTCTACATCCACGTTCTGTGATTGGATTGTGTCGATAATAATGGCTAATTGATCAATGATTGATGTGTTTTGATCAATGTTTGTATCACGGTACTATCTGTTGAAGAATATCCCTTGTTGTCTCAAGTACCTAAGTGTCCTTTGTTTCCTTCTTAAGCTTATCTTGGATATCTTTTCTTCTGCAAATTTCTGCATAGTTTGTTAGTGCCTCTAGATCTAATGTCCTCGGATCATAGGCTGGTATCTCAATAATCTCTTCCAGTGTAACTGGATTCTTGGTCTTGTTCTTGTTCTTGTTCTTCTTTGAAAGTATTGTGGAGGGACCTGTATGCAGTACCATAGAAAGTTCTTTTGTTTGGTCTGATGTGCTTGGTGAAGGATTTGGTGTATGTGTACCTATATCCTTCTTCTCAGTGTCTTCCTATTGGTTGGGAGTGGACATCTCCAAACCAACCTTAGCCTTATTTATAGCATCTCCTTTGGTATCCTTAGGAGTGGTATCACCTTTCTTTTCTTCTTCACCTTTTTCTTTTTGTTCTCCTCCTATTTCCATTTGTTCTTCATTGGTTTCTTTTTGTTCTCCATCTTTATTCTTCTCATCAGATGTGTCTTTCTTCTCTTCTTCACCCTTATCTTTGGGTATGCGTGCATCCTTGTCAGCTGATTTCTCCTTCTCTGAGATAATATTGTTAGCTTGTATCAATAGTGGTATTTGTCCTGGTGTATCTACTTGAGCAGTATCTGTTGTTTTGTCATGTTCCTCGGTTTGGTCTGGGGAACAGTGACATCTTCATCTTTCTTTACCTCATCTACAGGATCATATTTTGTGATATCAATGATACTATTATCAGTGAATGTTTCATCTGCAGTATCCATATCCTTGTTGGCTTATGTGTTCAATTCTTCTTTATTAACATCCTCAGCATCATTTATGAAAATGTGCTCTGGGCTTGGTTTAGCCTGATCTTCTTCATTGTGTGGCTTGTTGGCGAGTTCTAGTAAATGCTCGGGGCTTGTGTCCTTTTTGGGTACCTTGAGTATTTTCCTCCATTCATCCTCACTTTTTCTATCAAGATCAATAAGGTTTCCCTGTAGCACTTTGTAGGCTCTTAATTTTGGTGAGAACCTTTTGGAATGCAACTTCATAATTTCTTCAATCTCTTCCATCTTAGATTCGGGTGGCATAACAAAAACTAGGGCTCTTTCCCTTATATGTTTCTCTTCCTTTAATGCATATGTCCACATTGTTGAAAGTCTATCTAGAAGTTCTTTAGGCATCTTACCTTCAAATTGTATGGTACATATTTAAATATGCACATTGTTGTAATGATTGCCTCCTCTAACTTGTTCTGATCCTTGGGATCTAGTGTTAGCCATTTCCTAATCTTAGGGTCTATTATTGAACCTGCCTTGATTATTGATGCACATACCTCATCAATTGTGGTAAGGAAATTATTCTTGACAGGTTGTTCATCTTTTTTGGTGTCCTCTATGTCTTCCTTAGTTCTGATGAAGTTTCTTCTTTTTGATGGTGTATGTTTCCTGGTTTGAGGCTTTCTCTTGTAATTCCTCACTTGTCATTTCTTTACCGGTGATGCACTTGTATCTTTATTTGTCTGACTTCTAGTCCTTGATGTAGCAGTATTCCTTGGTTTCTTTTCTAGTAGTGGCAGTGGTGCATCAGACTCTGTAGATTCAGAGTCACTCAACTGTTCTTCTTCACCGAAAGGTGACTGTCCCTCGGTGTCATCCTTTTGTTCAGACTCTTCATCATTTATCGACAAGTTTTTATTCAGTGCCTTAACCATTTTCTCTTTCTTTTTGTCAATTTTCTTCACAACTAAGTCTGTTTTAATTCTTTCCTTGGCTTCCTCATAGGTTCCAAACCTAGGTTGTGACTTGTCCACTGGTTCATTTATCAATGCTTCAATAGCATTGGTGGCTTGATCTATGTTGACCTCATAATTAAGAGGTGCTAACCATGTTGTCCTCGGTATAGCTAGTTTGATAAATGTGTTATCGGTGTCCACCCTAAAATAGATGTCAGTTTTATACTTTTCTACCAGTTGTTCTAGTATCCTCATTCTTTTTTGCATTCTTTCCTTAAATCCAGTGAATTATTTATCCATAACTGATACAAAGTTTTCACCTAATAACTTGATGAATTCACTAATTTGAATAGTCACTGGTTGGGTGGTATCCCACTTGACATTACCTATAGATGGAAAGAAGTTTATAAAGTATAAAAATGTACACTTTAAAAGTGATTCGAACTTACATGAATTGGGCTTTGTAGACCTGATTGTCCCCATGATTTCATCTAACTGCTTCAGTACAAGCTTGGATAGATCTAATTGTAGACCCTTCTTTACAATCTTGTAAGCAGTGTCAACTACTCCACATGCTATGTTGTTTAACTTGTTAGATTGGTATATCTTGTAACCTAGTACACATGCACCGAACTTGAGTTCTGGATCAGTGATGGTGTTAACCTTCAATCCTCTGTTATCCCATACTGCACCTATCATCTTCTCTATCTCAGGACGAGAAGGGTGTTTGAGTGCCTTGACCTTGTCGGTTATAGGATAACCCATAACAACGTGTATCACATCTCTGGTGATCTGTTTTGGCTCATCTAGTCATAATTTTTCGTCGTGCACTCTGCTCAACACTATCTAAATCCATTCGGTCTTAAAATCCCTTAGGAACAATAAGGCATATGTCATCCCTTTGACCTTAATGTGTTTGTGTTCCTCCTTGATGGTTTTGCCTGTGCAAAGCTTCTTGTAAGCTTGATGAAATTCAAGATCTCCTATCTCGGCGATCTTACAGTATATGTAGGAACGAACATCTTCAATTAGTAAAACCCTAGGTGGAATGTTGGAGAATGCACCAGCATCATTGGGTTGAGAAGCAACCTCTGGACAGATTTTATACTTTGGTTCTTCACAGGTGGAGTTCTTGATCAGATTAACCATCTTTTATTTAGCATTCTTGATCTTGGTTGCACGGGAAGTGGTTGCCATGATTTTGCAAATTTAGGGCTTTTCTCGTAAAATAAAACAGTGATCTTGGTGATTCTTGTTACTTACTTTGACCTTATGTAGCTTCTATTTGTTCAGAATCTGAATGTCATAAATCTGCTTGTAGTGCTCTGCAATCAGGTCGCTCTATTTTTGCTCTACTTTGCCCCACTCCATTTCTTAATCACTTTGCAAATAATGAGCTCTTCTGTCACCCTATTTATAGATGGTTCCCTAAGTGGAGCAATTAATGCTCTACCCACTTGTCAGGTGTCGAAGACGGAGTTGCTCGGTTACACACAAACTTTCAGCTCAGGGTAAGTGATAACTTATTTGACCTTTTAAGGTTTACCGATGGTGCTCCCAAAGTTGTGAAGTCTTCAATACACTTTTCATGCTTACCAACAAGTCTCATGTTACATTGATTAACTTGGTTTTCATATGTACACCGATAATTCTTGGTATGCTTTGACAACTTAGCTTTTGTATGTTAACCGATACTTTTTGCTATGTATTAACTAATGAGATTGTATTCACAGAATCATAATAAGTAATACCATAGTGCATCTTTAATCATGCTAGTTTGGCATTTTATCTATGTATAATAGAACTGATGTATTAAAGTATAGCTTATTATAGTGTAGTTTCATACTTACTTGTTCATCTTAGGTGGGGGTGGTGATATCACCAGATCCATTGGATAAGGTGTCACTCATTGCATTTCTTGGTCCAGCATCATCAGTGTTTGTAGATTTCCTCCACATTTTGTTTCTCATCTTCCTGATGTCTTTAATGGTGTTTCCATTGGAAAAGATGCTTGTCTCTGTCACTCGGTCTTTGTAGTCTTTGCTTAGATGACCAACTTTATGACAATGTAGGCATGTCATTCCGGGGTTAGTCTAGCTCCTAGACTTTCTCATCCATTTTCTTATGCATTTTGCAGCTATGTGTCAATATCTACCACATGATGTGTAGTTTGTCCATATATTGTAATCCCAAACATATGAGCTACCGACTCTTTTTGGTTGATAAGCATTTTCTTGATCTTTAGGCTTCCATGCTTGCCTTTTCTTCTTCCTGCATTCAAGAGATGTGTGCCCATTCAATTTGCAAGTAGGACAATATTTTTCCATGTAGGTTTCCTTCTTTGATGGTTTCATCTCAGATTTACATTCATGTGCTTTATGTCCTTTCTTGTTACATTTATAACAATTTCCTATGAATAAAGATGTGGATTTAAGAATACATTTTATTTTGCTACTGCAGACATTTGATGTGTGGCTTGGTTTTCCACAGTGATTGCATGACTACTTTCTTGGTGTTGGATTTGTGTAGAAATTATTTGGATCAGCTTGGTAAGGTGATTCTCCATTCTCAGTATACCCTAATCTGGTATTGTTGTTGACTCTTCTTTGTCCATCCAGAAAATCATCCATCCTTTTGGTGCTTTCTTAAGCTCTTTTGATCATGTCATTGTGTTGTTTCTAAATTCTAACTTCATGCTTCAGTCTTTCATTTTCTTCTCTTATCTCACCAATATATTCTAGATTTCCATTTAGTTCTATGTTCGTTCGGTTTGCCTCCTGACTCATAAGAATAATCTGATTGGTGATCTGATCATGATGATGTTCAGTAAGTCTTTGTATTTCTGACTCTTTCTCTTGTAGCTTTTCAGTGATCTTCCTCATGTCATCAATTGATAGTGTTCTTTCTTGCTGAGCTTGTCTAGCATTATTCATAACCTCAATCATTCTTACCATATGTGTCTCTTGACCGATTTGCAGTAATTTCACTTGTCCAGCCAGATGTTGATTGGTTTCATTTAGACTTGTAATGCTTCCTTCAGATGTGTCTGATGCTTTGCTAGTTGTAGGTTGTGATGACTCAAATAGATCAGGTATCTCCTCTTCATGATAGTCTGTTTCATTACAACGAGATGCCATAATCTTTCTTTCATCCAATAGTTGTCTCATCTTGACTCTAGCTTCTTTATATTGCTCATAGAAGATATGTATCTCTAACTTCTAATTCTCAATATTCTTGTCTAGAATGTACCTTTCCATTGTATGATCTTTTATCTTAAGTCTTTAAACTTTTCAAAATAAGAGATCTAGATTTGATACCAATTGTTGGAAATAATGGAATGGTGTGTACTGAGAGGGGAGGGGTGAATCAGTACCCTTTAAAATTTTTAGACAATTAACCTTTATCCTTTAGTAATCAATTGTATTACCAACCATATATGATATTCTGTCTTTGTATATGGTATATCAAATAATAATTCAATTAGCATGTGAACATTCATAGAAATGTATTGACACATGACACAAGATTTGGTAACGTGGAAAACCCCTGTTAGAAGGTAAAAACTGCGGTGGGGATGAAACCCACAAAGCTTCACTATCTACAGAATGGAAGGGGTTGGTTAAGGCTTACAATTTTGATCACTTCTGATGATCTACCCTGTTAGGAGTATCATGTAGAGACTGGTTAAGGTCTACTCTATTAAAAGCTTTAGAAACACTATTTAGTGTGCACTTTGTTAAGATATTTACAAAGGATTATTAAATCCACCTTTCTCAAGGATTTCTTCTATTTTCTACACTTGTTAGAATGTAGTAAAAAATATTTAATGACCTAAGTATATGCAATCTAGAATTACTGATTACAGATCTAATAAAGATTACATGTATGTTTATTACCTATAGTGATTGATCAATACCTATGTTTTTCTCGGTAGCCTTGAATCTGGTTCTTGATAACCTATTCCATCTTTTTTTGTTCTTCTACATAATACTCTCAGTCTGATCCATATATGTGCTTCTCGACTACAATTATCATCACATTGTTATGATTGATTACACATCTATTTATACAATGAGTTTGACCTAAATGAGTTTCATGTATTACAATGATAACTCTATGATCGAAGGTTTACAACTTGACCTTGATCTCCTAGTTTGCATGTTTTCAATTAGTTAGACTGATTAAAACAATTACAATTATATTGATTTTACCTCAAGAAATGGATTTAAACCTAATCAAAAATATAAATATAAAATACAAGTGTTTTATCTGACGTGGAAGTTAGATCCACTTTTCTTGAAATTCTAACTGTCTCTTAGTAGACTAGTGCTCGGGTTGCTCTGTAATCTATCAGTTTCCTCTGGTATCTGTTATGTCAGGATACACGGTGATATGTTTGTCAGGTTCTTCTATCAGGTTTGCTCTTGTAACATTTTTGGGTTGCACTGTGTTGTCGAGTTCCCTTGAACTTGTCTGTCAGGTTGCACTAAACTTGTTTTTCGGTGTTGGTGTTACGAATGGTTCAAAAATATTTTTCCTTTCATACTAATGGCAAAATATGTCTTCATATAGTGAATTTTTCTAGATCTGTATGGCCTTTTATGGACTCAAACTAGTGGAAGACCAATGAATTGTTGAAGTATATCGAATTACCTTTCATTTTCATTTAATTTTAACCTTTGATCCATTGTAGAACGTGAGATATTGATATTTTGGTGAAAACTGCCTGAAAACCCTAGTTACCTAGGGTTTCCTTGAATAAATGGATTTTTCTCCTCTTTCCATTGTTTGGAAAATCTGAGAGTCAGTGAAATGAGGGGAATTTGCATGTGTTCCAAGATTCCAAAAGTATTTTGTAGATTGGTGGTCAAAGGAAGGAGTTCAAACTGATTTATGGTTGACATCTCAATGTGGCAACCAATGAACACTAAGAGGATTTGATAACAGAGGCATGTTGGGGTTTCATCAAGAAATCAGATCAAATATTTGGGGTACATTTAACATGGAACTGTTAGAATTCATTGAATTCATAAGCCAAGATCACCTGCAACAAAATAACATGTTACAAAGCAAAGAATGGAGACACAACTCAGAATGTCCAAGAAATATGAAATATCATTCAGAGAATGAATTGAGGGAATTCCCGAGAGAGATTCATAATAACAAAGTGATCAATCCTAATAAAGGATATCAAAACCCTAAGAATAGTGGAGAAACCTAGGTTGCATGAATAATTAATAAAAGAATCAATTATTGCATGCCTAAAGTTTAACTTAAGTGAAATAGAGATAAAAAGTGACTTAATAATTAAAACAATAATGATTTAATTAATAAGTGAAAGGTGACTTAATAATTAAATCAATAATTATTTAATTAATAAGTGAAAATACCTTTTTAACTCTAATACCCCCTTAAGATAAACTTGGGGAGAAACCAAAAACCTAGAAACAACTAGTGAAAGCAGGAAATGGGTCCCGACAACAAGGCCTGATGAGGTACCCAAGTACAAAAATCTCTATAAAGAGGAGGAAAGGAGAATCCCAGTGGGAAAACCCCCTCTCCAAAAAAGAGATGAAGCCTAGTGAAGGAGTGAAGAAGCCTCCAAACTAGAAAATGTCCCAGAAAATAGGAACAAAGAAAGAACATGTTGAACACCTCTGAAGCATGAAACTGGAAACACTGTCAAAGAACTACTCTGCATGAGTTCCCTTAAATGACACTACTCGAATTAGGATGGAAAACAAGGCAAACATCAAAACTTGAAGATACAGATGGAAAAAAAAACCAAGTCTGAAGCCTCCAAAATAGGAATGAAAGAAGAGTGTCCATATGGTAAATGATCCATCTCACTGAAATGCATAGGTACCAGCCACTGCATCCACCTAGTATATAGGAACAAAAACTGAAAACATCTAGCTCACTCCATCGAACCAAGGAAGTATATAAACCCAATAGGAAATACCCCCCATAATGATGATCAGGGAGAGGTATAACAGATACATTGAGAGACTGTCAAGAATAATTGCATGATGAAGAATGTACAAGCACAAATAAAGTATGTGTCAAGGATGATTAGTCACATGAAACATACGAGGCTAATCTCATGGAAGGAACACTCACTTGACAAAGGTTCAGCGACCCCCCCCACCCCCTCCCCCCCTCATGGCACTTTATAATATAGTGTGAGTACAATCAGGCACAAAATGTGCAAGATCGCAAGCATGCATGATGACACTTTATCTTAGTGCGTTTGCAAAAAATAGATGCTACAACAAAATTTGTATACAATATCCAGGAATGATTGAAAGCTAAAGAAACATATGTAACAGCTAACAAGGATTCATCCCATGCACAAAAATGATCCCAGGACTTGAAACATCCAAGATATCCACCAGAATGCCAAAAAGCAAAAAATTGAATAAAATATACCTGGATAAGATTCTGGTAATGAGACCCATACAAGAAGAAGGAGAATGGAACCATCTTTCTGATGCCATGTGGAAGTCAAAAAATGGAGTCTAGAGGAGCAAAATATAGTGACCAGAGAAAAAAATAGAACCTTGACTTTGACTAGCAAAAACCCCTGCATGAAAAAAAATTTGAAAAACAAACCTAGAAAATCAGGTCAGGCTCGGAACCAACTTTCTGACGATATCTCATTTTTTGAAAAATGATACCATATGCTCAAGATATGAGCAAAACACCACAAGGTGCTCATTATGAAAAAAGGGAAAGCTATATGTTGGGTTGGTGGCTGTCAAATTTAACCTAGATCTCATACCTATGACTGCTGACATCAGCGACATAAAAACTGAGGCAAAGTGAAAATCAAGGTGTTTTTTGCCTTGAAAAGTGTGCCAAGGTTGTGCATTCAAAAAAGAGGGCCCAAATTTCAACTGTGTCCAAATTGGACATGTCTAAAATGAAAATAGGGGTTTTTGGGCATTTTTAAGCACATCTGTGATGTCCGTTTGTGCTCAAAGTGATCCAAATAAAAAATCCCCTCCAGATCGACACAAACAGATCTAAAAATTTGAAAACCTTGGCGATCCAGAAAATCTTCAAAAAACCTAAGAACGGGCTGCTCTAGCAAGGCCTTGATACCATGTTAGAATTCATCGAATTCATAATCCAAGATCACCTGCAGCAAAATAACCTGTCACAAAGCAAAGAATGGAGACACAACTCAGAATGTCCAAGAAATATGAAATATCATTCAAAGAAGAAATTGAGGGAATTCTTGAGAGAGATTCATAATTACAAAGTGATCAATCCTAATAAAGGAGATCAAAACCCTAAGAATAGCAGAGAAACCTAGGTTGCATGAATAATTAATAAAAGAATCAATTATTGCATGCCTAAAGTTTAGCTTAAGTGAAATAGAGATAAAAAGTGACATAATAATTAAATCAATAATGATTTAATTAATAAGTGAAAATACCTTTTTAACTCTAACAGATACCATCCCCGAACCAATGGTTAGTCTCTTCACTCCAATCCTTGGGTACTTCCTTTGTTAATCAGTCCTAATTGGGGTAATTAGGCATGTCAAGCATATCAATCTTTAGGCCCTACATGATTAAGTCATTATCTACCGAGTTGGGGGATATCTGTAACTTGATAAAGGGTATATGAATCTGCCCTTAGTTTTCCTAGTTCTTTGGGAAAGTAAAGAGTTGTAGTCCAAAAACTATTTGCATAGGGCTACAAGGAAAATAGGTGCCTAAAAAGGGAACTACCATAAACAATAGTCTTGAATGAAATACACTATTGGATTTGTGTCATGTTGGTCATGAATAGGGCCTAGACAAAGTGATCCAGCCCCATTCCACAAACTCACATAACCTCTTGTGTTTTATAAAAAGTTGGTGTACCTAAGTAGGGTCATTGGGAGTGATTGTCCAAATCAACCCAAAATAGGAACTTGAATCATCAAGTTTGGATGCTATATTGAAGTTTGAATTGTTGGAATAATGGAATGGTGTGTACTGAGAGGGGAGGGGTGAGTCAGTACCCTTAAAACTTTTTAATATCAATTAACCTTTAAGCCTTAGTATTCATTTGTTACATTACCGACCATATTGCTTTTCTATCTTATGCATGTAATATCAAATCATAAACTTAATTGCATGTAAACATTCATCAAATGTAAGTACACATGACACAAGAATTGGTAATGCAGAAAACTCATGTTAGAAGGTAAAAACTGCGGAGGGGATGAAACCCACAAAGTTCACTATCTGCAGAATGGAAGGTGTCGGTTAAGGCTACAAGTGTGATCACTTATGATGATCTTACCCTATTAGGAGCAATATTTTAGACTGGTTAGGTCTACACGGTTAAGAAATTCAAAAACATTGTTAAGTGTGCACTCAGTTAATAGATTTACATAAAGACTGTTAAGTCCACCTTCTTAAAGGATTTCTTCTATTTTCTACAATTGTTATAGAGTAGTCAAAAATACTTGTTGACCTGATAGTATGCAATTCTGAATTGATGAATACAGATCCTTTAAGTTTAGAATGTATATGTATCACCTATAGTGATTGATTAATACCTTTGTTATGCTCGGTAGCCTTGAATCTTGTTCTTCATAACTGAATTCTATCTTTTGTGTCCTTCTGCATGAAACTCTCTGTCTGATCCATAGATGTCTACTATGGCTACAATCATCATTCTTTGATTGATTTGTACATCTATTTATACAATGTATTGACCTATTTAGGTTTCACGCTTTACAATAAAAACTCTATGATCAAAGGTTTACAACTTGACCTTGATCTCCTAGGTTGCATGTTTACAATCAGTTAGACTGATTAAAACACTTACAAATGCTTTACTTGTTCCTCAAGAAATGGTTTTAAAGTTAAGCATAACACTAAATATAAAATTGAAACTTGTTTTATCTGATGTGTAACTCAGATCCACATTTCTTGGAAATAAAATTTTCTCTTAGTACACTGGTGCTCGGGTTGCTCTGTAATATTTTCTCAGTGATGTATTTGAACTCTCTGTCAGTTTACTCTGTAAACTGTGTTCTCAGTTTACAGTGTAAATTGTCTGTCGGTGTTCACTGCACTAACATTTTTGGTGACCATTGCACTTGTCTGTTTCAGTGTCCATTGAGCTTGACTGAATGATGTCACTTGGTGATCATGTTACTAACAGTCCAAAAACTATTTCCTTTGTATACTAATGACAAACTAGTATCCTTTAGGATTATCAATCTCCCCCTTTGGCATTAGTATCAAAAACTGATATGTGCAAAACTAAAATGTTTAGTATATACACCAAGTGTTTACCTTGTCAATATGAATCCCCCTATGTGCATGCCTCGGTGTAGTGTATGTACATGTTTCTTCCTTTGATACATTTTCCTTTATACATATATTTCCCCTTTTTATCATTTCCCCTTTATCATATCATTTCCCCTTTTTTTGAAAATAATGAGAAAGGTGTAATACTTACAACTTGTCAAAAATGTGGGAATGGGATTTTTTAATGTCCTCCATTAGCTTCTCCCATTTCTCTTTGAGGTGCTCTAGGGTCATGAATTCCAAGGTGATTCTGGTGTGCATGTCATATATTCTTTCTGTAACAAACATCTCTGGGGTGGCAATCAATGCTTTGCCGAAGTCATATGTTTTAACAATAGTGTGAGATTCAGGAGTAACATAGCCTACAACTTGGTTACCTCATCTCAGATTCTTCTTTTTTCTTTACAAGTTCAAGTCTCAACCTTTTTTCTTCTACAATTTTTTCATAATGCAATTTGAATGCATTTTCTTCGGTTTTGAGACTTTGTGCACTAGCCTTAAGATCTTCATCAATCTTGGCTATCTTTTCACTTTGCTTGGTAGTGAAAGTCTCTAATGTGCACAACTTTTGAATTAAGTTGACTACTTCTGATATGATTGGTTCCACAGTAGTAACTAATTCAGAAAGTTTTACCTTATGTTCTGCCACTTCCTGGTTGATCTTCTAAGTTATCTTGTATTGACACTTCTGCTCAACATGTTCTTCAATTACATTGTCTGCATCTACATTCTGTGATGTGATGGCATCGGTGAGAACTGCTAATTGATCAAGTATAGGTGCATTTTGAACAATTTTTGTGTCAGGTGCAATCTGCAATAGTATTTATTTGGTTGTATCTAGGACTTGGGAGTTCTTGTGCTCCTTATTGAGCTTTTCCTGTATTGCCTTTCTTTTACAAATTTCACCATACTTAGTAAGCGACTCTAGATCCAATGTTCTAGAATCATAGTCAGGTATATCAATGATCTCATCCAATGTTACCGGTGCTTTCTTCTTCTTCTTCTTCTTCTTCTTCTTTGTAATAGCATAGGAAGCGGGGGTATGTAGAACTATAGCTAGTTCATGCTCTTTCTCTTGCTTCGATGATTGTGTGGGAGGTGTTGTGTCTTTTGTGTGTTTCTCGATATTGACCTTTGGTCAGTAGTGGATGTCTCCACATTAACCTTATCTTTATCCGCAACCTTTTCACCTTCAATGTTCTTGTCAGTGGCATCACTTGTTTTCTTCTCTCCACTTGCATCTTTCTTCTCTTCAGTTGTATCTGTCTGCTTCCCTTGTTCATCACCTATGTCTATTGGATTGTTTGCATAAGGCTCAGGTGTCTTCTCCTTTGCTTCTATGATGATATTGATAGCTTGTATTAATAAAGGCATTTAACCTGGTATATTTACATGTGCAACATCCATTGTATATGTTTCCTTTTCCTTTTCCTGCTCGGTGGCATCAGTTGCATCTTCATCTTTCTTGGGCTCATCATTAGAATCAATAAGTGTTATATCTTTGATTGTGACTTCTGTTGCGTCCCCTAATGATTGCAAAATCTAAGGTACATCATCCATGGCCTTGCTTGCCTATGTTGTCAACTCAACTAGATTGATGTCCTCGGTGTCATTTATGAAGATGTGTTCGGGGCTCGGTGTGGCCTTTTTCTCTTCATAATGAGGTGTCTCAGTAAGAGCCAGTACCTTCTCTAGGCTTGTATCCTCCTTAGGTCGATTGAATATTTCATTCCAAGTTTCATTGCTTTCTTCGTCAAGCTCTATTAAACTGCCCTGTAGTACTTTGTAAGTTCTCATCTTTGCTAAGAATTTCTTTGCATGCTTCTTCATCATTTCATCAATTTCTTCAACTTTTGACTCGGGTGGCATGATTGTAATGAGGGATCTTTCCCTTATCTGTTTCTCTGTATGCAAGGCGTATGTCCATCTTGTCGATATTTTATCATTAAGATCTTGTGGTATCATCTTATTAAATTGTATAGGTACATATTTGAATGTAATCATTGCCTTAATGATGGCTTCTTCTATCTTATTCTGATCCTCAGGTGTTAGAGTTAGCCATTGTCTAACCTTAGGATTTGATATGCTACCTGATTTGATGATTGATGCAGCAATCTCATCAATTGTCTTAGGAATTTTGTTCTTTGTAGGTTGGAGTGTTTGTTCACTCTCATCTTGTTCAGTGTCTTCCTTATCCTCTTTACCTCTGATGTATTTCCTTCTTTGCCTCTTTGTTGTTTTTCCGGTTTGAGGCTTTCTCTTATAACTCCTCACTGTACCTTTATTCACCGGTGGTGAATCTGCATCTTTGGTAGTCTGAATCCTAGTTCTTGATGCAATAGTAGTTCTTTGTTTTTTTATTTGTGGTGCATCATATTTAGTTGACTCAGAGTCACTCAAATTTTCATCTTCACCGATAGGTTATTGTCCTTCGGTGACATCTTGTTCTGAATCATTATCATCTACTAAAAGTTTATTTTCAAGTGTTTTCAACATTTTGTTCTTCTTTAAGTCTATCTTCTTCACTACTAGGCTAGTTTTGATTCTAGCCTTAGCTTCTTCATAAGTGCCAAATCTTGGTAATGATTTGTCCACTGCTTCATTAAATAATTCTTCAATAGCATTTGTGGCCTGATCAATGTTGATTTCATAATCAAGAGGTGGTAACCATGCTTTCCTTGGTACATCTAGTTTTATTAGAGTGGTGTCGGTATCCAATATGAAACATATGTCATCCTTATATTGTTCCACCAGTTGTTCGTGTATCCTCATTCTTTTCTGCATTTTGTCCTTGAAGGTAGTGAAGTATGCATCCATGACTGATGTAAAATTATCCCCTTTTGACTTAATAAATTCACTAATGTGTACATTAATTGGTCGGGTAGTGTCCCAATTGACATTACCGATAGATGAGAAGAAGTTCTGGAAATAGAAAAATGTACACATGAGAAGTGATCTAAACTTACATGAATTAGACCTTGCTGACCTAATTGTCCTCATGTTCTCCTCTAGTTGCTTCAGTAGAAGCTTGAATAGGTCCAACTATAATCCCTTCTTCACAATCTTGTAGGCAGTGTCAATTGCTCTGCATGCTATGTTGTTTAATTGGTTGGCTTGGAATACCTTGTATCCTAGTACAAATGCACCGAACTTCATCTCTGGCTCGGTGATGGAGTTAACTTTTAGACCTCTATCATCCCATACTCCACCTGTCATCTTTTCTATCTCAGGGAGAGAAGGATGTTTTAGGGATTTCACCTTGTCGATTACTGGATAACCTGTAACTGCGTGTATTACATCCTTGGTGATTGGTTTTGGTTCATCCAACCACATTTTCCTCTCATGTACTCGGCTGAGTACTATCTGAATCCACTCGGTTTTGAAATCTTTTGGAAACATTAGGGAATTAGTTAACCATTTTACCTCAATGTGTTTATGTTCATCCTTAAGGTTTCCATTTGTGCAAAGCTTCTTGTAAGCCTCTTCGACCTCAAGATCTCTGATCTTTGCAATCTTGTAGTGGATATATGCTCAAATATATGCTCGGACATCTTCATCCATTCTTTTAGTACTCTCTTCAGCTTTCTTGATCATATCATTTTGTTGTTGCTGAATTCTTACTTTATGCTCTAGTTTATCATTTCTTTCTCTTAGCTCACCAATAGCTTCCAATTTCCCATTTAGTTCTATGTTCACTTAGTTTGCCTCATGACTCATAAGAACTATTTGATTGGTGATCTCATGATGATGTTCAATTCGTATTTGTATTTTAGTTTCTCTCTCTTATATCTTTTCAATGATCTTCTTCCTGTCATCAATAGCTAATGTTCTTTCTTGTTTAGCTTGTCTAGCATTATTCATGACAACAATCATCCTTACCATCTGTGTCTCTTGACCGATTTGCAGCGATTTCACTTGTTCAGTAAGATGTTGATAGATTTCATTCAGACTTGTAATGCTTCCTTCAGATGTGTCTGATGTATTGCTAGATGTAGATCCTGATTACTCAAACAAATTAGGTATCTCTTCTTCATGACAGTTTGTTTCATTGTTGCGAGATGCCATAACTTTTATTTCATCCAGTAGCTCTCTCATCTTGATTCTTGCATCTTTGTATTGCTCATAGAAGATCTATATCTGAAACTTCTGATTCTCAATATTCTTATCAAGCTTATACATTTCCATTGTATGTTCTTTTCTCTCAAGTGATTTAAACTTTTCCAAATAAGAGATCTAGCTTTGATACCAACTGTTGGAATAATGGAATGGTGTGTACTGAGAGGGGAGGGGTGAATCAGTACCCTTAAAACTTTTTCATATCAATTAACCTTTAAGCCTTAGTAATCATTTCTTGCATTACTGACCATATTGCTTTTCTATCTTATGCATTTAATATTAAATCATAAACTTAATTACATGTAAACATTCATGAAATGTAAGTACACATGACACAAGAATTAGTAATGTAGAAAACCCTTATTAGAAGGTAAAAATTGCGGTGGGGATGAAACCCACAAAGCTTCACTATCTAGAGAATGGAAGGTGTCGGTTAAGGCTAAAGTGTGATCACTTCTAATGATCTTACCCTGTTAGGAGTAACCTTTTAGACTGGTTAGGTCTACTCAATTAAGAGATTTAAAAATATTTTAAAGTGTGCACTCGGTTAAGAGATTTACATAAAGAGAGTTAAGTCCACCTTCTCAAAGGATTTCTTCTATTTGCTACAATTGTTAGAGAGTAGTCAAAAATACTTGTTAACCTGATAGTATACAATCTTGAATTTCTGAATACAGATCCTTTAAGTTCACAATGTATATGTATCACCTATAGTGATTGATTAATACCTCTGTTCTTCTTAGTAGCCTTGAATCTTGTTCTTCATAACTAAATTCTATCTTTTGTGTCCTTCTGCATGAAACTCTGTCTGATCCATAGATGTATGGTGCGGCTACAATCATCATTGTCTGATTGATTTCTACATCTATTTATACAATGTATTGACCTATTTAGGTTTCACACTTTACAATAAAAACTCTTTGATCAAAGATTTACAACTTGACCTTGATCTCCTAGTTTGCATGTTTACAATCAGTTAGACTGATTAAAACAATTACATATGCTATACTTGTTCCTCAAGAAATGGTTTTAAAGCTAAGCATAGAGCTAATTATAAAAGTGAAGGGTTTTAACTGACGTGTAACTCAGATCCACATTTCTCAAAAATAAAATTGTCTCTCAGTAGACTGGTGCTCGGGTTTCTCTGTAGTCTTTTCTCGGTGATGTCTTTGAACTGTCTGGCAGTTTACTCTGTAAACTGTGTTCTCGGTTTTCACTATAAACTTTCTGTCGGTGTTCACTGCACTAACATTTTTGGTGACCATTGCACTTGTCTGTTTCGGTGTCCATTGTGCTTGACTGAATGTTGTCACTCGGTGATCATGTTACCGACAGTCCAAAAACTATTTCCTTTGTATACTAATGACAAACTATTATCCTTTAGGATTATCATGAATTTGTTTTCAAAGGTGTAGAGACTATAGTAAGCGATCTCCTTGAAAAGTTGAGAGACTCAGTCCTTTAGGACATAGTGAAGCCTATAAGCTCTACATCAAGTGCTATCAGAGCTCGGTAAAGAGTTCTTAGAAGAAAGACAAGATGTTAGAGGGAGATGGAGAAACCAATCTCAAAATGACTAACATGGAGTTAGCCAAACTAGTCAGGGAATAGATGGTTGATAATAGGGCAATGAGGGCTGACAATCAAGCCTCAAGAGATGAGTTGGAAAGACTTAAGGGAAGAATAAACAAGAAGACAGATGGACACTCTAGAAATGATGAGGAAGGGGATGAAGAAGAAGCCCCTGAGTAGGAAGAAGAAGAATTTCCCACATACCAAAGACCCCTATTGAATGCTCTTAGATCCATAGAGAGGAGAACCATGGATGGAAAGATAGACTTTCTTGTTTTCAGTGGAAGAATGGACCCTGATGTAGCAATGGATTGGATAGAGACCTTGATAAGTTTCTTCGAATGTGAAAATATACCAGAAAGATAGAGAATCAAGATTTTAAAGTCGAAGTTGAAGGGAGGAGCCCTAACTTGGTGGAACTTCATCCAGACTGTGAGGGTGAAGAATGGTAAAAGTATGATATCAAAATGGAACAAGATGGTTACCTTGGTTAGAGAGACCTATGTTCCTGAAGACTATGGGGTGCAACTCCATAGAAAGAAACAAAATTTCAGACAAAAAGATATGGATGTGAGTACATACAATGATCAAGAGTTTCAGAAATTGTGCATGAAGGCTAGCACAAAAGAGATAGAAGAAGAGAAGTTGGAAAGATACATTAATGGATTGAAATTACCAATCCAAGAAGACTTAAGTTTGCACACACCAGAGACAATGCACAAATGCTATCAATTAGCATTGAAACTAGAAGACAAGTTAAGAAAAAGACATGAAAAAAATAATAGAGGAAAGGGTAATAACAGTAACAACATCAAAAAAAAACTTTAGGGGCAAAGGAAACTCTTTTGGAAGAGGACAATCTTCAAGACCTTTTGAAGAGCAAAGATAAAAATACAAAGAACAAGGAGATCCAAGCTCTAGAGATAACTATAGAGAAAGAAGACCCTTTGGGAGGGGAATATTTGGTGGAAAAAACAATGGCCCTTTGAAATGCTTCAATTGTAACCAGTTGGAACACCATGGCACTAGATGTACAGAAAATTTGGGGTCAAACAACCAAGGAGAAAGAAGAGTAAAATTAACCCAAGAGACAATCAAAGAAATACATCAAAGGAGCTTGAACCCGAAGAAGGCTTATGCCTAATGATAAGACAAACCCTGCTGCAGATTCCCCAAGGTAGAGAACCACCACAAAGAAAGTCACTGTTTAGAACCAATTGCCGAAGCCATGAAAGGGTATGTAAATTGATCATTGAATCTAGTTCTACTGAAAATTTAGTGTCTAATGAGATGGTTCAAAAGTTAAAGTTACAAAAGTTTCCTCATCCATGTCCTTATAATGTTTCTTGCTTAACTAAGGGTCAACAAACATTGGTAAAAGAACAAACTTGGGTAGAGTTTTCTATTAGTGATTACAAGGACAAAGTTTCATGTGACATAGTAGAAATGGATGTTTTTCATCTAATCTTAGGTAGACATTGGCAATATGATGTGGATGTCACTCATAATAGTAGCAAACATACCTATACCCTTGTCCAAAATGGTGTCTCTTTCACCATGAAGCCTCTACCTGATACAAAATCAGAAAAAGAGCCAGTAGTTATAGTTGTGGGAGAAAAAGAAATAATTGAGACAATAAAAGGAGCAGATAAGGGAGGATATATTGTCTTGACTAAAAAACAAAAAGGACATAATAATAGAAGACAAAGAGAAATCGGTGCCAAAGGAAGTTCAGAAACTTCTTGAAACTTACCATGATGTTATTGCTAATGACTTACCCTCATCCCTCCCACCCAAAAGAGATACAATTCATCAAATCAACTTTGTACCTAGTGTTTTTTTTGCCCAATAAGGCCCCCTACAAGATGACTCCCACTCAAAATGCAAAAATTTCAAACCAAGTGAAAGATCTTCTACAAAAAGGATTGATTAAAAAGAGCTTAAGCCCTTGTGTAGTCCCATCAGTCCTAGCCCCCAAGAAAGATGGCACATGGAGGCTTTGTATTGACAATAGGGAAGTCAATAAAATACATATTTCCCATCCCAAGAATTGAGGATCTTCTAAATCAGTTGGGTAATGCTTGTTATTTTTCAAAATTTGACTTAAAGTCTGGTTATCATCAAATAAGGATAAAACCAGGGGATGAATGGAATATTACATCTAAGACCACATAGGGTCTTTATGAATGGGTTGTAATTCCATTTGGGTTAAGCAATGGACCCTCAACCTTCATGAGGTTAATGAATGAACTATTTTATGACTACAATGGAAAGTTTGTTGTTGATTATCTTGATGATATTTTAATCTTGAATGGCAGTTTAGAGGAACATCTCAAGCATTTGGAAATGATGATCAAACGGTTGCATGGACACAAACTTCTCATCAATCTAGACAAGTGTGTCTTTTTGAAGAAGGAACTCACATTTTTGGGATTTGTAATCTCCCAAGGGACACTCAAGATGGATCCCTCAAAAGTGGATGCTATTATTAACTGGCCGCCCCCTAATAATCAAGGTGATGTAAGAATTTTTCATGGTTTAACTACTTTTTATAGAAAATTCATTACAAATTTCAGTCATGTATGTGCACCTATGCTTGACACAATTAAGAGTGGAAAGAAAATAAAATTTGTTTGGACTAAGGAGGCTAACAATGCATTTGAGTACTTGAAATCACAAGTAGCACAATACCCCATCCTCACACTCCCTGATTTTAACAAAGTGTTCATAGTAGAGACTGATGCTAGCAACTTGGCTATAGGGGCATTCTTAAGACAAGATGGAAAACCAGTAGCCTTCTTCTCAAAAAAACTCAATGATGCCAAGAGGAGATACTCCACTTATGACTTAGAGTTGTATGTCATGGTGCAGAACCTCAAGAAATGGAGGCATTACCTGCTACCCAAATAATTTGTTGTTTTAACAGACAACCATGCATTAATCTATATGAACACCCAAGACAAGTTAAGTGTCAAACACATTAAGTGGATGGAACAACTCCAGGCCTACTCATTTTCAATTAAACATAAGAAGGGTGTAGCCAATAAAGTGGCTGATGCACTAAGCAGAAGAATTGTCCTAATCCAAGAAATAAAAGTCAAGAGTATTAGGATAACTTCTCTAAAGGATCTCTACATTGATGATCTAGATTTTAGTGAAGCATATGAAGTATGTACAAAACTTGTGGACAAATACCACACTGATTTTTCAAACTTTTTGATACAGGATGGACTACTCTTCAAAGGCAGTCAACTATGCATTCCTAAGTGTTCTATGAGGGGAAACATCATCCAAGAAAAAATTATGGAGGTATGAGTGGTCACTTTGGCTTAGACAAGACACTAGAAGCAGTCAGAAGACACTACCATTGGCCTAAGATGTAGAATGATGTCAAAAAACTTGTTCAAACTTGTGTCATTTGCCAACAAGCCAAAGGTGTTTCAACCAACCAAGGACTATACCAACCATTACCTATACCCTCAAAACCATGAGAAGCAATATCAATGGATTTTGTAATGGGATTACCAAGGACTAAACATGGATTTGATAACATTTTTGTAGTGGTTGATCATTTTAGTAAAATGGCACACTTTATTCTATGCAAAAGCACATATGATGCATCACATATTGCTCAATTATTTTTCAAAGAAATTGTCAGAATACATGGTTTACCTCAGTCTATTATCTCATATAGGGATGCAAAGTTTCAAGGTCATTTTTGGAGGACATTGCACAAGAAGTTGGCCACAAATTTACAATTTAATTCTGCCTACCATCCACAAATTGATGGTTAGACAGAGGTAGTCAATAGATCCTTGGGAAATCTTCTTAGATGCCTCACAAAACAATATGCACAAAATTGGGATATCCTTCTACCACAAGCAGAATATGCTTTCAATGACTCTGTCAATAGATCAACAGGTAGAACACCATTTGAAATAATTTATGGTCTTCATCCAAGAGGACCAATGGAGCTCAGAAATTTCCCAAATGATTTCCATATTAGTGCTCAGGGAGAAGAACTTGCAGTAATGATAAAATAGATACAAGACCAAGTAAAGGATACCTTGGAACAAATAGTGTAGAAGTATAAAGCACAAGCATATAAAAGGAGAATAGAAGTACATTTTCAGATAGGTGACAAAGTATGGGCTTACATGAGGAAGGAAAGACTCCCTAAAGGACCTCACACCAAGCTTCATATGAAGAAGATTTGACCCTGCACAATTCTTCATAAATTTGGACAAAATTCTTATGAAATCACATTGCCACCCACACTCTCTATTTCTCATATTTTAACTTTTCAGACTTAACACTTTTCAAAGAGAATGCAGGTATTGCAGGTGAACAAGAAGATGGAGATGAACCACAAGATGTCTAGATTCATGATTTACCCCCCAGTCAGCCTCTCCTCTTAGACAAGATTCTTCAATCCAAGATTCTCAAGAAGACCAGAAAGAACACCTACTTGCAGTACTTAGTGAAATGGAAAGGACTTCCAGATATTGATGCCACATGGATGACTGAACAAGACATTCTCAAGCATGGCTTCACTGTGGACCAACTCACCTAAAGTGGGAACTTGAGTTCTATTTCACTAGGAGAGTATGGTGCAGGAGCCCCAACATCCTAAAGGCACCTTCAACATGTCCTAAACTTCTAGGACTTCTTATTTTCAATAATGACCGATTTGTAAGACCTAGTGCCAAGATTTGGTCTTTATGAACCACTTGGTCAAGTATGGTCAAAGGATCCATAAATATTAAATGTACATTACTTTTGTGTTTTAGGTGTTCCTTAGGTAGTTTTGGTCCATTAGTGACCCCTAGGCAAGTGAGAAATCAACAATTGTTCAATTTGTGCAAAATATGCAAAAATGCAACATTGACATAAAAAGTTGCATGGCAACATTTTGGCGAGATGAAAACCTTTTGAAAAGTTGGTTGTAAACTTTCCTCCCAAGGAATCATTGTTTGAAATGAAGTTGAAACTGCTGGAGGAACTCCTTAAATAGCCCTCACAAGTGGGTGGAGGAGAGATGATGTAAAATTTACATATTATAAATAAAATTGAACCATTTTCCTGCATACAGTGAATTTTTCTGGATCTGTACGATCTTGTACGGACTCAAACTAGTGGAAGACCAATGGATTGTTGAAGTATATCTAATTACCTTTCATTTTCATTTGATTCAAACCTATGGTCCATTGTAGAATGTAAGATATTGATATAGGTGATATATCCATGTCATCAGGTAATTCTACTTCATAAGCATTTCCACTATGTCAAATCTTCTCAATGTCTTGCAAGGACCAAATTTCTTCATCTTCAATTTACCATATGTTCCAATAGGAAATATACCTTTCTTCAAATTAACCATAACTTCATCACCAACTTCAAAAGTCTCGTGTCTTCTTGATCTATCTACACTATCCTTGTATTTCTGATTACTTTGTTCCAACTTATGTTTCACTTCCTCGTGCAATGTCTTCATAAACTCAACAAATTTTTCTCCTTCATCACTCCTCTCCTCTTCTCCAGTAATATCTCTCAAGTCTGATATACCTCTCGGTTGTGTGCCATTAACAATCTCAAAAGGTGTCTTTCCAGTATTTCTATTCACTGAACTATTACATGCAAACTCTACTTGTGCCAATATCAAATCCCAATTACTCGGTGTGACTCCAACTAAGCATCTCAATAAGTTACCCAAAATTTAGTTTACAACCTTTGTTTATCCATCATTCTGTGGATGAAATGTAGAACTATACTTCAACTCAGTATCCAACTCCTTCCAAAGTGTTTTCCAAAAATAGCTAACAAACTTACTATCTCGGTCAAAGATGATACTCTTCGGTAATCCATGCAACCTGACAATCTCCTTAAATAAAAGATCTCCTATGCGCACTACATCTGATGTTTTTCTACATGGTATGAAATGTGTCATCTTAGAAAATCTATCCACAACCACAAATATAGAATCATTACCTCTTACTGTCCCCGGTAAGCCAAGAACAAAATCCATGCTGATATCACTCCAAGGTTTCTCAGGAACAGAAATCGGTGTATACAATCTAATATTTTGACTTATTCCTTTTGCAACTTGACAAACTCCACAAATTTTCATAAATTTCTGAACATCCTTATACAATTAAGGCCAAAAATACCTTTCCTTAAGCAAACACAATGTCTTATCAATACCAAAATGTCCAGCCAAACCACTACTATGTTTTCCTTGATCAAATTAGTTCTCATTGATCCTCTCAGTATACATAACTGAATACCTTTGAACAACATATCTTCTTGAATGAAATATTCTTCATACTTACGCGATTGATTTGGAATAGGTGCTCTGCACATTCTCCACTGCTCAGAAAGATCGGGGTCATGTTCATACAAGTTCTTCATATCATCAAAACCAAGAACCTCAATTTTCATTTATGTCAATAAAGATCTTCTTCTACTCAATACATCAACAACTCAGTTAGAAACTCCACTCTTATGCTTTATCAAAAATGTGAAACTCTTTGCAAATACTCTACCCATTTCATATGTCTCTGATTCAACTTATATTATGACTACCCAAATACTGTAAAGCCTTATGATCAGTATACAACAGAAATTCACTCGACATTAAATAATGTCTCCATTTCTTCAGAGCTTGAACAATAACACAGAATTCTTGATCATAGATATAATATTTCCTTTTAGCATCATTCAACTTTTCACCAAAGAAAGCAACAAGTTTACCTTCTTGAGTCAACATAGCTCCTATTGCAATTCCACTTGCATCATATTCAACTTGAAATACCTTATTGAAATCAGGTAAGGCTAACACGTGCAATTCAACAACCTTTTTTTTCAAAGTCTCAAAACTCTTATCAGCTCCATGTGTCCATTTGAATTCTATTTTGTCTCCCCTTATTGTCTCAGTCATAGCATTACAAATAGAATTGGAATTTCTGATAAATTTCCTATAAAAACTTGCCAATCCATGAAATGATCTTACCTCACTGACATTATCAGGTGTATTCCAACGAAGTATAGCTTCAAATTTCTCAAGATCCATCTTCAAATCATCAGTTGAAATCACAAAACCTAAATACACAAGTTCTTTCATGAAGGAACACTTTTTCAAATTTATCAGCAACTTTGCCTCTTTCAATCTCTTCAGTACTTGTCTTATATGCATCAAATGCTCTTCTCTGGTCTTACTGAATATCATAATATCATCCAAGTATACAATCACACATTTATTCAAGAATTTCTTCAAAACTTCATTCATGAACTTCATAAATGTACTCGGCGCATTAGTTAAACCAAAGGGCATGACTAACCACTCATACAAACCTTCTTTTGTCTTGAAAGTAGTCTTCTACTTATCACCTTCTCTAATTCTGATCGCATGGTAATGACCCATACATATATCAGATTAAGAGTGTAGGGTAAGAGTGCGTGAACTGTGATTATCGATGGAACAATCAGAACACACACACACACACACACACACACACACACACACACACACACACACACACACACACACACACACACACACACACACACACACACACACACACACACACACACACACACACTAAGAATATTTGTCAAAAAAACACATACAATAGTGGAACAATAATTACTTGTACACCAAATTCAGTTGTAATAATCTTGCCCATAGCATTGTTGAAAATAGTAAATAGTAAATGATACACTTAGGGTTAATTAGTAAATGATATTGTTAGGGTTTAATAGTAACTTTTACTATTAGGGCTTGCATCTATTTTATGGTTTGGTTCATTTCTTTTGTACATGGCCTTATTATCACACACACACACACACATGAGTATAGAACAAAAGAACCCTAATGGAACTATTAAATTATGCTATAATTCGAACAATTATGCTAAAATATGTTAACAAATTTTATCAATTAAACTATTATATACAACATTTACACATATATAGAAGCTGGAATTGTTAATTTAGCTGATATAATAGAGTATAGAACGAACCGAAACCCTAACATGAGTATTTACCAGTAAACCCTAACAAAACCATTTCATATTAAATCTGAAAATGCCAAGAACGAATAACATAACTATTTAATATTAAACCCTAAATGTGAAGAAAAAACAATTTGAACAGTGATGCAAAATGTGATATTTCCACCGAAGCCATCAAAATCTCAAAGAAACTTGAACAAAGGTGTATATTTCCCACAAATTTCTTTGTGTTTATGAACACAGATAAATGTGATCATAAATGCATAAACCAACACCAACCAGAAACAAGGCTTTACCGAGAAACCCAAATGGTAAACAAAATTCACAACCAAAATGGTCGACCACCAATTGAAAATGGTGGCCTTAGTGAGGATTTTTCCTCACCTGGATAAATAATGAAACGTCGAAGCCCTCCATTTCATTCAAACCATCCTCCACGACCCTACAAGTTCATAATCCATAATGTTGGGTAGTAAAACCGCAGACAAAAATAAAGCAATGAAAAACATCTTCTGGTATAAAGTTGGGCTAAAATTACCTATTAATGGAAATGGTAACAAATGAAAAATAAACCAAAAGTCGGGCTAAAATTACCTACGACTGACGAAAGAGGAGTAAAATGTTGTTCAACTTGTGGGTTCGAAGTAAACATCTTCTAGTCCTCAAAATTTTCGTTCGTAGAGATTGGACGGGAGAAAATGGACGCTGTATTGAAGGTAAAGTTTGAAATTGTAGACGAAATCAATGCGAACGCAGTTCCCAATTGTCGGAGAAGAGAGAGAAGTAAGGTGATGAGACTCGCAGTTAATGCCACTACGTACAACATAGGGTGGCGATATTTCCTTTACAAGCACATGCAAACGAGTAAGGTGGCGACGAGACTTGGTGACATGCGGCCTAACGGTTCCTTGTACACAATGGTAATGGGTGGGCAACGTCTAAATAGCAAACTAAAACATTTGCACGACATCCACCCATACAC
>MU221972.1:115571-130622 GCA_018584345.1 Thuja plicata | reverse complement strand
GCAGATTTCGGTCTTTCTCTGCTGGGTCCGGCGGACAGCAGCTGCCCGCTGGACGAGCTCCCGGCGGGCACTTTGGGTTACCTCGACCCGGAGTATTACAGACTCCATTACCTCACCACAAAATCCGATGTTTACAGCTTCGGCGTCCTGTTGCTCGAGATTCTCAGCGGGCGGAAGGCAATTGACATGAAATACGAAGAGGGCAGCGGCAATATAGTGGAATGGGCCGTTCCGCTGATCAAATCGGGCCAAACAGGGCTTATTTTGGACCCAGATTTGGAGCCCCCCATGAATTATGAGGCCCTCTTTCGAATTGCCAAGGTTGCATACAAGTGCGTGAAAATGCAGGGGAAAAAGCGGCCGTCCATGGATCGTGTGACGACGGAGCTTGAGCGGGCTCTGGCATTGCTGATGGGTACGCCCTGTGATGAACAGCCCATTCTGCCCACAGAGGTCGTTCTGGGCAGTAGCAGATTGCATAGAAGACCCTCGGGTGGGTCGCAGGATTTGGAAGTGCGGGCGCCCTCCTGGATTACTTTCCCCAGCGTTGCATCTTCGCAGAGGAGAAAATCCTCTGTTTCTGAGGACACAAAGAATGAGCAACAACAGGAACACGCCGGATCTCTGCGGCGGGTCGTCGAAGTGAAAAACCAGGAGGAGGATGACGAGATCGGCCCGGCTTCTCCACAGCAAAATCTTTTCTTGCAATGTAATTTCTGATTATTGAATTCCTCTATTTCCAGGCGATTTTTCTGTTTAAATATTGTGCGTGGATTTTGGGGATGCATAATTTTAAATTTTAAATTTTAACTTCTTTGATTATTTTGATTCAGAACAGATTTTGTAAAATCTGGTAGTAGTGGGACGATCTGGCTTTTAACCTTTGACCTTTGAATTTCCCAACTGACAGTTCAGAATCTGTCATTTCCTTCCTGCCCTATCTTTATTTTCACATTTATCTTGGGCGAGAAGTTGAAATTGTTTACAGCTTTTTGACAGATTGTAATTTGTTATAGAAGCTTTCTTCCGGTGTACAGAAGATTTCTAATGGCGCAATCAAGTCGCCTTTGAATTCCTTTTCTGGCACGATTATTTAATTGGGGTCTGTGTTTTTCAGTATTCTTCAATGCGGATTATATAACGTGGAAGGGCTGGCTTTTTCACAATTAAAACTACGACTTTTTTAATCCCTCGATTTGCAATTGGATCCTGAATGAGGGTTTCCTGGAGGAAGGTAGAATAATTTTTCAAGAGGTTTAAATTTAAAAGTACAAGATCCAAAATAAATAAATAAACTTTCTGGTAATTTTTCATTTGTGTATTTAAATTTTATTTTGTTTAATCTTAAATTTAAATAATTACAGTTCATTTTTAAATTAAACTTTTGAAAATAATTGATCCTTTTTATTTAAAATATAGGAATACAAATCTTGATTAATTTAAAATTTGGAAATCTAAATATTTTTTAAATTTATTGATAATTGCTGTAGGGGCTGGCCTCTTCTCTTTGCATTGAAATTAAAATAGAAAAAATTAGTTCTTATCCCACGTCCCCATGTTTAAGAGTCAAATCTCTTAATTATAAGCAGTTAGGATGCGGGTCCCATGGAGGGGGGCTTCCTAAATAATTTCAGTGGGTGTTGCTGAGATTTTTTAGGATTATTTTAAACTAGGAGGTCCCATGAATTTTCTAGTGGAGCTCATGCTTAAATATTTTAGCTCCACAATTTATGGAAGTTGGTGATTTCATCATTTATTTATTTATTATATTTTATTAGATGACTAAATAGAAAAAAATCTAATTACAAGAATTAAAAATTTTCATATAATTAAACAAGTGGCAGAAAAAAGCTTAAGTTGGTGGGGCAATTTTTAGCCCCCCCTACCTTTTCAACGGGCTCAAATATGCAGCTCTAAAAAGTAGGAGCTGCTTTTTGAGGAAAAGATTCAATTTAATCCTGTAGCAATATTTTTTGAAGTTGATGGGACTTCCAGCTCCATAAAAATAGATCCTGAAGCCCCCTCATTGGACCCCACCTTTAGAGTGGTGTTCCCATGCAAATTTTTAATTCTTTTAAAAGGATAAATTGGAATCTTCACCTATTTTTTTTGAAGCAGCTGTACTTATAACTTAAAATTAAGCTTTGAAAAAAAGGGAGGGGCTGAAAATAAGCGGCACTGCGTATTGAGAAAAAATAGGAAAAATGACACTAGCATCACCATTTTCATTCATTCATTTTAATGCTTTTGGAGCTCTTTGGCAAGCATCAACAAGATGGCGAGGATGGTAATGTTCATTGTGGGTTTGGCTACTTTCCTTTAGTAACCTACAATTAGATATGATCTTCAACTTAAAGAGAACATGCCACATCATTATTTGAACAAATCATGTACAACGTGTCTCTCCTACCAATTAGCTCCATAATTGATAAGAAAGTCTATTACTAGGTTCACCTTTTACTATGCATATTGGATTGTGTAATTTTCTTGGTTATCTAGGAGTGTATACCTTTTTAGGATATCGACCAATATGGTTAATTTGGGGAACCATTCATTCATGTTCATTATTACTATTGTAATGCTTTAATTCAAATATAAAATAAAATAAACAAAGAAAGTTCTCATTCAAATCAAACAAAACCTTAGCTAGAGTGCACAATTAAGTTTAAAACAATGTAACAAACAAGTATTGCAAGATAAATTTTCAAACAAATCTAATGTGATTTGGGTTGCACCAATGATAGTTGGTATGTGTGTGCTCTTTTTTTGAAGGTTATGTTGATAACATATACTTAGATCAAAATTTGATGATGAAATAGATGAGGGGTGCTTAAATTTCATTTTTAAATTAAACTTTTGAAGACAATTGATCCTTTTTTATTTAAAATATTTTTTAAAAAATATATTAAAAATATAAATGCAAATCTTGATTAATTTTATGATTTGGAAATCTAATATTTTTTAAATTTGTTGATAATTGTGGTAGTGACTGGCCTCTTCTCTTTGCATGTTTAGGAATCTGTGCTATGAATGTGTTTGCCATATTTCAAACTTCCGCCTCAATGCAATATTGGAATCCACTATTGATTTAGGAGGAAATGAACTCTTCACCAAGCACCAACTAGATGGTGAAGACGGTAATGTTCATTGTGGGTTTGACTACTTTCCTTTAGTGACCTACAATTAGATATGATCCTCAAAGAGAATAGTGACACATCATTATTTGAACAAATCGATTAAGAGTGGTTGATGAAATTCCCACTTAAAAAAATATAGTTGTGAGATATGTCAGATGCTAAGGATAGATTCAAAAAAGTCACACAAGTTAACTTGGGTTATGTATAATGTGTCTCTCCTATCAATTAGCTCCATAGTTGATAAGAAAGTCAATTACTATGTTCACCTTTTACTATGCATATTGGATTGTGTAGTTTTTTTGGTTATCTAGGAGTGTTTATACCTTTTTAGGATGTCGACAAATATGGTTAATTTGGGGAACCATTCATTCATGTTCATTAATACTATTGTAATGCTTTAATTTCAAATATAAAATAAAATAAACAAAGAAAGTTCCCATTCAAATCAAACAAAACAATAGCTAGAGTGCACAATGAAGTTTAAAACAATGTAATAGAACAAGTATTGCAAGATGCATTTTCAAACATACCAATGTGATTTGGTTTGCACCAATGATAGTTGGTATGTCTGTGCTCTTTGATTGTAGATTATGTTGATAACATATACTTAGCTCAAAATTTGATGATGAAATAGATGAGAGGGGTGCTTAAATTTTTTAATTTTGAAAGAGGCAATAGATGGCGAAGATGTGATGGAGAGATTAATGACAAAACCCCGAGGTCAAGTGTTCTTATGTGTCTTTTGTTCTTGTGAATGGTAGAGTGAATATAGTTATGATAAAAATAATAATATTAAATTATTTTATCCATGTGTGAGGTGGAAAATAAATGTAAATAATTTTTTTTTTGTGTGAGGTGAGATGGAAAAGTGACCTAATTAAATAATAAGATTATTTAAATTAAGTAGGGGTCATAAAGTGAAGGGAACTTGACTAGGTTATGTATTCGGTTGGTTAGGATAAGGATATATTAGGGAAATATATGTGCATAAGTTTTGCTCCTCTTTAATACAATGTCATGAATAAAGTGGTGTTATGTCAAAGAAGAATAAAAAGTGGGATATGATGGGGATTCAATTGTAGGTTGGCTTGGCCTCTTAAGGGTCATTATATGAGTGATGAAAGTTGGGTAAAATGGAGCTTAGTATGAAAATTGAAAAGACAAAGGATGATAAGAAAATGTGCCATGATTGGTAAAAGATGACTAGGGAGCAATCTTATTGGGATAATGTACATGCAATGGATTTAGATATGATAATGGATGAGGATTGGACATATTGATTGATGTCACTTAGATTATTGATGTGATACAAGAGCATTCAGAGTGTTGGGGCAATCTTGCATCACCCAAAAGGAAATATCGTGTTTTTCTTTTGTTTTATGGGTTTTCTTTAGTTTTCTTAGAGCTCATTATGATAGTTGTACTATATGACGTGTAGAAGCTTAAAATAACCACAAATAGTCATACACTATTTTCAAGATGTTTGCCCATTTTGGGTCATATGGACATGAAAACTAATCCCAAGGAGCAAAATTGAAAAATAAGATGATTGGTGAAAGAATCACCTCAATATCTTGTACGGTTTGAAAGATATCAATGTTTTTGTCTTGAGTAGTTCATCTAATGAAGCTTAAAACTCAAAATTGAAGGCCTTAGGGCCCCCAAAAAGGTTTGAATCCCACCAATCTATGTATAATTATAGACTTCTTTGCAAGCTTTCCAGAGATATATTATACAAGCAAATTGAACGCCTGAGTAAAATATTATGGCTTCTAGAAGTTGTGCCATCAAAACTCAAGTTTCGATTAAAAAGAAGAGAGAAAAAAAGAACGTGGACAGGTAATTGAACTAATGAACCACTAGATGCCAAAAGAGGAATGTTGCACTTTCTAGAACATTCTAAGACAATTATTGGTGTTACATATACAAGGATAAAGGAAGGTTTCAGGACACAGTTCTAGAAGTGTAGACTGTGGCTTGGTTTTGCAAATTATTATAATAAGAAGGCCTGTGTGGCTGTAGCAAGTTATTTTCAGAATGTTGCAATGTCATTTCATTGAAGATAATAGAAAGCAAGTTTTTATGCTTTTGCAATTTTCTGTTTATTTCTCTGTTGTGTTTTGTGTTTGGTTGAGTATGAGGAGTGACCTTCATCATGATGAGAGGACAATAGATTACATCGGTACCCACGATTGGTGATGATATCTCACAAGGGGTAATGCAACAATAATGATGCATTGTTTGGTGGAAGAGAATGGGCAAACAATGACAAATGCTATAAATGGACGAAGGATAAATATTGTCAAAGTAACTTCATGCACAATGAGCAACCTCTTATTTGTTTTTGGTGGTAAAGTTGGAAGCATTTTTTTATTATAAAATGGTATGTATTTATGTACTTAGTTTGATCCTTTATAGTTTCTCAAGTTGTAATATTTTGAATTATGTTCCTTGACATATAGTTTTAGATATTGTTTGGGTTTCTTTATCCCTTGATTGTTAACTTACCCATTGATGTATTTCTTATATTTTCAATTTAGTTTTACATAAAATATTTTGATATAAGTATAAAGTGATATATAATATAATTATGTATAAAATAGTGGAGAAAGGAAGGTTATACAAGACCAACAAATTGATTTTGAAATAAACTTGACCAAAGTTGAAGATGCAAAATAATGCAAAATGGGTTGAATAGAAGGGCATAAAAGATTGTTTAAGAGAAACTGATACAAATATGGTCACACAACATAGAACTCATGAAACATGAAGCCCATGAAATTAAGACCCCTCAAAATGCATCAAAATAGTGAAATAATTAGCTTGAAAAGGAAAATAAGGAAACACATGAATCTAAATCAGATTCTGATTGCTAGCAATGTTGTAGCTTAAAGCTCACCCAACTAAAACTTGTGTCAATCCATAGATGCAGAAAATCCATCAGATTCTACTTTTATGTAATATCATCAAGCTATAATTATTTTCTAGCATAAATGACACATGACAAAAAATTGTCGTGATCACGCAGACAAATTTTAGCAGAGAAAAAGAGCAATGTAACCAACATTATGCTCTAAATTAGGCCCTAAGTAGCACACAACCTTTATTTTTTATAGTACTCAAGGTAGTACTCGGCTATTCCACAACTTGCACTCTTTAATATTTCTTATTAACAATAATATAATGACAAATTGATTCGTTCAAAATTTGTATCTTTCTTAAGATTACCATATGTAATATTAACAATCAAACTTTAATACTTGCAAATCTCTAAATAGAAAATAATGGTTAAGCCATACATGCCTCTATAGTCTCAGTTCTAAGCATACTATGCATCTCTTGGGTGGTTTGTATTTTGGTTTTTACTCTCATCATACTTATCTAACACAAATTCAATATATTTTTTTTCCCAGAGGTTATGGTATATATGAATTGAAAAACACGAATTTAAAGGATCTCATTAATGAAGTCTAGACAACCTGATAGCTCGTCCTCACAAATATAAACATACCTAGAATCATGAAAGCCAGAAAAGATACTTAGACACGCCAAAAAAGTCTTTGTATAAATCCTTTTCTTATAAAATAAATACTAGAAAATTGAGATCAAATCCAAATGATTCAAACCAAATACTATTCTTCCCAAACATTGTGTCTTTTTGTATCTAGAAAACTAGCTTGAATTTTAACCGCTTCTAAAAGAAGTCCACCTTTACAATTTCCACCATCACATTCATTCATGTGAAAATTCTCATCTTTTGGAGCATCCTCATTTTGTTCCACAAAATTCTCTTGCATCAAACTCCATCAAACCCTCCCCAACATTTCTAAGAGAAGTCATTTGGTATCCTTCATTATCAACATGCTTATTATTATTTTGCAAAAACTGAATAGATTGTTGTTGATGTCCCCAAGAAGTTGGAAGTTAAAATTTGATTGGTCTATTATCCCATCCACAAGGTGATTGATTGTTCATTTGAAAGAATGAGCCATTCTACCACAATACTATCGATGATTTCTAGTAGGTCGATTAAGTTTTATTTTACATGGGGTTGTATAGGTTATACAAGTAGACAAAATTTTGCAGTAAGAAATGTCTTCTGCCTCAAACCAACATATTGCAATTAGTTTAGTTATTTCCTCAAAATTGCAATAAAAAAGAAGCATTTTTTTTAGCTTAGCTTGAACATAATTTTCATGTTCACCTAAACATAAAACATTTTAAAAAATCAACAACTATAGATTAGGTTACCTGGAGTAATTTGGAGAAATCCAATGCCAGTAACAATCATCATTTCTTCAAGTTATAGCCAAGTCTCTTGCAGACAACATAAATAATACTTTTCCAGTAACTTTGTCTAGCCAAAACATATGAATTGATCAATGATTCAAAACATATTCATATTACTATATTCAGATGATATGTAAGCCCAAACTTAATCAAAATATGTTTTGGTGGGGTTTAGAATGAGAAAGTATAGAGTTATTTTCTTCACTATAGTGAAGGTACCATCAATCTTGTTGTGTTAAGTACAGTATTTTGAAGGACTAAATCACATCTTTTTGAGAATAGGATAACGTTAGTATATGTTTATGATCAATATGGATTGTGATTGATACTTGACTGAAGGCAAGCTACATGGAAATTGGTACATGGCTACAAGCTTACCCTAAAATTTCAAGACTAAAGTGGGACCAACTCCAAAATCATACTTTAAGAGGTTTATATTTCTTAGGATGGATTTTTGTGGTGTTATGATCATATAGATGAAGAGTAGCAATTACAACTCATGTTTCAATTATCTTTCAACCCTTCAATTACTGATTTTAAATACATCAAGAAAATGAGAACTAAAAGCTTGTAAATAAATATATCATATACCAACTTAATATGTCCTAGAAATTCAATATTGTAATGAATTGACTCTTAACATCTTCATGATCAATTTTCATCTCCAATATTTAACTAAATATTGCAACTAAAATTACTCAATTTTCGTATTTAACTTTAATTATTAGCTATGAGAAGTCCCTTATTTTGATTACAATCATAATATATATGGGAAGCATACCAGTAGGAATGAGTTACAACGTCAACATTTGGTACAATTTCATTTGAACCACAATGCGCTACAATGTCATTTCCACAAGGAATATCATAAGTGCAAGCTTCCTCATATAAAGAAATTCTAGGAAGTTGTGCAACGATATTTTCTAATTTGACACACTCAATAGTTAGACTCCAATGGGGTTTTGGTGCAACATTCCTCATGGGGTTGAGAGGTAGTGCTTTGAAACCCCACGAACTTTCATGGTGCACACCATTTTCACAATTTTATGCTAATAGGTAAAATTAGACCTATTGGACATATTTTTGTCAATAGAAATACTTTAAAAAAAAAAAAATTATTAGTTTTTTTTTCTTTTTAGTAGCCTATGGGTCCTCTTAGGGACACTAAGTTCCCTATGCCTCCTTTTATAAAATACCAAGAGCCCTGCTAGTCAAAGACTAGACCCATATGGGTATGATGTGGGTTTCTAGGAGAAGCAATGTGGTTTGAAAGCAAATTTTCAAAATGTTTTGCATGTTTATCAATCATACGACATGCTTACCTACTTATGATTCCCCCAAAATTGCTTAGATTTTCTGCCTTGTTTCTTTACTCCTAGGTGGAGTGTCTCATGTAATAACCAGGAACTATAATAATATGTTGCTAGTCAATCATACTTTTGACACTTAATAAATTAGTTAATCTTTGTTGCAACTGCAAGTATGTAAGGGAATTTATCTATGAGTGATGCAACCCAAATATTGTTGGTTGATTTTCACACTAAAATAATGTACCAATAAAGAATTCAAGAATAACCAGTCAATTTGAGCAATCTTAGATCCCACAACTCTAATTTTAACCACAAACTCAATTTGTGTTGCATTCTAATAAATTAAATTGCATGGATTCAGTCGATGACAAAATATATAATCCCAAACACCATGTTTGTTAAAATATGATTGGGGAGCTTTAATTGCAATCCCCTAGGATTTTTGCTTTCCTTTCCTACATTTTGTGGTTGTCTAATTTTAGGATTCTCATTCACGAACATCTCATTTTATTAATCTAAAAGAAATGATTCAATTTTGCAATTACCTATGGTTTAATGAATTCAGAAGTTCTATCTAGAAACCATAGGAAAACTATTTCAGAGATTCTTACTTAGAAATTCTTAATTTATCAAATCTTAAATGAATGTTTAAATTTGACAATAATAAGGTGGTTGTACTTTTGAGTGGGATAATGTTTTCTTTCTTTGTAACATCCTCGTGTATGACCCTACTTCAGTCAAAATTTTAGGGCAAGCTTGTAGCCTTGTACTGATTTCCATGCAACTTGCCTTTAGACAAGTATCAATGACAAACCCATATTGGTCGTAAACATATACAGATGTTATCCCATTCTTGAAAAGACAAGGATCAATCTGCCAAAATATTATACTTAACACAATAAGATTGGTGGTACCTTCACTATAGAGAAGAAAATAACTCTATACTTTCTCATTCTAATCCCCATCAACATATTTTGATTAAGTTTTGGGCTTACAGATCATCTGAATACAACAATAATGCTAAGGTGGTCGTACTTATGAGCAAGATAGTATTTTTCTTTCTTTGAAAGGTAGATTTAAAGACATACTTGGATTAGTATCTATAATGGTATTGTCTTCCACATTCACATCTTGGAGATTTGCATCATCCAAATCCATCCCATCACCCACAGTATCTTTAGTGCTTCTCTCTTCAATTGTTGTGCATCCATATGCTTCATTATATTTCATTTTTTGCTTCCTTGTTCTTTTATCTCTTTGATGTTTTGCCTCCTCCCTATCAGCTTTGATTTACTTGGGGGTCATAACCCTCCTTTCTTTCCTTTTCTGATGTTGCTTGGATCCCATGGTTAACAAATTTTGAAGTACAATTGAAGTCAAGTATAAAAAATGTTCTCAATGGTTGAATCCTTCCAAAATGCTCCCAGTGATTGACTCCTTCCAAAATTGAATAGAATATTGCATCAACAAGACAAGTATTAATAAAATATTAAAAAGAAATGTTGTTGCCAATTGTACAAAAGCATGCAATGATGTTGTAAATTTATATGATGTAGTAAATTAAAAAAAAATAGTCAAAATAAAAAAACCCCCATTTTCTTATTTATTTGTTATTATTTGAAAGAAAAAGCAAACACGACCCTGTTTATTAAAAGAGACTTTGTTTCATAAAATTTGAATTTTGGGCCCAGTATTCTTGCAGGGGTTGGCTTTGGAAAATGCCCTGGAAAACTGAACAAGAACTTTGGATCTGGTTTGACTTGCAACTTGAAGGCCATGTCAATTATCAAACAAAATAAACACTTTAGGCATATTTGAATACGTTTTCTATAGAATATTTTGATGAGATCAAAACCCATTATGGATGAGATTATGTAGATTTCAAATATGTAAATTTTTAATTAATTTTCTATTTTGCAATTAATTTCTACTCAAACACGTCCATACACTTGAAATGACAAGATTTCTTATAAGTTTTTAATAATTTTTTGTTTCTAAGTGTTTTAGAAAACAAATTATATGGCATCGAACTACAAACAATTTTATTCACTTCAAAAAAAATGATAAGTTTAGGTCAAATAATGCTTGTCGTACATGAGGGGTTTCAAAAACAACAATTACGTCCAATAACAAATTAATAATAAAAATATTAAGAAAAAAATTATGAAAAAATGTCATCAATCTTGAGCGTATTACAAATATTTTTCCAAAACGATTCAGAAAAATGTTAGAGTAATAAGTTAATTCACTTATTAATTAAATCATTCTGATTTAATTATTAAAGTCACTTATTATCAAAGTCACATTTTTCGAGGCAACGAAAAAGCAAAAAAAATAAAAAAAATTAAACTAAATATTTTTTTGTTCAATTTGTATTTCTTGGCACCTCCGCCAATTTTGGTTGAAATTTTGGTAGTCCCGCTATATTTAGCGGCATCTCCAGATTTAGTGGAGCTTCGCCAGATTTAGCAGAGATCACTTGGAGTTGTTCTTGTTTTGGAGCCCTCTTCAGTTTTTTGCTCGTATCTCTAGCAAACTGAGGCTTTTTTGGCCAAATGAGATGTCGTCAAAAAGCTACCGAGCCTAATATGATTTTGCAGGTTTGATTTTCTGCTTTTTCCATCTTGCAGGGTTTTTCGCAAGTCAAAGTCAGGGTTCCTTTTTGCACTCCGGGAGCCATATCTTGCTCATCTGGGCTCCGTTTTCCAACTTCCGCACATTGTTGGAAAGCTGGTTTTGTGCTCCTTTTGGTATGGGTCTCATTTCTAGAATCTGCTCCATGTATATTTTATTCATTTTTTTTGCTTTTTTGCAATCTGTTGGATATCTTGGATGTTTCAGGTTTTGAGATCATTTTCCTTGCATGGGATGACTCCTTTTTAGCTTTTACTCATGTTCTTAAAACTTTTTGTCATTCCTGAGCATTGTAGACATCTATTTCTGTAGCTTTTCTTTTTTGCAAACGCACTAGGATAAAGTGCCATCTGATTCATGCTAATTGGGATCTTGGACATTTTTTTGCCTATTTGTACTTGCACTACATTATAAAGTACCATGGGGGGTTTGATGTTTTCTTTGTTTTCCATCTTCCTTTTTCAAGTGAGCGTTCCTTCCACGACATTAGCCTCATGATGTGTGTCAAGAGAGTGTTTCCTCCATGACACCATCCTTTATATGTGCTTGTACTTTCTATTGCACTTTCAATAATCCTGGTTCTTCATCATGCAAATATTCTTGGCAGTCTGGTTCAATATACCTATCATGCCTCTCCCTGCTCAGAATTATGGGGGGTATCTCCTGTTGGTTCTAATGCTTCCTTGGTTCGATGGAGTGATCTATGTATTCAATATTTGTTCCTACGTACTAGGCGGATGCAGTGGATGGGTACCTATGCATTTCGGTGAGATTGATCATTTACCATATGGACACTTTTTTCATTCCTATTTTGGAAGCATCCTTCCATCTTTGACTGATCAGGTCTTCAGAATTTGATTACAATCTTCTTTACCTGATCATGTTCTATTACAATGGAGGTTCCAACAGTTATTCTTCGATAGTGTTTGCAACTTCATGTTTCAGTGATGTTCTTCATGTTCTTCTTTTGTTCCTATTTTCTGGGGCATTCTTTAGTTTGGAGGCTTCTTCAGTCCTTCACTAGGCTTCATCTCTTTTTTGAGAGAGGTTTTTCCCGCTGGGTTTTCTCATTTTCTCCTCTTTATAGAGATTTTGTGTACTTGGGTACCTGATCAGGCCATGTTGTCGGGACCCATTTCATGCTTTCAGTAGAACTATTTCTAGGTTTTTAGCTTCTCCTTAAGTTTAGCTTAACCCGGGAGTGTTAGAGTAATAAGTTAATTCACTTATTAATTAAATCATTATGATTTAATTATTAAAGTCACTTATTATCTCTAGTTCACTTAAGCTAAACTTTAGGCACATAATAATTAATTCTTTATTAATTATTATCATGCAACCTAGCTTTCTCCCCTTTTTAGGGTTTTGATCACCTTTTATAAGGTTTGATCTCTTTGTATTTGGAAATCAATTATGATTGATCTTGTATTTTGCACTCTATTATTGAATCAATTGAGGATGTTTCCTCTTTCATAGATCTGTTGTTTTTGGCCTCCATAGCTTTTGCTTCTCTCTTTCTATGATAGGTGTTTGGATGCAGGTGATTCTTGGGAGTTGTAGGGTTGAGTTTTCATCAACTCCAATAAAAAATACTTTTGTTTTGGTCAAATTATGTTTTCCATACACGAGCATGGTATTGTCCTAAAAAATGACATTTAAAAAGTGGTTTTTAGTAATGTCTATTGAAAATCAATTGGTATCATTATGTTATTCAAATAACTTATATATTTGGAAAGTAGACTTTGAGTATTGCAATTCTTATTACTGACTTTTTTTCATATTCAATATTTAAGTGCTTCAAAATTTTAGGTGAATTGGGACATATTTGAAAAAATAGGGAAAACATTTCCACTTGGCCAAAAAGAGGACTCAACTTCTTGTTGGCACCCTTAGGAAAAAATATTTCTACACAACATTTCCCTCTTTTTGTGTGTGCAGGTATAGTGGTAGACACACAAAAAATACTATCAGATTAGGAGGATCTAGCTATAGTCTGCAATTTTTTAGAGAAGAAACTACCAAAGCAGGCCCAAGTAGGTCATCCTAGTCTTGGGAGAAGGCCAACCTGGTCGCCCCAGTTCCCCTACTTCAACCTAAAATTTAGACTACATTTCAGTTACATTTTATATTTTACAAACCTTCTTGAATTGGTCTCTTAGTTCCTAGTCACCTCGTACATGTACAAAACTACCATTTCACCCTGTTTGGCCATAGATCTTGCCACTAGTACATTTGAGGCCTCTTTTCGATGGCTATGCGTTGCTTTTCTGACACTGTCCCGTCAGCCTAGCGACAGAGACCAGTGTTGTAGTTTTGGTTTCAGAATTAACGACGGTTGTACCGTCTATCGTTATTGCGATGGTACTAACCGTCGCAATACGAGCCGGCTATGATGGTTATCATGTTGTCGTTACATATTTTAGCTGTTGCTATTATGACATGTAGGCGTCACATCTTATTTGTTGCTATAACGACACGTAAGCGTCGCATCTCATCTGTCGTTATTACGACATGTAGGCGTCGCATGTTATCTGTTGCTTTTTCAGACGTGTGATGAATTTGCTATACATGTGACATCGAGTCGTCGGTAATTTTGTAACAGCCCGACGTCGCATGTATAGCAAATTCGTTGCACATCTGAAAAAAGTGACGTCTAGGTGTCACAATACGAGTCGACTATAATTTTTATCATGCTGTCGTTACATTTTATCTGTCGCTATTATGACACCTAGGCGTCGTAGAATAAGTGCCAAAATTATGACAGACGTGCGACGAATTTGCCATACATGCGACGTCAAGTCGTCAACAATTACCGACGGCTCAATGTCTCATGCATTTTTTTAGTGTCGCTTTAGAGTTTTTAAGAGTTTAGTGTCCTAGTGTCGCTATTTTCAGTAATTGTGGTTTTACTTATTTTGGAACCACGATTTCATGTGCTTTATTTGGGATAATTTCATTAGCGGTTGGCCAAATAAATATAAAACAATTGGTATTACCAAATTAGTTCATCTAAAAACTAGAAGATTGTAACTGTCTGATAAGTACAAGTAGGATTCGTGAAAAGACATCAAGTGCCTAAAATGAAATAATTAAAAAAAAATTAGAAATAAGCATACCATTCATGGTTAGTGATTCAAAGCTTCTTTTCCTCCCAGTTTCCAACCCAGACATATCCATGAAAGAATACAACGTCTTTGTAAAATAATACATAACAACATAATGGTATTTGCAAAAGTAACCCAAAAAAGAGAGAAAATAATGAGATTAGCATCCATACATTTTTGTACAAGAAACACATAAATTTTTTTCTTACATTTAGTGAATTGCCTTCCTCACTACCTTCACTTGAACCTTCACTGCCACTATCCCCACTGAAACTAGCAGTTATATTTAGATCACTAACATATAAGTTATAAACATAAGAAGGTAAGAAAATGGGAGTTGCCTAGAACAAAAACTGATTTATCTAAGCAGCATCCTAGACCTTCCCACTGATTATTAAATTTTAATAAGTTTATCAAATTTAGCAGCCTTGAATATCTACCTTTGTGAGAAGGCACCATTTGCAGTAGCAGGTGCTGCTTTTCCACCCTCTCCTTGAATTGTAACTATTTTGAGCTTTCCCAAACTTCCTTTTACCCTCTTCATTGAATTCTGTCCTTTACCTCCCAAGGACTTTG
>MU221972.1:72736-95540 GCA_018584345.1 Thuja plicata | reverse complement strand
GACACCAACCATTGCAAAATTCATTGGCATCTGACCTTCAATAGATAGGGTCAAAGCTTCAGTGAGACAACAGTGACATACTGCCCGTGACAAAGCATCACTTTCTTTATGCTAGGGTTTCTGCAGATTACAACGTATGTTCTCATTATGACGCATGTTCTCATATTGACTAACATCAATCAGGCAATCTTAGGGTATACGCCTCTAGTCATGTAATATGCTCTTAACCAAAGGCTAAAATACAAAACATATATTGAAATTGATAATAAGATCCTGAATGTCTAGGTTCCAGACAATTTGTTTAATCCCTCAATGAGGCATTTAAAAAGACACCAACTATTACAAAATTCATTGGCATCTGACCTTCAATAGATAGGGTCAAAGCTTCAGTGAGACAATAGTGGCATATTGTCCATGACAAAGCATCACTTTCTTTATGCTAGGGTTTCTGTAGATTACGATGTATGTTCTCATTACAACGTATGTTCTCATTACAACATATGTTCATCATATTGACTAATATCAATCAGGCCATCTTAGGGTATACGCCTCTAGTCATGTAATATGCTCTTAACCAAAGGCTAAAATATAAGACATACCTCAAATAGTGAGTACGTGGTGGCTATACCCTAAACATGAAGGAAACTAGCTAAATTGCAAACCGGCCCGGGGGTGTGATGAACGAGCTGTTGGATTCTTCAGTTGTGACCGCTAGCTAGATTCAATACAATAAGAGCCCTCTTCGCGCGCAAAATGGTATAGTTTACTTCTGCTCGCATGCACAACTCGATCACAAATGAGCCTTTCTTTTTCTTTTTCTTTTGTTTATAATCAAGAGGGTGTCGCAATTACGATGACATCGTTGCTATTACGACAGCGTCGGGGGTACTTGGAAAAAAAACACAAAAATCACACACCAATGGTAGCGCCATCGCAAATTGGTGTCAAAATTTGACCTCAAATGTTGTAGTGTGCATTTTACAATCATAATTGCACAATCATAGTCCCCCACTACAAATGATCATTGAATATGCTTAGTGCTTGAGCCATCTTGAGCCTAGCAGATCATCTTCCTTCCAATGGAATTGGGATTAGCATGGATTGGATTCCTTGTTTCCATTCATGAACTTGTGAATCCTACTTCCCCTTTTCCCTCCATTACATTTTGGTGAACCTAACTCCTTACATCTTAATTATAATTTGGAGGTCTAGATCTAATTTTTATGCATTATATCATTGCTACATTTCATGCATTTGGAGACATAGTTCACCAAATATTACATTTTGGTGAACGTGACACATCTTACAACTCCTTTAAATATGATTTGGATGTCTAGATTGAATTTGTAGTCATTTTTTTTTAATAGTTTATGCATTTATAAATTCAATATCACTTCATGTTATGCAATGTTTAAGTGGTCAATTTGTTGAAAATTTGTATTTTTTAGACATTTCCTTCTTTTATAGCTTTGTGTATGAGTTTTATGACCTTGAGCCCCATCTAGCACTCCTGGGAAAACAAGCTATAGACTTATGACTTCCCTTAAAGGTGAAGAGCCCAAGTCAACAAACATTTTCTATAGGAATTTAGGTGAAACCTCTATGCCAACACATGAAATACCCTACATTGTTGAAAATTAATCTTCTCATACTGCACATGGCAAGGATGGATCATTGACACGAGTGTCTCCTAGCCAAATGTAAAATCTTGTCAATGATGTGGAAAAGCTTCAACATTAGATGAGTCAAGAACATTCAAATAGAGAGACAATCCCCTTGATTGAAGGGTTGAGAAGGATGGTCCAAAATGATGAACATGATGCGGATTTATTGTGTGGCATATCTCGAATTGTTGATAGCAATATTATGTTTGTGACAAGTTGTGTTTAAGATTTTAATCTCTCTAATCCTTATCATATTGAAAGTTCCATTCCTATACCAAAATCCTTACTTGATGTACCTAACCATACTCCACTTATCACGACTAAATCTATTTAAAACATTAATCCTACACATGTTAGCATTGGAGGAATTCCTAATCTTATCACAACTCCTTATTTGAGTGTTCCATGTATTTCACAACCATATCCTAGACCTAATTATCACAATGTCCCACTTTCACATTCCAACACTCCACCCAATCCCAAAATACTCCACATCCATCACTATCAAACATGTCCAATACCAATATGTCCAATGAAGAAACCATTAACAACCTTGCCCAAAGTGCTTCATATTTGCAAAAACAACTAGCTTCCATGAACCAATCTAAATACAACATCCCTACTTGTGACATTGCTAGCTCCCAATTTCCCAAGACATCATTACACCATTATGCCACAATACTTGGAAATCCATCACTTGGAGACATACAATGGAAAAAGTGATCCCTTGATTCATATAAAAATATTTCAAACCTTGTGTAGTACTTTCTTAAATGATCATAGAATTATGGCTAATTTGTTTTCTAAGAGATTTAGAGACAAGACATTGCAATGGTTTTGTTCTTTACCCCCTATTCCATTGACTCTTTTAAAAAATTAGCTAATGCTTCATTCAAAAATTTCAAAATAATATTGGTCCTCAAATTTCTTTAACTAATTTCATTCATTGTAAGCAAGTTATTAAGGAAAAAGTGACTGATTTAATTAGTAGATTCAAATAATTGCACATACTCGAATTTTTTTATCATGTGTTTGATATGGATGTTCAAAGAATTTTAATTTCTAATTTTCAAAAATACATTAGAGATACATTATTATTTTATGAGTTTACTTCTTTTACCCAATTGTGTGCAACGCTTCATAATTATCACCTTCAAGTGAGCTAGTTAGAGTTATCCACTCCAATGACTCTGATTGATAATAATGATGGTCCACTTAGTAATCACTCCAAAAGTTTTGAAAACCCAATAAAGTATTCATCAAGATCAATAATTCATCAAACAATGTTGATACACAAGTGACAACTGCAACACCAGTTGTGGCTCCTTTATTGACCATTTTTAAATCATCTTGTAATTTTACATCTCTTTCTGAATATTTGCATAATGATATGTCACGTGGTTGATGAATAATAATGTTTTGAAACTTCCTCCCATCAAACTAATTAACCCTTCCAAACCATTACCTGCTTCATGTGATCCCAAAGCCTTTTTACAATATCACTATCAACCCAGCCATGATATTGAGAAGTGTTATAGATTGAAATATCTTGTCCAAGGCCTTATCAATTCCAATGTTATAACTATTGAGGGTGTTAATGATAAAGGAAATAAATCAGTATTCCCCCCTAATCAAAATTTGCAAATATGTACCAATCGTTTGCCTTCTCATTCTACTATTACTGCCAAACCAACCAATCTATTGCCTTCCTCTTCCACCGCGATGGTTGAACCTAGAAACCCTACAATTCTAAAGGTTGATGGTGCATGTGGTCTACTTAACTAAGTTGTCAATCTTATTGACCAAAAAATATCCAAAACCTAAACCTAAACCTAAGCTTGAACCTTGCATTACCTTTGATCCTATGGAGACTATTAATACACCTGATGAACCCCTTAACATTACTGAGAAGATTACTATAAAGTTCTCTCATGGAGTTCTTATTGAACATGTGTGCATGGTGAATGTTATTACTGAACAACACCTTTTCACAACACAATTTCATCAAATTAGTTATGATAAATTTGATATGATGATTAAGGTGCATGATGGTTTCACTTGTCCAACCATAGGTTCTATTACCCTTCCTGTTGAAGTTGGTCAGAAATGCTTAGATGTCACCTTTTCTATTTTCACTACTTTCGATCAATTTCAAGTAAGACTAGGCCATCCTTGTATTAATTCCATGAAATCTATCCCTTTTACAATACATAAGTGTTTGATGTATCCCCAAAATGGAGAAATAATCATATGATTAATCATAGTCTCTATAAGTCTTTATCAAGTTGTGGAAACTCTGGATAAATAATCATATGATTAATCATAGTCTCTATAAGTCTTTATCAAGTTGTGGAAACTTTACCCTCGAATTATTAAAGCTTCAAACACCCCAACCTTGTAATCTCAAGAAGACATTATGTTCCTATCCTACAAAAATTTCAAAGTTGAAATGATTTACAAGTTGAGAAAACCTAAGGATGTTCCACCTCCTCATCCTGGACCTGGACTCCTTCCCACACCTTCCATTCCCCCATTTATGTATTATTTCTATCTCCTATCTCATATAAACCTCCAACATCTTCTATCTATCTGAAACCTAGTAAGGTTCATTCTGTTCCTCCTACAAAGGATGAAAATGAGATCATGTTGATTGATCCCCAACCTTCCCAACTTTCAAGCCAAACTAAAAGAAATTGCAGTGGTTGCGATCACTTTCATAGATGCCATGCTGAGGCCCTTGAGCTTACTTTCCAAACCATTTCCTCTTCTAAAACACCTCATAATGCTTTGATCCCATTTGACCAATGTATGACTAGCCCAAGGGAGAAAGAAAACCTTAAGAAAATAAAGTTATCTAAGCATGATAATTGTTCTTTTCGTATTGAATATCCTATTGTGATTAATTTTGATGATGATATGGATGATAATGTTGATGATGCTAACAATATTGATGATAATAATATTTATCCTAATGATTCTAATAATATGTATGAGGCTATTAAAATCAATCGTGAGCCTTTTCAAGATTTCCAAACCATTAATCCTAGCTCCTTGTGACAAGCAAGGTGACTCATAATTAGAGCATGGTCCTTGTTTGGAACTTGTAGTAGCTCCATCTATCACGCTTGACATTTCTCCTCTTTCATTTTGTCCCCCTTCCTCAAGTAATGTTCATCAAGATTATAAGGCAAATAATATGCTTGAATAAGTCCTCTTGTCCGATAGATTTTCTTGTGTGTTTTCTTGTTTGTAATGTGCTTCCCCTATAATGTTCTTCTTGTTATTGTCTTATAGATATCTTTGTATGGCCCTTGTTGCTTCGTTGGTGAAATGAAATAAAGGGACTGAACCCATTGTGATATTATTCTATTTGTATCTCAATTATTCTATTTGTTGTATATATATATGTTATGTCATACATGCACTATTGATGTAAATGGGTGTTTGTGTTGTCTACTTGGATGATGCAAAATGTTGAGACCTATCTCTCTTTTAGGTCTCTGCAGTATTGACCCAAAATACCTTTTTTCTATCTTATTTTCTCTTCTTCCACTGGGCTTGTTGTTCTATTACCTTTGGGGGATGAGGCCAATTCACTATAGATCATTCTTGATATACACAAGTTATCAAATATGCATATTGAAAAAAAAATAAAAAATGCATACTAACCCCTGAGTTGCGGATCCCTTTTTTTCATGTGCTTTATTTTCCTTGATTTTGTCCTTTCTTAGAGGCATATAATAGTAGAAACATGCTTATCTTTTGGATGCATGTATACTACCTTAAATAAATTTCTCATGGTAAGGCATGCATAATCACTTTAACATGGGGGAACACACTCTGCTCTTTGTTGTACACATTATGCACACACCACAAATTAAATTTTGTAGTTAATTTTTTTTCAATTACTTAGCAAACTGTGCCTTTTGGTTTGTAATCTTCTCTGGGCAGATTTCCATGGATACAATGCTTCCCTTGGTTATCCTTTTGCACTGTTGTCTTGACAAATTTTATTGGATACAATGCTTTCCTTGGATATCCTTTGCACGATTTTTTTTAGTGGATTTCCTAGCATACAATGCTTTGCTTGGTTATCCTTGATGTGGGTTGACTAGCATAACACAACTTGCTAGACTACCAATTCTCTCTTTGCACCAATTTCCTTATATGATTGATAGTATGTTAACCCCTCTCTCTCTCTCTCTCTCTCTCTCTCTCTCTCTCTCTCTCTCTCTCTCTCTCTCTCTCTCTCTCTCTCTCTCCATGTGTTGCTTCTTTTGTCTTGGTCTTAGATTCATGAGGTCATAAGTCACTTGGGGGCTTGGTGTTTCTTTGTATCTTTTACCTTAATGAAAGTCTCCAATGATTTGATCTACTTTACTGAGAGCACAAAGTATGTTCATACTCTCGCTAAAGTGGGGGTTAAATACAGTGTAGTAAATTGCACCCCTATGCAATTTTTTGCCCACCTAGGCCATATTTTAGCATTTCTTGCCTTTTATGCATGGCATGCTTGATCTAGCCCAATTTTGCATGTTATCCCAATATTTTCTCTTCACTTAGGACCTCTGGTCCCAATTTGGGACTGTATTGGAGGGAGTGGGCCAACTTGGTCTCCCCGCTCTTTGATGTTCGAGCCCAATTTGAAAATGTGCAATGGTCACTTTATTTTAGTGGGAATTCTAAACTCATATCAACATCCTTCAAGTTTAACACCACGAAATGGTTGGGAGAGGTATACAAGCAAGCTACCCTCCTGTATTTTGTAAGCAACTCAATTCCAAATCAAGCTGTCAACGTCAATTTCACATTTCAAGTCCTAGAGAAAAATATCAAGCATTCAAGACAAGGAGTAATTTGTAGATCTAAGCATTTGTGAAGGCATCCATGATCTTCCTATCTTAATGTCAACATCAAGCATCTTCATGAGCATTTCAACATCAAGAAGGTTTATAAAGGTATACGCACTCCATTTTGCAGATCTAGCCTCTACTACGCATTAGCACATTCTCAGTTAAATTCTAATTTATCTACAATTCAAGATTAAGTCCTAAACTAGGGTTTGACTTAGGCAATTCCCTTTCTACACAACATTTCCCTTCTTTTCTATGTAGAGGTACAAGTGATAGATGTGTGGAAAAAGATATTGTCAGATCAAGAGGAGAGCTACAAATTGCAATTTGTCAGAGAAAAAATTGCTAGGAGCGGGCCGAGGAGGTTGCCACCGCCTCCCTACTTTAGCCTAAAATTCAGACTGTATGTCAATTAGAGTCTTTGTTTGCTAGATCTGCTTCCTGAATTGGTCTCTCAGTTCCCAGTCACCCTGTACATGCAAAAAATTTTCATTTAACCCTATTCAACCCTAGATCTTGCATTTTTGAATCATAATTGCATAGTCATATTCCTTACATCAAAGGATCACTGAATCCACTTAACGCTTGAGCCATCTTGAGCCTAGTGGATCATCTTCCTTCCAATGCGATTGAGATTAGTGTGAATTGAGTTCTTTGTTTGCATGCATGAATTTGTGGATCCTAGTTCCCCTTTTCCCTCCATTCCAATTACCAATAGATCTTGTCTTCTTTTACACTACACAGTGAAGGGTGCATTTTAAAATGAAGGCTCACAAAGGCTATTGAAGCTCTTTCAAATTTGACGAAACAACCTCAAAAGGTCTGATAAGGGATGCAATATGTACTGAGCCTTCAAAGAATGACAAGAAGATGACCTAGATCATAACAATTATACATATTCATTCTTTTTAAGATTTCATAAAATGTACTATTTCCAACAAAAATTAAGCACTTGCCAGAGGTCTTTTTGCCATCTCCATCTTCTTGTTTCCTCTATGTGCTCAAGTTTATAATTTTTCTCTAATTATAATGCAATTTGCCAAAAAAGTAAAATAAATATTTCACAAATATTTATTATAAAAATCAAACTCAAACTTGATTAAAGAATATTAATATCAAACTCCAAAGTCTCTTCATCAAAATTTAACAAATATTTATTGTAAGAACTCAACTTCCACTATGTTAATCATAACCATACTTAGATACAAATCAAACCTGAAACCAAAAAAATATTTATTATAATTTTCATTGACTTAATCCCTCAAATTTATATTTTAATTGAGAGAAGACCCACTAGTTGAGCACCCTAACTTCATGCTTCTTAAAATCCTACGTGGAAATTTCAAATCACTCCTATTTTTGTACAACTTACTTGGCAAGTCCCCTACATATAACTAAGGTTTCATGGCCACATCATCAAATATGATGCCACATCAACATGCTTTTTGGCAAGGTATTCAAAACAACCCCCAAAAAAGTGAGACCAATTGTAGTACATTATGAACCCCTATACTTGTGCACTCAATGTGACATCACACCATTGGTTGCTTTGAGTAGACATAATTATCAAAACCAATTTTAAAGTCACAACCATTGGTACAATATTGTCAAAAATATTGGATATTAAAATAATATTAGATATTAAATCACCAAATATAGATATTAAATTAACAACTGCTATCACAACTATTGAAACTTATTCAGATCCTCTCCCTAACTCATTTATAATCTATCCAACAAATACTATCACTGTAATAGGTACTACAAAATAAATACTTACCACATAAGATCATATGGTGAATAAATATACCACCATTGCAGTCCCAAGTAGATCTACTTATTTTGAGGCACTTCAAAAGTTCCAAAAAATAACGTGCAAAACTTGCCCTTATAGTTTGTCTGGAAATCTGGCAAGACGTGACACAACATCGGTCTTCTCTTATCTCTAATGACTACTGCAACAAATGTATTTCTCTCCCATCTTACAGTTTCTACTACATTGCAGGTAAGAAGGGTAGCATTTTATTCTGGTAGTAAGGCCTTATAGTTTATCCTGTTTCTAATTTACAGTTTTTACTGCATCGCGGGCAACAAAGGTAGCAGCGACGGGGCTGCCCATGGCTGCTTTCAATACCTGCATAACCAGTAATCTAACAGGAGTTGGACTTAATAGAGCTCATCATCTTCACTCTAATCCATGCTCAAAATTAACTCTCTGCAAAAGGAAAATGAGGACAAGAGTACATGCATGTATTGCTAATGGCAATGAATTACCACAGAAACAAAGTTCCTTCAAGGACTTCATGGAGGAGGTCAAAACTCTGGGCAGGGTAACTAATTTCACCTCTTCTTTCTACATCTATATATATTTATGTGAGTGAAGGGGTAATTTTGATGCCCATTAGAGTTATAGTTTTAAGCACTTTATATACTAGTTACAGTTTTTTTGGGGTTAAATCGGACGAGTTGTTATTATTATTTTTAGGTGTAATTTGGAAACCCATTATTATTTCACTTGTAATATGGAAATCCAATTGATTTTTAAAAATAATTTATATACTCATTGCAGATATTTTTTGGTAATTAATACCTATTATAGTGATAAGATAGTGTATTCCTTTTCAATGACTACAGATTGCACTTATGGGTTTGTTTTTTGTTAGGGTAGATTCGCATCATTGTCAATACAGGTGTTGCTGTGCTGGAATCTGTAACAAGAATGGACAATCTGTTCTACCACACATTAGAAGGAAGAGGGGAGTATGCTAATGTGATGGACAAGGGCGAGAATGTGGATTTTCATCTTTTGATAGATAAAGTAAAAGGTGCAAAACTTGTGCGGGGGAAATCAAAGAAAAACGACACTTATATGATTAGGTTCATGGATGACAAGGAGATTGCCGCTGCTACTTTTCTTGTCATGTGGAACCCAGACACAGATGGTGAATATGATCATGGTCAAGTCGAGGCCTTTCAAAACTTGCTACAGAAGTATGGTTCAGATGTAAGGTTTGTTTAAGAGAGCGGCTATTTCTTGTTTTTTGAACTTTTTAGTTTTTACCCATGAGGTCTTTTCAGGACTGGTCTTGGGTGTTTATTATGCCCTTCCTGTATACACAACTACGATGTGTTCCCTCACTTTTGTATACCATAATTTGCACTAGCTAAATTGAATAAAACTACACTAGAGTATGGTGTAGCAAGTAATCAGGTTTAAGGCAGTTTTTCTTGTTTTCAGTTTGGGTGGAATCGTTTACCATGTTTGGGATCAAAGCTGCAATATGATTTCGTTCAATGCAGGTCCAAGTTCCAGTCCTTTTAGTGAATGGGGATTTTCAAGACCTTCTATGCCTTCGGGGTTTCATAGCTTGCAGTGGCAAAATGTGCTTTTTTTCTTGTAATTAGACTCGAAGTTTAAATTAAATTTACTAAAACCCACCAAAACGTGAGCTTTAGGGCATTACTACTAATGTCTCAAGTATATGAGACATATGAGGGTATCAAAATTCATTACTAGCCACCTTAACTTAGATTCGCACATGAATCACAAGGTGGCTTTGAATTATTGCAATGCTTACTAGCTAGTTATGAGAGCCTGAATTTGCTCAGAAAAACTTGTAGTCAATTCTCAAACTTATCAAAATCCATCAGTTTAGGAAAACTGACAACTACTCTGTTATTACCAGTATTTTATCATGTAGCTACTTCACACATTTCAAAGTCTGATGAGATATTGCTCAGATGCTGAGATAATTCCTATCTATCATCCAGCTTACTCTTTACAAGTCTGACTTGTGGGACTCAGATGTATTATATACAAAGCCTTGAATGATATGATGAATTTCTCAGCAAGTGGGGACGAGAACTACCTATTAACCTACAAAAGTGAGATGAGAAAGGAGAAAGAAATCACATCTGTGTGTTTTGATATATTGCTCAAGCATCTAGGTAAAGGACATCAATTTTGAAATAGTTGATCCATGTTTGCCAAGGCTGAGCAAGCTGCCAGCCTGCAGCATTGATTATTCATCAGACCAAGTTTGCTCAGCAGTTTCTAATTGATTAGTGGAAAATGCTGGATTAGATACATTGATGAGTAGTTTGCTTCTGAGGGAAGCAGTTAAACTGAGATAGAGTTAATTGGCTTCTCTAAGTCTTAATTTGTAAAGATTTCAATCAGAGAATTCTCTTTTGAGTGTTTAGGTTTTCTACCTTCTTTATGTTGGAAATACGTAACCTTGAGTTTAAGAAATAAGTTTTAGTACGTCCTTCAATCCTGCTCAAGATCTCTTGGATCTAGAGACACCCCATCCTGTAACATACCAAACTTCATGTATTTTTGGAGGCTCAATTTTTGGCACGCTGATTCAGTCAGTTTTTGAACAACAATCTTTTTTGAGGGGAGAAATCAATTATTGGTAGGAGGAAACTGAAAAGGGCAGAAAACAAAAAGGAAGAGTAGTGAAGTTGTTGCAAGAGAACGGGTTAGAGTTGAAACACAGTGTAGCAGCTATGAGAAGAACAGAGCAGTAGCTCCAAAAGGTGTATATACAATAACAACTCCAGAAAGGTGAATACACCCAGCAGCTCTAGAGTCTAGAGAGAATATACACACCGAAAGCTTAATAGAGAGAGCATGCACATCAGCAAACGAAAGTGGTTGTAGACTTATTTTTTTAAAACTATCTTTGATATAAATCAGCTATGAGAAGAACAGAGCAGTAGCTCCAAAAAGTGTATATACAATAACAACTCCAGAAAGGTGAATACACCCAGCAGCTCTAGAGTCTAGAGAGAATATACACACCGAAAGCTTAAGAGAGAGAGCATGCACATCAGCAAACGAAACTGGTTGTAGACTTATTTTTTTAAAACTATCTTTGATATAAATAAATAATATATGCTCTTAAGTTTTAAAAGCTGTCCCATTTTGTATTCTCCAGAGTCTTGTTTTTCAAGAATTGGTATCAAAGTAGTTGTCTCATTGGTTAGACTACTGCTCTGATACTTCAGTAATCTAAATCTTGGTATTAATTTGCATAATGGGCCATGCTATTCCTTAATTAGCTCAGAAGAAGATCAGGTTGCTATATCCTTGAACTTTTAGTTATACATCTAGCTGGAAAGTTGTTTTCACTCGCTTTACAAACATGGATGTTAGCTGATACGTTTTCAGATGTGTGCTATACACTATCTATGATGAGGGGAAGCTCGAAAAGTAGACAGTATTATCTCCAGTTGATCCATTCTTTAGGGCTTATGCAAGTGCTTTGGTGACTACTTTCACCAAATTAATTGATTGGGAATGACATAAGTCTAACGTCCAAACAACTTTAAGATTGAAATATTTTTAGGGAAATAGTCATCTGATGGGGCCATGATTTGATTGATTGGTTACCGAAGCATTTGTAGATGCTTATGTCTATGAATGAAAGAGAAAAAAATCCTTGCTTGGTAATACTAGAAAAGATGATTTCACAAATCTGCAAATAGTTTCTGTTATCGAACGTCTCTGGCAAAATCCAGGAATGATGGCCTTTCTAGGGTTCATGAGTATTGGGACATGCAGAACATGTCCATCGTCAGCAGGAGACGAGGGGTACTTGGAGATGCTAGAGACTAGTACCAATACTGGTACGGCTAATTTTCAAAAATAGGAGAGGGGGGTACTTGGAGATGTCTTTTTTTAAATATAATTTAATAATTTTCAGAAAAGATCACGACATAGACTTTGAAAACAAGAACAGTAAATCAGTCTTACAAGAATGGTAAACAGTGGCAATTTATCTGTAAGCTATAATAATGACAGGAAATCAGTCATACAACTGTTTATGTCCCTCTCCAAAAGTCTACTTTGTTAGTTGGTCCAATCACTATAACATTGCATGGATTTCTGTATCATCCAAATATCAGCATGAAACGTTATGCAGTCTCATTTTATTTATTTGCCTTCATTTTTTGCCTTTTAAGTTTTAACATGTTTTGCCCTAACTTTTCTGGTGGGAGATGTCAATTTTTGGCCGGGAGACTTTGGCAACGACAATCAAAAGAACCCCTTGCATGGGGACATTCCCAGGGACGTTTCCAGTACTGAAGATGCATCTCTGTCTCCGGGATGCATCTCAGGGGTTGGGAGACACATCTCTGGGTTTACCATGAGAAATACATTCTTAATCATCAGGGGATGCAGAATCATCAGGCAAGTTATCACAATCAGGCACACATGCATAGTTACCATTGGATACAAAAGCATTTTGAGTTGGATTTAACCATTAGTTTTTTATGAACTCGTGGGTTTAAATTAATTTAGAAGTACTGCGGGAAGTAGGCCTGAATGAAATAAACCTTGTTTCGTGAATAATGGTTCTCATTTTACAGAATCCATCTTAAATGTAGATTCATGGTTCATATCAGCCATCAACGTTATATTGTTTTTAAAGTTTAAACAGGATATACTTTAGAATTTTTTGATTGACTATTAATGTGAACATCATTTTCAAGGCATACTAGGTTAGTTGTCGAAAATGAACTAACTGTTGGTATGTGGCGACTGATCATGCTATACTGTACACTCTTTAACAATTCGTGGGTTAACTCGTAAAGCGTTTTTGGCTAACTCGTCAAGCATTTTCTTAGGTTAACTCGTCAAGCATTTTTTAGGGTTAATTTGTTAACCGACTGTGGTAAGCTGCCTAAAAGGCCTATAAATAAGTGGCAGTGTAATGTGAAATTATCAGATTGTAATTTGCTCTTTGCTGGATAATAAAATTAGTGTACAGCTATTTCTCTAGTGGATGTAGCCCATATTGGGTGAACCACGTTAAAACCCTGTGTTATTTGTTTTTCTGTCTTCTCTATTTTTGCATTATCTTAATATTGTTTATTGCTCATATCTGTCTAAACCCTGACAATTGGTATCAAAGCAGTGTATTTCTCAGTGATTTGGCAGGAAATCTTAGATTCAAGTGGGAGCAATGGCAGAGGAAGGCATGCTTAAGGTTGAGAAGTTCAACGACCAAAACTATCAGCTATGGAAGATGTAAATGGTAGATCATCTATATCGGAAGGATCTTCATTTACCGTTGGGTGGAAAAACAAAGCAATCAATGTCTATGAAGGATGAGGGCCGGGAGGTTCTTGATAGGAAGGCACTAGGAGTAATACGATTGTGCCTAGCATTGTTGGTGGCTTTCAATATAGCAAAAGAAACAACAACGGAGGGTCTAATGAAGGTGTTAGACAAACTGTATGAGAAACCCTCGGCCTCAAATAAGGTATTTCTTATGAAATGTTTATTTAATATGAAGATGCCAGAAGGTGGGCCTGTTAGTGACCATTTGAATGAATTTAACATGGTTACTAGTTAGCTAAGTTCTGTAAAATTAATTTTTGATGATGAGGTTAGGGCTCTCTTGATTTTATGCTCATTGCCTAAGAGATGGAATGGCTTGGTCATGGCTGTAAGTAACTTTGTCTTTGGTTCAAACACTTTAAAGTTTGATGATGTTGTTGGTGTTATCCTTAGCAAGGAAGTGCGATGGAAAAACACAGGTGAGACATCAGGTAATGCTTTGATTGTTGAGAATAGGGGATGACAGAGGGAAAGCGGAAAGAGCCCAAGTAATTGTAGGAAATCTAGAAAAGGCAGATCCAAATCTAGGGTAAATGTGGAGTGCTGGCATTGTGGAAAGAAAGGGCATCTGAAGAAAGATTGTTGGTCTCGAAAGGGCATCTGAAGAAAGATTGTTGGTCTCGAAAGGGAAAACAAGGATATGGACAACAAGAAAATAACAAGGAAACAAATGTAGTAGGTGATGTGTTACAAGATGCTTTGATTATTTCTTTGGATAATATTATTGATTCTTGGGTGTTAGATTTAGGGGCTTCTTTTCATGCCACACCCCATAGAAAATATTTTCTAGACTATGCTCAAGGTGATTTTGGACAGGTTTATTTAGGTGATGATGAACATGCAAAATTGTTGGAAAGGGAAACATCCAGATAAAATTACCAAATGAAAATCAATGGCTGCTGAAAGAGGTGAGACATGTTCTTGATTTGAGAAGAAATTTAATATCAGCTAGACAACTAGGAAGTGATGGTTGCACAATCATATTCACAGACAATTCATAGAAGGTTACTAAAGGTTCACTGGTAATAGCCAAAGGAGCAAAGGTAGGTACATTGTATTTATGTACTGGTAATACTGATTATTCTATTTCCCAAGCTTCCATAGGGACAAATACAACACTATGACACAATCAACTTTGGCACATGAGTGAGAAGGGGATGAAGCTTCTCCATTCAAAGAATTTATTGCCAGGTTTGAAACAAGTTGATTTGGATTTTTGTGAAAATTGTGTTTATGGAAAACAAAAGAGGGTCAAATTTCTTAGAGTTGGGAAGGAAAAGAAAAGTGAAAAGTTAGAGTTTGTGCATTCTGATGTATGGGGACCAGCCTAGTGCCATCCCTTGGTGGGTCTTATTATTATGTTACTTTTATTAATGATGCAACTAGGAAAACTTGGGTTTATTTCATTGCTCAGAAAATCTGATGTATTTGAAGTCTTTAAGAAATTGAAAGCTTTGGTTGAGAATGAGACATGAAACAAGCTGAAGTGTCTCAGATCAGATAATGGAGGTGAGTACTGTAGCAGAGAGTTTGATAGTTATTGTTCATACCATGGGATTCATAGACAAAAGTCAATTCCTAGAACCCCACAAGAAAATGGTGTGTCTGAAAGGATGAACAAAACTATTGTGGAGCATGCAAGGAGCATGAGATTGCATGCAGGATTGCCTTTGTAGTTTTGGGCAGATGTTGTAGATACTACTATTTACTTGATAAACAAAGGGCCTTCAAGTTCCTTGGATGGTGGTATTCAAGAGGAGGCATGGACATGCAAAAAGGTAAACTACTCATTTTTGAAAACTTTTGGTTGTGAAGCATTGTCCATATTGATATAGAAAATCGAACAAAGCTTCAGGCAAAATCCAAGAAGTATAATTTTATTGGGTAAGACGTTAATGATTTTGGTTATCGTTTATGGGATTTTGAGAATCACAAAATCATTAGGAGTAGAGATGTCATATTCCAATGAAAAGGTCATGTACAAGGATCAGATACATGGAAAGAAGCAAGAAGAGGAGCACACAGAACACATGGTGCTTGGTGACATCCCAGTAAATGTAGTCCCAACAGTGCCAAAAAATATTAACTAGAACCACAACAGGTTCCTCAAACTCTAGTGAGGAGATCTTCCAGGATAAGTTGACCTCTTGAACGATATTCTCCTTCATTACATTATGTATTATTGATTGATTCTGGTGAATTAGAAAGTTATGAAGTAACAATGTAGGTTGAAACTAGGAAAAAGTGAGAGCAAGGAATGAAAGAGGAGATGGACTCCTTGATACAAAATCAAACTCGGGAGTTAGTTGAATTGCTTGAAGGTAAAAGAGAATTTCCTAACAAATGGATTTACAGTTTAAAGGAAGAACATGGAGGCAAAAAAGATACAAGGCTAGACTTGTGGTTAAATGTTTTGCACAGAAAAAAGGTATTGATTTTGATGAGATATTTTCTTTTGTTGTTAAAATGACTTGGGTTCGAACTATTCTAAGTCTTGTGGCCACAAAAGATTTGCATTTGGAACAATTAGATGTCAAGACAACTTTTCTCCATGGAGATTTGGAGGAGATTTATATGCAGCAACCACAAGGATATGAGGTCAAAGGTAAGAAAAAATTAGTGTGCAGGTTGAAGAAGACCTTGTATGGGCTGAAACAAGCACCCCGACAATGGTATTTGAAATATGATAATTTTGTGGATGAACAAGGTTACAACAGATGCCATTCTGATCATTGTGTTTATTTCAAGAGATTAGATAATGGTAGCCATATTATCTTGTTATTATATGTTGATGATATGCTTGTTGCTGGGTCTAATATGCAACATATAAATGACCTTAAACATAAACTAGCATAGTCATTTTCTATGAAGGATTTGGGTGCAACAAAACAAATCCTTGGTATGAGAATAACTAGGGACAGGAAAATCACACATTGACATTGTCTTAGAGTGATTATATAGAAAAGGTGTTGAATAGATTTCAGTTGCAAGATGCTTAGTCATTTTAAATTGTCAAAAGAGATGGGCCCCAAGACATAGGAGGAGATGGATTACATGTCTAAGGTTCCATACTCTTTAGCAGTTGGTAGCTTGATGTATGCCACGGTGTGTACAAGGCCAAATATTGCACATGCAGTGGGAGTTGTGAGTAGGTATATGAACAATCCTAGAAAAGAGCAGTGGAATGCAGGAAAGTGGATTCTTAGGTATTTGAGAGGTACAACAACTCAGTATTTATGTTTTGGAGGCTCCTATTCCACTTTACAAGGCTATGTTGATTCAGATTTAGCAGGAGATATTGATAGCAGGAGGAGCACTATAGGGTATGTTTTTACTGTAGGTGGCATAGCGGTCAGCTGGATTACCAGATTGCAAAAGGTTGTAGCACTTTCAACCACAAAAGCAAAATATGTTGCTGCTACAGAGGCTAGTAAGGAGATGATTTGGTTATAAAGGTTTATGGAGGAATTGGGCAAGACACAAGAGCATAGCAGGTTGTATAGTGATAGTCAAAGTGCGATTCATCTTGCAAAGAACTCAACCCTTCACTCTAAGACCAAACAAATCCAGCTTCGGTGTCATTTCATACGCTCAGTTTTAGAGGATGGACAGTTGAAGTTGGAGAAGATATATACTAGCAAGAATCCTGCAGATATGTTGACCAAGGCAGTAACTCTAGAGAAACTGACTTCTTGCTCAGTTTCTATTGGTCTTCAAGCTTGATCATAGTGGAAATGAGAAACAGTCAAGTGTAGGTGCGTCAATCCAGTGGGAGCTTCAGGCATAGCGGTGTTGCTACAAGATCAGTCTCCAAGTGGGAGATTGTCTAGTGTGGAGCCTGATCAGTCTCTAAGTGGGAGATTGTTGGTATGTGGCGACTGATCATGCTAGACTGTACACTCTTAACGATTTGTGGGTTAACTCGTCAAGTGTTTTTGGTTAATTTGTCAAGCATTTTCTTAGGTTAACTTGTCAAGCATTTTTTAGGGTTAATTTGTTAACCGACATTGGTAAACCACCTAAAAGGCCTATAAATAAGTGGCAGTGTAATGTGAAATTATCAGATTGTAATTTGCTCTTCGCTGGATAATAAAATTAGTGGATGACTGTTTCTCTAGTGGATGTAGCCCATATTGGGTGAATCACGTTAAATCTCTGTGTTATTTGTTTTTCTATCTTCTCTACTTCTACCTTATCTTAATATTGTTTATTGCTCATATCTGCCTAAACCCTAACACTAACTAGAAGTCCTTTGGTAATATAAACCACCTAAGAGATGTATAGTAGGGTTAGAACCGAGACTATAGAGGCATATATGGCCTAACCATTCTTTGCTATTTAGAGATATTGTCTTGGTGCTTGTATTCTGTAGGGGTTGAAGTTTGATTGTTAATATTATATATGATACCCTTTTACAGAGATGCAAATTTTAAATCGATCAGTTTGCTGTTATCTCGTTGTTAATATGTTAAAAAATGCTGAAATATCAAAGAGCACAAGCTGCTGTTTAGTTGAATACTACCTTTAGTATTATAGAACTAAAGGTTGTATGCTACTCAAGGTCTAATTTGTGGCATTACACTGGTTACAGTGCTCTTTGGTAAATGTTGTCTGCAGGAGCAAGATAAAATTCTACCATGTGTCGTTTATGCTGAAAAATAATTGTAGCTTGATGGTATCACATAAAAATAGAATCTGATAGATTTTCTCCATCTATGGATTGACACAATTTTTAGTTGGGTTAACTTTAAGCTGCAATATTGCTAGCTATCATAACTTGATTTATCTTCTATCTGTTTTTTTCTTGTCCTCTTCAAGCTGAACATAAAAATTTATTATTATTTCATTTTTTTGATGGATTTTGAGGGGTCTTTATTTCATGGGCTTCATTTTCATAATGTGTGGCCATATTTGGATCAGCTGCTTTTAAGCAAATCTAATCTGCCCTTCTATTTAATCCATTCAGCAATGTTTCTTCTCTCAAGGCCAACACTAGTTTTGCATCTTCAACTCTGGTCAATTTTATTTCAAAATCAATTTGCTGACCTTGTATAACCTTCCTTCCTCCACCATTCGGCATTCTCATCATCATGTAAAATATATTGTCCTTGTAGGTTTTGTAGCTAGCATGCTTGTGAACTGGTGTATGCATTCGTTATAGGTATCCATAGACATGAATGTATGATTTCTCATTGAGTGTTTACAAGATAAACAACTTTGATGTCATTGGTGCACAATCAAATAAGGTTGGCGTTCTTTTACAGGAGCTCTTTACCTTGTAAACATTTCATATGAATGAACAATGGGAATTTCCTAAGAAAGTGAAGATAAACTAATAGAGGTTTTGAAGCCAAGGAAGTCGTTGAATCTTGATTTTGGAGGTGAATTCTTTCATGAAGGTATTCCTCTCATTCTGAAATCCCTATGCCTTATATAGTGTGCACTAGACATGTAAGTCAAGTGACAAGGCTTCAATTTGGACAGGTAAAATAGGAAAGCATTTTTGTGAACATTATTTGCATTTGCTCTGATCTTCAAGTGATGGTTGATAACTGCATTATGTTATCTACCAGTTAGGCAACTTTAATAGCGGGTTAGGAATGTGGAGTGAGCCCAATGTAATCTACCAAAGAATCATACATTTCAGTTTATCTGTAGAAATGGATATATGTAGTGATATAAATCATCCTTAGACAAGGAAATATCATTGAAATACTACAATTTAGATTGAAAACTAAGTGGTTTACTCTTCTTTCCATCTTTTGGGGATGATGCTTGAATCCTCCAGGGGCAGCATTGTATGTACAAATTCGCTTTACTGAAGATACCAAGCCTATAGTGTATCTAGTTTTCTAATATCCACTTTAGGCTTGCACACATCTCTTTAACTTTCAAATGCATTTTCAAACATAGTAGATCTCAATAAGATTGGAGTCCTATCAGTAGCTTTAAAATGTAGTGATCTCACAAGGGAACCAAGGTCATACTAGCAACTTCTACTCAAATGGTGCAAAACCTAAATAATAAATGTTTCATCAACCTTTAGTTGGACCAGACAAAATATTGGCAATTTCTGATTTATCTTATTGGTAAGTTCATAAGTTCTTATCTTGTATGCTAAAAATATAGATCTATGCATATGTGGGTATGATGAAGTGACAATACCACACGATAACACAATCAAGGATATATTGCATGACATATTGTTCACCTCAGCTTTTTGAGAGCAATTTATCAAATTGTGGAAAGACCGGTGAAAAAACAATATTCTAACCAAGTTTTCGAAAAACAAAAGGATATTTCCTTGACTCCATTCAAAGTGTCGGAGTATCGTGCTGCAAAGCATTCTAGTGATTTGATTACAGGACTACGAAGCCCCAAATCCACAAGCCTGTCAATAAAGGATACATTAGGCCAACATTTTCCTTTGTAGTATATCTCAATTGAGCCAGCTCCAAAAAGAATGTCATTTAATGGTTGTGAATCATCTATGGAACCTTCAAAAGGCTATTGTGAATAGTTACCATTCTTTTCTTAGGATAGGAAATCTACTAGATTAGTTCTGTGGCACAAAAGTTTTACATTAAAATACATTTTACATCAGGGAATGATTGAATTCCTGGTGAACGCGTTTATATATTTAGAAGACAATCTTGAAATAAAAGGACATTTTATTTAAATGATTGGTTATACCTTTTGGTTTGATCAGTGCCCCCACAACTATTATTTGGAAAATCAAAGGCATCCTTGCTCGCCATTTAATATTTCGTTTAATATTGTTTATTTCCATGACACGCTCATCTTAAATGATCTCATGTGAAGACCAATCACATTATAGTTAATGAGTTTCAGCACTTTATGGTAACAAAAACAATTTATAAATCTAGAGAAACGTTTACTTGCTACAGGGAGATAAAATATAGATATTGCTGATACAATTGGAGTATGTGTGGATTCAATCAACATCTCAATCTCTCAAGAATAGGTTATACCAACTACTCCACAAAACTTTATAGTTTCTTAGAGGAACCAAGCAACCAAAGGTGACACTAATTTTTAGTTGGCAAATCTCATGGCAGAAAGCTTTTGAAGTGGAATGTACACTTTTTTTGCACCAATTTCCATAATAAGCTTGTAATTAGCCTTCTCAATTTTAACCACTTCTTCATGTACAAATTTGACACAGATTCAAAATAAAAGGAATGCATTTGTATTGCTCAATCCATGGTCTCTTAAGTAATACATAAAATCTAAAGGAAGATCGTATCACATGACAAAAAAATGTAACTTCTTAGGCCAAACTTTTAAGTGTACAACAATGCATCATTCGATGAAACTCCATAATCTGCATATGCTTTAACTCTAATGTGAGCGTTAAAAAAATGCTTCTTCCACAAAATGGTAATATTGACATCCATAATCAATTAGAAATTATATAGGTGATGAACCTTCTAAAATTATCTGGTATGTAGACAAACCATGGTAATTTTTGTGTGGGATCTCCTCATTAGAAAATGTCCATTATAATTATTAGCTTCCTGAACACTCAATATTATGTGTATAATTTGAAAATGGATCTATATAAATCCCTAATCTAGTGTTAGGGATTGCAATCAATGGATCTCCATTGTCATCAATTCCTTAAGCTTTAATTGTATTGTTGTCAATTAGGTCATATACCTTATTCTTAAGAGTAAATCAAACTTGCGTGTCATGACCCTTGACTCTATAATAGCTATATAATGCTTGGTCATTATATGATCAAGGAAGTGTTTTAGTGTGATCTATTGGATAGAAGATGAGTACGGGTTGGATAAATCATTATAAGGACTCATTAAGGAACCAAGACGGTAAAGAGGGCACTCAACTAATGCATTATAAAAATATGAGCCAACTAGTGATGGGATTGAACTTTTATAAAAACATGATTTATAAGTTGAACATCTTGTTAGCCATGTTTGCATTATGAACATAATCCTCTTGGTCATTATGTTGATCTCAATATGATCACCATTTTATTCTAATTTTTCATTAGAATAAATGAAAGATGCAAGAAGAAAGCTCAAATGCCCATTGTCAAATTGAAAAAATAGAATTATAATGCTATATTAGATCGAAAAGTAAAACATTGATGGAATACATAAGTGTGAGTGAGAAAGATATGACAATAAAAAACACAAACTTTGGTAGGAAAGGATATATAGAGATACATATTTGAAGCCCTAATGTAATGCAAAACTTTAAAAAGGACAAGTTGTGTAAGATTAGACGGGCTCATTTAAAGTAAAAGAAAATAAAAACTTTTTTTAGGTTAACTTAAAGTAATTCAATACATGTCATCAGATAAGCACATTGAAATTTTGGGATAACTAATTATAGTGGGGAATGAAAAATCAAATAAGGGAACTTGTTACTTTAGGAAAGTGAATAAGAAGATAAAAAATGTGTAGATTGATGAATAAAGAATGAATGCCAAATGGAGGATATTTTAGGATCTATTTGTGGGCTTAGACAATGATGCTTCTCTATCAATTCAGTGCCTTAGTATTAGTATTTGACCAATGTCTTATTAGAGGACAAGCTCACAAATCTAGGATGGAGTCACAATCATATATCTATACCTTACTTTTGGACTCATCCTAACAATAAGTGGTGTTCTATTCTACAACTTTGCTTTATAGGCAAATGTTTACTTTACTTTTGATAAATATTTAGGGATGTTAACAAAATATTTAGGGATGTGGTAGCATTAGAAATACTTCTAAGGCTTGTTGATTTCTTGTTAGAAGGTTTGGTCCTCCCAAATCAACCACTCAAACGTACGCATAATAAAAAATAGCAAGCAAGCACCTAAGTCTATTCAAAGTCAGAGAATAATTTTCCCGCAACCATATATTTGCCCTATGATCGACTAATGATCAAATCAAGAAGGCAAATGGATGAATGAAAGTATGCACATAAATTAGTGTGATAAGTAGGCATATAAGATGAATTTAGGGCCCGTTTGGACGCAGGCATACGGAATGCAGGATATAGTCAATTCTAGAATATGCTGCAATTCTAGAATATCATATCCTCAAAATGATATCCGGAATATGTGTTCGACCCGTTTGGACGCACCTGGAAGATGACCGAGAAGATGTATTTTCCGCGTT
>MU221972.1:17177-49203 GCA_018584345.1 Thuja plicata | reverse complement strand
ATATATATCCAAATCAATTACCTTCATAAGTTGGCTACTTAACATATTTAATTAGTATCAAACAATATGTGCTAAGTCGGCCCAATGTTGATACTCGGATCTAATAATCCACTCGGGTGATATACTGACTCTCGGGCGACACAGTAAATTGGCAACTCTGGCACTCGGGTGACACTGGGTGCTTGGGTCACATTGATCACTTGGAGATGGTAACTCGGGTAACGCTGGTGACTCAGGTGATACTATTATGAACTAACTGCTTGGTCGACACTGCAACTGCTCGGGTTACACTTCAAGCTACTGTCTCGTTCAACACTGTATTCATATAAGTGACTAAGTGTTTTGGCACTAATTGACAACATGTCTTGCCATAAGGTCTACACTAAGGTGCCTACGTTCACTCCTTTTTCTACTACTAAGGAACCTTTTGAAACCTTCCAATTTTTATCATTAAAAGTAACTGTGCAACCTTCATCACCTAATTTCCCTGTTGAAATTAAATTCCTACTCAGCCTTGGAACGTGCCTTACCTCTTGTAGTAGCCAATGATTCCCATTTTGAAACTTATCCTTAATTCTTCCTTTCCCAACAATATGACAGGGTTCATTATCTCCCAAATAAACCAGCTCAAAATCCCCTTGGACATAATCAAGAAAATAACTCCTGTGGGGCGTAGCATGAAATGAGGCCCCTGAATCTAGAACCCATGAATCATCAGTATTTTCAAGAGAAAGAGGCAAAAAATCTTCTTCAGATTTATTACTTACCACATTTGCCTCCTTATTTCCTTCTTGTTTGTCTCCTTCTTTATTCTTCCGACACCAACAATTTTTCTTCTTATGACCTGGTTTCCCACAGTACCAACAATCATTTGGTCCTCTTGATTGAGACCTCTTTCCATTTGATTTTCCTCATGATTTCTCATGATTTCCAAAATTGTTTCCTTTATCTCTTGATCCGCCTCTACTTTCTACATTCAACACTCTACCTGATGTGTTTTCACCTAAGCTTTTCCTATGAATTTCCTCACTCAGAATAACACTAAAAACATCAACAAATTTTAGGGTATTTGAACCAGAAATAGAGTTACTAACAACCATTACCAAGCCATTCTAGCTTTCAGGCAAAGGACAGAGAATAAAATGATCCCTAATTTCTTCATCAAAATTTACATTAACAAAATATAATTGACTGGTAACTATATTAAAATCATTTAAATGATCAACAACTGACCCACCTTCTTCCATTTTCATATTAAATAAACGCTTCATAAGAAATACCTTATTCAAAGTAGAAGGATTTTCATATAAATTCTCTAGAGTTTCCATCAACTCTTCAGTTGTCTTCGCTTTTATAATATTAAATGCCACCGATTGTGTCAGACATAAACGAATACTTCCAAGTGCCTTCCCGTCCAAAATATCCCAATACTCATCAGAAATTCCTGTCGGTTTCTTGGATTTTCCTTTCACTGGCCTCCATAAATCCTTTTGATAGAGATAGTCCTCCATCTGCATTTTCCATAACTCAAAGTTCTGCCCATTAAACTTCTCAACCTTTAACTTACCCTCATCTTCCATTACTCACACTCAACCTTGAGACTCCCACTCAACCATGAGACCTTCCTGCAGAGGATAACTGAAAAAAACCCCACTATGATACCACTTGTTAGGATTAGAAAACATAAATATAACATTTACATGCAAATATAACCAATAATGCACACATACGCAGAAAAAGAAGACACAGATTTAATGTGGTTCACCTAAGCTTGGGCTACGTCCACCAAATAGAGAGTCCAATATTATTATCTAGTAATTTAACAGATTACAACCAACCATTCCTTACAGCTCAATACCACTGCAAAATGCTATAATACTTCTTCACTCTGACTTTCCATAACCCTAACACCGTTTTCCTTATAGAAAAAGCCTAACCCTAAAACTTTCTTGACATGTCAACCTAGGGAAATGTTTGATGAGTCAACCTAAGGAAATGGTTGATGAATCAGCCAAAAAAATGTTTGACGAATTGCAGAAAAGTGTACAGTGCTTGCTTGATCAGTCACCACAAATCAACATTATCACTAAGTATTTGGTAAAACACGAGTCTTTCACTCCTTGGTGGCCTTTTTGGAGAGTTTTTCAGGTCCTCTTTTTGGGGCTATTTTCTTGCATCCGATCCCAGTTTGGGTGGCAAATCCTTTATTTGTGGGTTTTTGGAGGGAGTTTGAGGATGATATATTCCCTCATTTTGTACTTGTTGAGGGGTTTAGATTTTAGGAAGATTATGTTGGAGTCAGTTATTTTAATTCATTAAACTTGTGCATGTTTTCCTATAACTCTTTCAGGAATATATGATTGTTTTGCCTTTGGAGCATAATATAGCCAACATTTTGGATATATCTCGAGTCTTGTCACTTGTGTGCATATCAGTGATTGATGTTTATTTATGTGTTTCTATATTATATTCCTTTAATTTATGTCTCATTACAACACCTGTGATAAGTTTATGCATATTTTTGTATAGGTTATAAGTTGTGTCAAAAAATTACAGTTGTTAGTTGTGGAGAGATTCCTTCTAGCTTCTTGTTATCATACCTTCTTATGAAGCAACGTTATACAAAATATGTTATATCAAGGTTGTGTCTTACAATAGGTGATTTTTGAAGCTTCATTGTTCTTAAACAACATTATTGTCCTTATAATCTTCATGCATCACCTTTAAAATTTTAAGTTTAGTTATTTCATATTAGCATTTCTTCTCCCTTTTCCTTTTAAAACTTTTAAGTTTCAGTAGGTCTTTTAGGTGAAAGTACCAAGTTAGGAGCTGACCTTATCCAGAGATTCACTCCAAGTTATTAGGTAACCCATTGCCTAGGAGTGATTCTTTGTTTCTCCATAAAGCTAAGTTCAGAGATTTAGAAAGGGTGCATTTTTTAGAGTTGACAAAAGAGAGAGAGTGATCTATGGAAATGGATGTTGTTATTGGAGTATGTTCCCTGGAATGTAGGTGGAGATTTCAACATGGTTGAAAGGGCTCAAGACAAACTTGGGGGCTCCCAGTATGAATAGAAGGAGGAGGAGAAATCCTCCCGGTACAAATTGTTGAACAAACTTAATCTAGTTGACCCCACTGGCTGAGATCAAAAAGGAATGAATGCGGTTATCAGCTTTATAACTTAGGAAAGAAACAAATTAATGACCAACAGTCCACTCATTCAATCTTCCCAATAGAAAGAAATGAAGAGAAGATTTACTACTCCGTATTGCATATATGAATGCATAAAACCAACATATTTCACAACATGCACACACTTGACCTAATGAGATAAGACTGTCTATGAAAAAATAAATGAGGGAACGAATATATTAACTTCAGATTTGAAGATGCACTTCCATTTATTTTCAAATACATAACAAGAATGACCATCAGAGCATTTTATCCCTGCACCAAAGTCAAACTCTGCAAAAATAAAATATGTTTCCCTCTTCCTCTATTACAATTACATAACTTAAAAATATTCTCCCCTCTTTCGATAACCCATAGACTTCTGTAAAAAGAAGAACCCCTTCTTGAAAATTACTCCTTAAATAGTGCTAAGTGGTCATTATGTTTTTCATAACTGATTCTTTAAAATGGAAAAGTGGAATAATTTTCAAATTTCACTTAAAATAGGTAATCACAAGGCACTATTGAACAACTTAATCATTTTGAAGTCAGGGCCTACCACCAATTTACCATATTTGTGTTCAGAGAATACTCCCCTTTGTTTTGAAATATCTTTTGTATCTTCAAGAAAATTAATTTCAACTAAGACTTCAACATACACATGGGATGTTTCAGTGCATCTAGAGCTCCATCCTTTTGATTGTAAATCCGATATATCCTTGCCTGGTGTAATTATCCTTTCCGTGCAAATACAGTGTCTGAGTATCTTCAATAAAGATAATGTCTATTCAAGAATAATAATCTCTACAAATATTTAGCTATGGGGTGACAGACAACTGTAGGAATCAGGCTTTCCACGTCTCAGAATCAGGCTATGACATTCATCAAGAACTCAGGCTCATTACTATTTCACTTTTTAATGTTTGAATTCATTAATATAACCTCTGAGAATATCGTTTGAGCATTCTATCATGATGAATAAAGGACAGAGAGTACAACAATAAATCCTTGAATTGAATTCTTTTACTTTCATCTATATCACATATGTAGTGGAATTTTGTTATTTGCTCATCTCTGAATGAAACTTAAAGCTTTTGGAAATACGCCCTCTACACTATCTGACCACATCCATATTTCATTCAAGTGGCCAAGAATCTGGGATGCCTTTTATGACAAGTTATTTATCGAGGTACACCAAGTCCATATGCATTGCTATTGGAAATCCATCCCTTTGGAGAAGTTCATGGGTTTCAATGAATAACCTGATCTAAAAGAATACAAATACCAATATTCTTACCATTGAGAAATATGTGATTGTATTGACTCTCCCACATTAATGATGATGCTAATGGTATTTAATGTGTCACATAAACTACCCACATGAAAATTCTGGAATCGTTGCTCTATAATTCTCTCGTGCACTGTTGTTAGACGCCCGCAGGCTCACCAATAGACGTTCTCCGTCAAATTGTGGCTTGACAGAATGGTTTTTTTTTTGCTATAGAAGTCATACATGGGGTGGTTCAAAGAGAATAATAACTGCACTGGGGCAGTGATGATTGGCGGAACCATGTACATATATACCAACAATGCCTAGCGGTTTCAAAACTTTTTGTGCTTGGTTGGGGCTTGTGACTGAAGGCAGAGACTATTACAAATGACATTATCTTCTTCACCAACATTCAAAAAAAAAAAAATCTCATGTTCATATACAAATTGTAGACACTGAGAGGCAGATCTCTAAAGATGAATTCCTCAAGAGATTTTGGTTAGGATTTGTGTACACATTTAGAGAGGAACCATTTCATTGTTTTGAACTCTTTCGATATTTCAAAACTTTGAACTCACTAAACTTCTGAACCTGTTGAACTGTTTGGACATATAAAACCATTTGAACTTGGTTCAATTGGTTCCTTCAAATGCTGCCTCTTTAAAAGCTATCTTTACAGAGAAATTATGAGAAAAACCATTTAGGGAGATCAGGATGACATTACAAATTTCACCTTTTATCTTCATTAATGAGAAGATGAACTTGATTTTAAATTTTTTAAAAATTGGAGTGCCAAAGGTAAGCCACCATTGGTATAATTTTCAGCAGGGTTACAAAAGGAGCAATAGTAGACTGGACCGGTTCTATATGAACAAAAACACCTGCAACCTCAAAATAGAGTGAGAAGGGCTTTACTATAATGTCATTCCTTATACACTCTAAAATAATCACCCAGTGGTGGCTCAAATTTCCATGAATAATTTCCCAGATGTCCCAAGAGGCAAGAAAATATTCATTTTCTTTGAACACTAAATCCCGTCATTATAAGAGGATGAGGATGCTCTTAATGTAATAGCCGTCATCAAGCACTTTAACTCTATTGTGGCTAATCATGGCAGTATGGTGGAGAGATGGGTGCCTAAGATTGAGGGTAGGTAGGTAGGAGAAGTTTGTTTGAAGTGGTAGGTAGGAAGAAAGCCAAGGAATCTAGACAAGAGGAATGCAAGTTACATAATAAATTGATTGTTGCTGAAAAACTTTTGCAGAATGACCTAGGCAACCTGTCAGCCAAAGAGGCCCTGTCTCTTGCAAGGGATTCTCTAGGAAAGATCCAATATACAAAAATACAGGGGGCTAAGGTTAGGACAAAGGTGAAATTTATGTAACATGGAGACAAATGATCTAAGTACTTTTTTCAGCTCCTGAAGATGAAAGAGGCAAGGGAGACGATTGATAATATATAGGAAGATGTACTCAATTTTTAAAAAGGTGAAAGCTCGATATACCAAAGAAAAGACAAGGTTAAGGATGAACTGGTAGACTCTAACAAAGATCAAAAAAATTCATTCCAGTCTAAGATAGTAAGAATTATTTTAGAAGAACCCCTCTTGTTCCATCCAGGTACTCTTTTCATAGAAATGTTTTTGATGCAATAATTTTGGTCACAAGGCGAATGAATGTAGAAGTCAAATCAAAGATCAATTCTTTAATGGGAGATGTTATGCTTGTAATAAGTTTGGACATAGACCTATTGAATGGAAAATTAAGACGTGAAATAATATTCAATCATTCAATGGATATTACTAGTGCTTGCACCAAAAGGAAGTGCAAGGGTTACACCGATAGGAAATTATATATAAGTTATCATATTAGAGAAAACAATTTGAAGAAGATACAATAGTTTAATTTACAATATTTTATGTACAAAATAGTATATTTATACAATTATAAAATACATAAATAATTGTTCATATCTTTGATCTAATAATTCTATAAACAATCTGGATTTTGAAGGAGACCCTAAATATTGTAATAAAAAACCATTATACAGTAAAATCAATATTAAGGTATGATGATATTTGGTAAGTATTGTAACACTCTATTTAAGTTGCTTGTTGTTTAGAGTCATGTGACTCCAACTCAAAAATCTCTGTTAACATTCAGCAAAGTACCACAATTTAAGCAAAATGTCTTCTCAATTCAATATAATTATTATATTTTACAGTCTCATGTAATAAAGTACATTTAATATTAGCGTAGAATATATTTGATAAGTGTTGTATCAGTCTTTGTTTTCATTGCTTGTTGTTTGGACTCCAACTCTAAATCTCTATTAACTTTCACCATAGTACCAAATGTTAAACAAAAATACTTCCTAGCTCTATGATTGTTTTTTAAGAGGCTAGATTTGTATTTGGAGTCTTCTGTGCATGCTCAAAAGTTTGGTATTTCTTAATTTCAGATTATGGAACCATTGGCTTGTGTTTTTTAACTTTCTGTAAATGTTATGGCTACAAATTACCTACTCTAACTTATGGAACAAGCATCTTATGGGGTTCACTATCTATTTGTAGAAATCATTGGAAGTCACAGCTTACTAGTGAGTTAAATATCTGGCCTAGATCTTGGAAATTAAAATTTGTGCAACCAAATTCGTAAAAAACATTTATGCATTGAGCATTTTTCTCACTTTCTTTTCACTTGATTTGAATTGTAACTATCATAATTAATGAAACAAATTGAAAGATATGTATTTCTCTTCTCATTTTAGAGGACCTTGATCTGTTTGATTAGTGGTTGCCTTTTTTTTAATTTGAGAACAACAATTTCATTCACTACTTTGTTAGCTTTCTATTATACTTTGATTGGTGATTGTCAAACATCAAAGATTGCAATAACTTTTAAAATGTACTACATTTTGTTATTGGTGTATTACTAATTTCATTAGAGGATTCTTTGATAAATAACTATCAAGCGTGCAAACTTTTTGGGATGCATGTTGGGGGTAACAAAATTGTCTATTATTATTTAGGGCTGCATTATCATGTTTTACTACTAATCTCATGCTATATACTAATCACATGTTATATCGCAACCTTGCAAAGGCACTAGCATGGATATGCGTGTTTTGTTGATAGCCTTCGATAAAAAATGTAATAGAGTATTTTGAGGCTATTCCAAGTGTTCGCAAGTTCAATGATACAAGAAGCTAGCAATCTCAGCATCCTAAGCAAGCATTCCCCAGAGGCTATTTTTGTTGACTTCTTGTGTTCAACAATTTCATCCATAGAGAGGATTTTCTCTTGACAATTTGAGGCATACTAAGAAAGATATTTGAGAGCAAAGTGATTGGCAGTAGAAATCATCATCTCATAAAAGTGGAGATGGGCTTTTATTTTCAGTCCCAACATCAAATAAAATCTCAAGAAAACAAAAAAAAATCAACATTAAATATGAGCGAAGCATTGAGAGAATTTATGATAGAATAGTTACCCAATTTATGTATAGTTTAATTACAAAAAATTAATATATATAGTAAAAGAAGGGAAGAAAAGTTTGAAGAGGAAGATGCTTAGTAGAGGAGTTTGAGATTTTGGACTCCATGGTGAAGGTCTGTAGAAGCAAAAGTATACCAAGTCAATCAAAGAATATGCTCCAGTGATAGCACATGAATTGATCAACATAATATCAATGAGAAATGAGGTAAAGACAGACTAAATAGGACAAAAAGTTACAGGGTGAGTACTATACAGAGAGTACTTATGTATGGTTGTTATAGTGAGAAAAGAAAATTTGCTAAGCTATATATCACAGTGGTATAAACAAAATTCAAATGCCACGAGTTGTAGATAACAGTGATCACATTTGAGTGTTAAATTTATTCTGAATTAAATAATGCAAATCACATATCAGCAAGTGGAAAGAATGCACAATTAGGACAGAACAAAAGTGATGAGAATTGAATAACTGCTATTGTTTGATTTTTTTAGTATTTTTACTGAGCTGATGAGGCTCAGCTTTCAAAGGCTACTACTTACTTTCTAGGAAAATACACTTCAACAGTCATGCAGATAAATTATCTAGCAGAAGAAAAACACGGTTTGACGAAGGTTAAGTGGTATCACCAAATTGTAGTAGGAATAGAAAAGGATTGCCTGTATAAAATCACGATAACTCTGCAATCTCTTTTGCAAATCAATCTATTTGTGTCAATAAAATGTGATATTTAAGCTACGTACATTTGGCTCTGAACATAGCTTCACGATTTTGGAAGAATCCAATATTGTTATTAATTTTCCCAAATTTGTAAAAACTAATGCTATATGTGAAGCGTATATTCTTGGAAAGAAGGATAAAAATCAATTTAAGAAATCAACATGGAGAGGTAAGACTAAATTAGAACTTGAACATAGTGATATTTGTGGTCCAATCACACCCTTGTCTATTGGAGTTAGAGTATTATCTTACCTTTATAGATGATCATAGCAAGAGAAAAATGGTGTATTTTGTCAAGAATAAATTTGATGCTTTTAAAGTTTATAAATATTTTAGAGCACAAATGGAAAAGGAAAGTTAAAAGAAAATTAAAATCATTTTAATTGAGAATGAAGGATGAAGGATTTATACAAATTCTCTAAGTTGCCAAATTGGAATCAGGTATGGGTACTGTATGCTAGCTTTGGCGGTTGGGCACATTTGAAAAAACACATAAAAATCATAAATATATATATTTTTGCAGCCTATTTAAAATAAATAAGTTCAGATTATGACATATCATGCATATGCTAAACAATACTACCATTAATCTTTCAAATACAATATACAATATATTTTACATTGTTTATTAAATGGAATGATATTTAAACTCAATCACAGATATTAAATCATTATATGTTTTCTCTTAGGGGTAAGATTCCCATAGTGCAGGTTAATAATCTTATTTCAAGAAAAAGATCACCTTGGGCAGTTCTTCAATATTACAGATGATTATGACATCAATGATGAACATGCCATCCTAAAGTTTTTTGTACAAACTTTGGAAGAGAGTGCAAGAGAGTGGCATAAATGCCTATTAGTTGAGTTCACGAAGGTATTTAGATTGTACTATGGGGATAGATTGGCCCCAAAGTTTGTTATTCATGAGTTGACTGTAATTAAAATGGGCATTAATAAATCAATGGTAGAGTTCAACAAGTTCATCACTACAGTGAAGAATGTACCACCTCACTTGAGGCCCAATGAACTTATGTTTCTTCTCTTCTACTGTGCTGCCTTTGATACAAGGATTGGAGATTTTCTCAAGGAGAGGAGCCCTCAAACATTGAGAGATGCATATGTAGTGGTTGTAAACATTGAAAGTATCAGAAAGGCCTTACATAATCATATATAGAGAGTTGGTGTAAACGCTTCTCAGTGTAATAGAGACCAGTCAAACAAGCTTTGACAATCAATGACAAGTTAGACAAGCTTATGGGTGCTCTCAAGAATTTGCCATGCAATATTTCTAGGCAACAAAAGATTTTTCGGAATAACCAAAGGCCGCATCTATCAGATCAGCCTTGCAACTATGACTAGTCTAAGAAATAACATTAGAATGATTTGCATGCTGCTTAAAGGTATTAAAATAAAAGGCATCATGAAAATGAGACCCATGATTCACTAAGTAAAGGCCAATGAGATATCTAGAATTATTTTCCTCGGTATGATCCTTGTTATATACCAAATGACCCAAGAAAATACGTAGTTGCAACCACTATGATGGATAATGAAGGGTGCCATGATGACGAAGGTTCAAAATACCATTAAGATGAAGAGGATGAACATGTCTGCTTATTTGACCATCCAAATGTGTATGATCAATTGTGTATGCTCATTTAAATGTAATTTGGCCTCATGAATATGAGGACGTGAGTGTCATGTATGAGTACATGATGCCTAAAAAAATTTAGACTAGAGAATTTGAAGGAATATAAGAAGGATAAGAAACAAAGGTAAAAAAGACATAACCCTCTACAAATGAAATCAAAGTTGTGACCGATACAACATTTTCTAAGGTGCAAATTGAGTATCAATCAAGAAACATGGAATAATAGAAATTTTTGGGCATGTATACGCTTGAATACAGTCAAGTGCCTGCCCTTGTGAAAAGAAAGTGATAATGTATCTAAAGACATTAGACTTCACAACTATTGGTCACTATACCATAGAGACAAAATGTACTTCAGAATGGAAAAAACGTCTACCCAACTAACCCTAACATCCGCCACCTAATTAGGAGGCCTGCAAATCCTTATTTTTAAGGGTATATTTACTGTTTTTGGGCCAACAAAATTGTTACGATGTTTAACAGGGATAAATTCAGGGCTTCCCTTTACTGTTACCTTTCATTGTCCTCAAAGAGAATTGTAACTATAATACTGTAGAAGGGGAAAATTAAATAACTATAACAAGATGGGATATATTGCAAAATACTGTAGAAGGGGAAAATTAAACACAGGTAGGTCATAAAGGAAGATTGATGTCAATGTAGAAGAAAAGTAGATGAGTAGTTTTTGTTAAAGAAATCGGAAGATAAAATTGTGGCAGAAATGATTGAAGATGGTTCTGCACGACTCTGGGTGTTGACCCTTCTTTTTGAAGATTAAAATAGAAAATCATTGTCTAAAGGGCATAATAGAAAGTAAAATTGATGACCCCCTGTTGAAGTTGGATGATAAATTCTTGTTTTTTTTATACTTTTGAAGATTTTTATTGGTCCAGAAAGATGATTACATCTGAGTTTTTGTATATCAACTTTTTCATGAAGCCCTATTTCATTATAGTGTATATATTTTGTATCTCAAATTCATTTCATCATCTATTTGTTGAAGAAGCACTTTGGAGAGATTTTGTGTGACTTGTGCTTATAGTGAAAAAGGTATTTATTCAACAAACTTGTTGATATCAAAAATTCAAGGTTGATTAGTGTTTTGGATGAGGCTAGACCTCTTATTGAAATACACTTGTTATTCACAAGGAAGACACACATTTCTACATTGATGTACCGTTATAAGAATATGACCATGGAAAAATGATTGAGTTTAGAAGGAAATCCCTCACTAATGATTAACAAGTGCTAATGAAGAAATTTACAAATCTAGGGCATATGGGGTTGGTTACTTCGAATGATTTATTGATGTTCATCAATGAAGATGCAGTAAGGTGATACAGGAGCAACTAGTCTCAAAGTCTTCAAAATGATTAAGCTACCAGGGATGCAATGCAAAGAAAGATTGAAACTAAGATTGATTTGCCAAATTGATCCAAACATGTAATATCTAAGTGATTTAAGCATGAAAACATGAAACTAGTAATGAAAATCTAAAGCAATTCTAGCGTAATAACAATGCAATAACAAGATGAGAGATGAAATGCAAGAGGGGAAGACCTCTTTTTATAGACTTGTGATGGGAATGGACGGTTGTGATTAAGAGGTGGAAGAGAGATGAGTGACTAAGATTGAGGGTTAGGTTGGAAAGTCAAAGGGGATTGTGCACATGATTAGAGGTAAATTACCTTTTAACCAAGATTAGAGGATTTTTAGCAAGATGTGGGATTTTAAAGGGATAAAGTGATTTAATTAAAGTGTTTTTTATTTTAATCAAGCTTAGAGGACTTTTAGGCTTGTGGAGGGATTTTTAATAAATATGAATTTATTAAAAGGGGGATTTTTGAGGGAAATATATTTCAAAAAAATACATTAGGATAGTATTTATAAAATACCAAAATGAAACTATTTAATTATTTTAATTAAATAATTAGAGGAATAACGAGGAATTAATATTAATATAAAATATTAATATTTTTGGACGTCTATATTTTGCCCTTTTTTGATGTGGCGTCACAAGTGACTTTGCGGCAAAGATTTAAAATAAAAAAAATTGCCCTAGAGGAAGTTGGTGTCTAGGAGTCATGGTGAAGTGATGTCGGTAAGAGGTTGTGCCCCCTCGAGAAAAGGACGCAACAAGAGAAGAGTGTGAAATTTTCTCAAAAAAAAAAGTGCAATAGGAAGGGAGATGAGTGAATACATAGAAGCCTTCCAAAATGCAAGATGCAAAATGATTATGAATGCAACTAAGTATGCAGATGCAGGACTTGGGGATTCAATTGTGTTAAATTATGGAGAGCACATCCAGTTTTGATATTGCAAAAGGAGGTGTGCATTAGATGTTAGAAAACACAAATGCCAGGATTCCTTTGCGTGGACTAGACGTTGAGACAAAACACACTGCAAAAGACACATGCATCAGTAGCCACCAGTCACAATGCACCAAGATATAGCAGATTGAGGTGGTGATGAGTAGGTTTTAACTGACACAAAAAGATAAAATCAACAAAAAGGTCATATGACCAAGAAATCATTCAGTCCAAAGTTCTTGTCGTGAACGAGATTATGTGATGGAGGTTGGCTAAGTGAACGCAAGAAGGATGCATCCTAACGGGAAAAGATTGGGTTTGGTGTTTGATTGAGATATTCACTGGCAAAAGACGTGAAAAGGCTAAGGAGCAAGGAGAGTCAGTCTCAAAATTGATTTGGTGAAAAATATTATTGCTGTCACAGGATTCGAAACATCACCAAAAGGGAAAAAATGCAGTGAAGTGGAAGGAAGGAAATGTTTATTGCAATTTTTTAAGGATATTTGAATTTTTAGAATTTTTGCAATTTTTAGATTTTTTTTGTAATTGTTACGCATTTAAGCTGTACAACAAGATTAATAATACAAAAATATACATGTGGGAGAAGAAAGCGACAGAAAGAGGAAAGAAAAAGTTTTTGAGGAAAATGGGGGCTATAAGAGGGGCTGGGGGGAAATTAGGTCATTTGTGAATAGTGATCAGAGAAGAAAAGAGCTCTAAAGAGAAAATGGCTAAAGAGAGGCTAAAGGGGCAATTGGGTGAGTGTGTGAGGATCCATGGACGACCCACGGAGTGGCCGGCGCCAATGAGTAGCTTGACATAAGCCTTTCATTTATTGTTTTTAAAGTTTTTACCACTTTTGGGATGGGATAGGAATATTAATTAGGGGGAAAACAGGGTCTTAATCGGAGACTCTGGTTCCTAAATTGGTGTCTGCACAGACGCTGATCCATGAACCCATGTCTTTGCAGATGATGGTTCTGAACTAGTGTCTGCAAAGATGCCAGACCCGGACGCACGTCTTTGCAGACGGGGTCTGGGAGCATAGAGCTTGGAGACATCGATTGAAAAACCAACATCTCTGCCCAAACTGGTGTCTGCGCAAAAAGGGCAGATGCTGAGGGGGGGGAACAAGAAGATTCGATTAAGGCCGGGGATGGGTCGCTAAAAGACCTAGGGGAATGATTCCCCATTCTGGTAGGGATTAGACTAGAATCAGGAGAAACTGACACGATCATGTCATTTTAGGTATTGCAACAACAGTTTCCACCACTGGGTTTGAAGGAGCACTGGCCACCCACCATGGAGTTGTAGGGTCAGTTGACGGAGGCTAAGTGGGGTTTGATTATCACAGTTGGATTAGATTAAATGTACCCCAATGGCCTCAGCTATGGGTGCATAATGGCATGATGACAACACTCATGGAGAGATGACACAGTGATACCACCACCATCCACCTTCCTAGTGGAGAGGCAACAATCACGCTGGAGGATGTCTGAAGGATCCTGCGGATACGGATCTGTGGACTAGTCCCATAATATAGGCTGGAGGACAGTGAGCATTACATGTAGCTAGCATTCTAGACACCACTGAGGAGAATCCCACGATACAGAACCTGGATGCCCTGGCAAGCAGCGGTGGATAGGAGACTCTAGAGGATAACATTATTTTTGGTCGGGTTGATAGGAGGGAGGATGTTAACTCATTTTTCGGGTCACAAATTTGGGATGGGGTGGTCGAGGGTTCTAGTAGAGATGCTAGAGTAGGGAACCACATATTGCTCGCGATATGTTGTCCTAGGATAACTATATCATGATCTACACATGGTTACATACTGTGGGGTGCGCAACATGGGTACATGTGTCACTCTACTATTAGTGTGGGCCTGGGAGCATATTGTTGTGCTCTGATCGATGAGATTATGAGAGGCTCACCATCTAGGTGAGCCCTACGCCTGCAGATATCAGTTACCATTAAGGTATACCTCAGTAGGACAGATAGCGTATTGGAGGAGACTGATCGATGAGATCCAATTTTTCTAGTGGACACCATATAGGGCATGTGAGCCATGGGTAGCGATGGACTGGAAGACATGCATAGAGGACAGGCGAGAGGACTTTTTATACCTCGTGTTCATCCAGAAAGACTATTATCTTCTGGGGAGGACTATCCACTAAATAGACAAGTACATACCCTCTCGAGTGATGCGGCATTTTAGACTACAGTAGGGGATGGTGGCAGAGGATTTGTTACATCCTCATGTCACCAAGGAGCTACAAGTCTGGGGGAGGTACATAGATTCCCTGATAGTGAGGACCATCTGGAGGACACTAGCGCAAGTAGATTGGGTAGCTAGGTCTGACATGGATGATGTAGGGATTAATGTGGAGTATGCAACCTGGTGGGTTGCACACATACCACTACAATTGACTAATCTAGCACAGGTGGCTTCCCATGAGTAGCCGAGAGGAGATATAGATGTGGATGATGGGATAGTTGTAGGGGATTCCCCAAAGACATCAGCGGCTGGGGTGAGGAGGGAACCTCCGAGGAGATGGGTATGTGTGCATACTGAGGCACAAGTACAGGAGCCAGGACAGGCACATGGAGAAGGAGAGGGAGATGGATAGGGAAAGGGGCTAGTGGGGCCACTAGGTGAGGGGAAGGTATAGGCACCATAGGTGCCTCTATAGGGATAGGGGTTACAGGGGCCACATGGGCCACCAGATGGGTATGTGCCACAGGAGGTACATGACACGATCATCGTAGAGAAAGATAGTCTGCAGTCTAAGCTGAGATGGATACAGGGGCTTTTAGCCATATCATAGCTTTCAAAGGCTAGTGTACATACTGAGATGGCCCAGGTTCAGGGGGTACTAGTGGTAGAGACTCTATGGGCGAACAAGGTAGAGAGTACACTAGACACCTTGTAGGGGAGGGTTGATTCTGGGGAGTTATCTCTAGAGGAGGCTATGTCATAGGATGTCACAAGGCTGTAGGAAGAGATAGATACTCTAACTGACTAGTTAGGGACCTTGATATATTAGATGGATCAGGCCATCAAGCAGGTGATCACATTAACATTAGAGCTATGGATGCAACACAAAGACATGCAGAGACATATAGGGATGAGATGGATATTTCTCGACAGACAACCAATGTAGGGGGTATGGCACAAGTAGTATCAGAGGCCTTTTCCACACACAGAGATGTAGCCAGGGCAAGCAAAGAGGCAACACATTACCGGGCCCTATATCACAAGGCAGTGCCTAAGGACCAGTGACAACCCGTATACACAGAGCATACTCGTTCACAGAGTAGAGGGAGGGCTTTGCAGGGATCAGTGGGGATGCCACCTCGTTCACCTGGTCATGGAGGAGGTGAGGGATCATCACAGCCACCTACATGATTTATTAGAGGATTATGACACACATTTTTGTGGTTTTTCATGAGATGAGATGCATATATACCAGCACTAAGGTGCATTATGATGTATTTATTTATGTCAAACTCTTGTATTGTGGATATGGAATTTTATATATGATGATGAACTTTATGATATTTTGTTTGAGCTTATTGTTGTATGATGCATTGATGACATGCATATATGAGTACTGACGCTTATGCTACAGGATGTGATGATGTATGATTTATGTGCTATGTTGTGTTTATGCAGGATGAGATGGTTATATGCATGTATCTAGATGTATGTTATGCAGGATGTGATGAGTTTATTTATTTTTTGTATTTTATATGTGTATGATGAAATATAATGGATGCACTTAAATATGTAATGAATGCCTACTTAAATATGTGATAAAATGTAATGATTGTATACAAATATATTGATATAATGACTGAATAAATGTAATGAACCTAATGATAATGCAAATATGATATGAAAATGCAGGGATGCAACGAGATGCAATGGATGCAATGAGACCCATTTTTTGATGTGTGTCACTTTTGACTGATGGACCCAATAGGCGAACCGTAAAAGGATCAGGCAAAGGATGTCTGGCTTGGGGAAGTTAGTGTGGGGGAAGCTCAGAAAGTTAGTGCGATGGCGAGGGGACAAGACAAGACAAGGATATATAAGGATGAAACCGAGTGGCTATACGTAAGTGATATGTACAAAATTTTTTTTGAGGAAAAGATGCGGTTGATCGTACTATTGATGCATGTGATAAGTTGGAACACCTAGGGAATGTGGGTTTGGGAATGAAATGGAGCCAAAGGACGGATAGATGAGGGGACAAGATTTTGATAGATAATGATGCAGTCCACTATGTGTGATGCTTGTTTACCAGGTTTTCATCACCCATACTTGTTCATGGTGCCTAATTGCCAAGTTTTCACCATTGGACGAATGATTTCTCTTTACTCTTTTTTTTTGCATTTTGATTTTTTGATGTTGTCCAAGCACCTTTTTTCCAGGTTTTCACCAAGACAACCATTTTTTCTGCTTTTTAGGAGTTTTTTGAGGACTTTCTATACTGTTTTTGTATTTCTTCAGGACTTTTTATACTTTTTAATGGACTTTCTTAGACATTGGGATATACTACAGGTCTTCAGGCATAGAAGTGCCTGAGATGAATGATAGTGATGTGATCGTTCAAAGGATCTCCTTCAGGAGTGGAGAGTTGATATGCCCCAAAAACAAAGCATGTAGTGACTATATAAGGGTCCTGGTAGGTGAATTCAAATTTGCCATTCTTTTCATGTTATGTGCCTACCTTTTGATTCTATTTAAGGACTAGATTTCCCACCTGGAACTGCTGTGGGCGAATATTTTTGTTGTAACTTCTCTATATAGAGAAATTATGAGAAAAACCATTTAGGGAGATCAGGATGAAATTAAAAATTTCACCTTTTATCTTCATTAATGAGAAGATGGACTTGATTTTAAATTTTTTAAAAATTGGAGTGCCAAAGGCAAGCCAACATTGGTATAATTTCCAGCAGGGTTACAAAAGTATCAATAGTAGACTGGACTGGTTCTATATGAACCAAAACACCTGCAACCTCAAAATAGAGTGAGAAGGGCTTTACTATAATGTCATTCCTTATACACTCTAAAATAATCACCCAGTGGTGGCTCAAATTTCCATGAATAATTTCCCAAATATCCCAAGAGGCAGAAAATATTCATTTTCTTTGAACACTAAGTTATTAGAGGATGAGGATGTTCTTAATGTAATAGCCGCCATCAAGCACTTTAGCTCTATTGTGGCTAATCATGGTAGTATGGTGGAGAGATGGGTCCAAAATACCAAGAGTTGGAAAAGTTTGTTTCAAGTGTTAGGTAGGAGGAAAGCCAAGGAATCTAGACAACAGGAATGCAAATTACATAGTAAATTGATTGTTGCTGAAATTTTTTTGCAGAATGACCTAGGCAACCTGTCAGCCAAAGAGGCACTGTCTCTTGCAAGGGATTCTCTAAGAAAGATCCATTATAAAAAAAATACAGGGGGATAAGGTTAGGAAAAAGGTGAAATTGATGTAACATGGAGACAAATGATCTAAGTCCTTTTTCAGCTCCTAGAGATGAAAGAGGCAAGGGAGATGATTGATAATATATAGGAAGATGTACTCAATTTTTAAAAAGGTGAAAGCTCGATATACCAAAGAAAAGACAAGGTTAAGGATGAACTGGTAGACTCTAACACAGATCAACAAAATTCATTCTAGTCTAAGATAGTAAGAATTATTTTAGAAGAACCCCTCTTGTTCCATCCAGGTACTCTTTTCATAGAAATTTTTTTCATGCATTAATCTTGGTCACAAGGCAAATGAATGTAGAAGTCAAAACAAAGATCAATCGTTTAATGGGAGATGTTATGCTTGTAATAAGTTTGGGCATAGACCTATTGAATGTAGAAGTAAGACATGAAATAATATTCAATCATTCAATGGATATTATTATTCTTGTAATGGATATGGGCATAGATGTGTTGAGTGCAGAGAAAACAAGAGATTTGAAGGAAACATGAGCAGAAGTGGATCTAGGAAAGGTCTGGTATGCTATAACTATCAAAAGATGGGATATATTGAAAAATACTATAGAAGGGGAAAATTAAACACAGGTAGGTCATAAAGGAAGATTGATGTCAATGTAGAAGAAAAGAAGATGAGTAGTTTTTGGTAAAGAAACCAGAAGATAAAATTGTGGCAAAAATTATTGAAGATGGTTCTGCACCGACTCTGGGTGTTGACCCTTCTTTTTGAACATTAAAATAGAAAAGTATTGTCTAAAGGGGAGAATAGAAATTAAAACAGATGACCCCCTGTTGAAGTTGGATGAGAAATTCATGTTCTTTTTTATACTTTTGAAGATTTTTAGTGGTCCAGAAAGATGATTACATTAATTCACTTGAGTTTTTGTATATCATCTTTTTCATGAAACCCTATTTCATTAAAGTGTATATATTTTGTATCTCAAATTCATTTCATCATCTATTTGTTGAAGAAGCACTTCAGAGAGATTTTGTGTGACTTGTGCTTATAGTGAAAAAGGTGTTTATTCAACAAACTTGTTGATATGAAAAATTCAAGGTTGATTAGTGTTTTGGATGAGGATAGACCTGTTATTGAAATACACTCGTTCGTACCCTTGAAATTTTTTTGCTACTATTTTTTTATGGTTCCTAATAGAGTTATTCACAAGGAAGACACACATTTCTACATTGATGTACCATTAGAATAATATGACCATGGAAAAATGATTGAGTTTAGAAGGAAATCCCTCACTAATGATTCACAAGTGCTAATGAAGAAATTTACAAATCTAGGGCATGTAGAGTTGGTTACTTTGAATGATTTCTTGATGTTCATCAATGAAGATGCAGTAAGTTGATGCAACAACATCTAGGGATCTTGGCAATCTTGCATCTACCAAAAATATTTTGTTTTATGTTTGTCTGTTGGTGAGTTTCTTTCAACGTTCCTTTAGTTTGGATCATTTTCTATTGCGCACCTCATGGAATGTTCCAGGCATCATGTTTTAGCTTCACCTAGGTTCACACCTTGATTGGTTTCTTCACATTTGAGATATCTTGGATTTTTGACTGGACATCTTTGTTCTTCATGTTTTACGACCAGTTTGTATTTTCCAATCTTGTGAAGGATTTTCCTGATCAACAAGGATTCATGGAGCGTATATCACTGATTCTAAATGCTTGGTCGACCTATTTGTGGGTTTACTCATCATATTTTATCTATGTGAGAGAGATTCTTATGATTTAGGTCTTGACTTTTAATGTAATATGTTTTCTTGTTCTTGGAGAATGTAATCTTTCCATGCTGGTACAAAAAGATAACCTATAAAGGGTTTTATAACAGGCATGTATGCTTGGAATGCAAGACTACATGTTTCAGATCCATTGTACTTGACTTAAATGGATAATAATAAGAAAGAAGATGTTGCATATCTCTCCATAATTTTTTTTCTTCCATTGTGTGACTCTTTATTAAATGATTGGATTGACTTCTTTGAGGTTCCTCCTATTCTTGGTTGCACCAAGTGGTATCATAGAGAGGTTTCAATTCTACTGAGGAAGATCATGGTTCCTAAGCTTGTGAAGTATTGAAGTGATTTTTTGTGGAGTGGAAGAGTGAGGATATGACTTGCAATTATAGAGGACTTGTGCGAGATGGCTTGAAGAGGAACTGCTAGACGTGAAAGGAGATGTGTAGATCTTGTTGTGTTGGATATGTTGAGACAGATTGCAGCTAGAGATAGATTGCAACTAGATTAGATATTGTTGAAACAACCCAGAGAATAGGTCGACATATTGAAGATGTAAGTGATGAAGAGGAAGAAATAAATGAAGAAGTAGCCGAAGAAGGTGAAGCACAACACAAACGTGAACTTGAACAAGCAGATGCTAGGTTTACAAAAGTCCTAACTAGGGTTAATTCAAGATGACACTTCAATCCACCTTATTATAATGGAAGATTGGATAAAGAAGAGTTGCTTGATTGGATAACAGAGATGGAGAAGTACTTTGATTATGAAGGTACCGATGAAGATAAGAAGGTGAAGTATGCTTGTACAAAGTTAAGAGGACATGCATCATTATGGTGGGAACATTTGCAAACCAATAGGCAAAGAAGGGGCAAGGATAAAATCCAATCATGGGATAGGATGGTGAACGAATTGAAGGCCAAATTCTTACCTATTGATTACTAGGTAATTTTGTTTAGGAAGTTGTAAAATTTAAAACAAAGGGATCTTAGTGTGAAGGAATATACCAAATATTTCCATATATTGGATATCAAATCTGGACATACTAATGATGATGTTGAGAGGATCTCAAGGTACCTGAATGGTTTGAGGACATCTATTCAAGATGAGATTAGTGTGGTCAAATTGCAAAGTGTAGATGAATCTTATCAAAATGCCCTAAAAGATGAGGATAAATTGAACAAAAGACATGAACAAAGACAAAGAGAAAGAGGTGGAAGATCCCAGAGGGGTAGATCTTTTGTTGGAGGTGGATCTTATTTAGATCAGAGTAAAGGCAAGACATAATTTAAGGAAGAGAACTCATACTGAAGGGGTGATTTTTTTTCAGAGAGGAGGTGGATCTATTAGTTATAGAAGAGATGATAAAAGAGTGTTTAGAGGAGCTTGTTGCAAATGTGGTAATGAAGGAAACTGAGATTTTGAATGTACTCAAGGAAATTCAAGAAAGAAGACTAAGAACAAAGGCCAAAATTATTTTGTGGAAGAACTTAGTGGACCATTGAATCAAATTGAAGATGGAGAAGCCATAATGGTTAGGAGATCCCTATGTCATGAAGAGAGATCAAGACCTATTTCTAAGGAAAATTTTGTTCAAGAGAAGATAAAAAGTTGAAGGGAAATGTTTCAAAGTGATAATTGATAGTGGTAGTTCAGATAACTTAGCCTCTGAAGAGTTGGTGAATAGGTTCAAGTTGCAGAAGTTGAAACATCCGGAACCTTATCAAATTGAATGGATCAAGGATGGCCATAAGGTACGAGTAAGTAAATAGTGCCTAGTAAAATTGAAGATTGGATCTTATCATGATGAAGTTCTTTGTGATATTATGCCTATGGATATGTGCCATATCTTGTTGGGTAGACCATGTAAGTATGATAGAAAAGATTTGCATGATGGAAGAAAGAATATATATACTATTATTGCAAATGGGATAAAATGAGTATTATTTCATTTGATAGAGACTCCCAAGAATGAGAATTGTACTAGTGTTAGAATTTTTTTGTTCAATGGAAGGAAATTCTTGGATGGTTTGAAAAGTAATAGTATGTGTTATGCTTTGATTCCTAAGAAGCTTGATTTAGGTTTGGTAGGGGAACAACCTAATGAAGTAACTGAATTGTTGAGAAAATATAAATACATAATCTCATATAATGTGCTTGATGGATTATCGCCTTTGAGAAGTATTAGTAGTTGCATAGATTTAATTCCTAGAGCTAGTTTTCCTAGCAAAGCAACACATCGAATCACACCTGTAGAAAATGAAGAATTGAATAGACAAGTAAAAGAATTTTTGAGGGAGGGTTAGATCAGAGAAAGATTGAGTCTGTGTGCAGTTCCAACAATGTTAGCACAAAAAATAGAGAATGGAAGATGTGTATTGATTCTAGAGCTATTAATAAGGTTACAGTGAAGTATAGGTTTCCTTTGCCTAGGATGGATGATATAATGGATTTCTTGAGTGGAGAAATGTATTTTACAAAGATTGATTTAAAGAGTGAATATCATCAAATCAGAATTAGAGAAGGAGATGATGGAAGACAACGTTCAAGAGAAATGAAGGATTGTATGAGTGGTTGGCAATGCCTTTTGCATTGACTAATGCATCAAGTACTTTCATGAGGCTGATGAATGAAGTATTGAAGAAATTCTTGGGTAATTTTATGATTGTTTACCTTGATGACATTCTAATATTTAGTAAGAGAAAAGGGGATTATTTGTTGCGTCTGAGACAAGTATTGTAGAGATTGAGGGAAGAAAAGTTGTTAATAAACATCAGGAAATGTTCTTTCATGAAAGAAGAGATAGTCTACTTGGGTTTTGTGATCTTGGCAGAAGGATTGAAGATGGATCCTGAAAAGGTTAGAGAAATTATTTACTGACCTACACCTGATAATTTTGGAGAGGTCAGATCATTTGATGGATTGGCTAGTTTCTACTGGAAGCTTGTTAGGAATTTTAGTTCAGTTTGTAGTCCTATGAATGAGATGATGAGAGGAGATAAGAAATTATTCAAGAGGACACATGAAACAAAAATGAGTTTTGATTTGTTGAAGAAAAAGGTGACTAAACAAAATGTGTTATCTTTACCAGATTTTAAAAAGGAATTACAAGTAGACTATGATGCAAGTGGGAATGCAATTGGAGTAGTGTTAACTCAAGAAGGAAGACTGATTTCTTATTTTATTGAAAATTTAAATGATGCAAAGAGAATATATTCAGTTTATGATGAGGAATTATATGTCATAGTTCAAGCTTTGAAGAAGTGGAGACATTACTTATTTCCTAAGGAATTTGTATTGTATACTGATCATCAAGCATTGTAATATTTGAACATTTAGAGTAAGTTGAATCAAAGACATATGAGATGGGTTGAATTCTTGCAGAGTTATACATTTGTCTTGAAGCATAAGAGTGGTAAGTTAAACAATGTTGTTGATGCTTTGGAGAAGGAGAATAAATTTTATGACAAAGATGAGAATTGAAGTACTAGGATTTGATGAGTTGAAGACCTTGTATGAGGATGACCTTGATTTTGCAGAACCATGGAAAGCTTGTAGAGAACCTGTTGTAGCAGACTGAAGAAAGTGGTTGGATTATTTCAATCAGGAAGATATGTTATTATGAGTAATTTAACTGTGTATACTTAGGAGTTCAATGAAAGATAATTTGATTAAGGAAAAACATTGTGGAGGATTAATTGGACACTTCAAAATTGACAAGACAGTGGATTTGGTGAGTGAGGATTATTTTTGGCCTCAAATTCATAAGGATGCAAGGAAATTTGTTCATAGTTTTATAATTTATCAAGTTGCTATAGGAAGTAGTCAGAATACTGGATTGTATATAGCTTTGACAGTACTAGAGAGATCTTGGAAATACATTAGCATGTATTTTGTACTCAGATTATCGAAGACCTCAAGAGGAAATGATTCTATATTTATGGCGGTGGATAGATTTTCAAAGATGGCTCATTTCATACGTTGTAAGAAGATGAAAGATGCAGTGCATGTAGTAGATTTGTTTTTTAGAGAAATTGTGAGATTATATGGGTTACCTATGAGTATAGTTTCAGACCAAGATAGTAAGTTTGTTTGTTATTTTTGGAGGACAATTTGGAAGAATATGAATAATGATTTGAATTTTATTTCTACGTTTCATCCACAAACAGATGGACAAACATAGGTAGTGAATAGAAGTTTGGGTAATTTACTGAGATGTTTGGTTAGAGAGAAGACAGGGAATTGGAATTTGGTTTTAGCACAAGCAAAATTTGCATATAATAATTTAGTGAATAGGAGTACAAGAAAGACACCATTTGAGATAGTGATGGGTATGAATACTAAAGGAGTATCAAAGTTTAGGGATATCAGTCATGAAGCAAAGATGAGTGTAGAAATAGAAGGATTTGCAGAGCACGTAAATGGATTACACACTTAGGTAAAACATCATTTGGCATATATAAACCAAAAGTATTGTATCATCTTCAAATGGAAGCACTTCCATGTTAAGAAAATTTAGCCCTCCTTAGGGGATGTTTTTGACCTCCATCATATCATCCTCCCATTTCTGCATCATCCTCTGCTTCTGTGCCTATTTAGGACCCTGATTGGGCCTCTCCGGGCACCTTCTACCCCACCTGGCATATGTTCTAGGGGTTCTGGCCCCCTGGGTCAGGGTCAACCTCGACCCTGACTAGGGTCCCCCTTTCAAAACTGGAAGCTTGTCGGCTGCCGGGGGTCATCCAAAATTCAGTTTTCCCGCTTCTGGGTTGGCTGTTTCGGGTTTCAAAGCGTTGATTCCTAAATTATATTTAATATAGGTCCTCTTCTAGGGGCATGGGTATAATTGGAATTTAATTATCCTATGTTGGTCTCCTTATAAGATTGTGCCCTAGTTTCATATAAAAGGAAGTTTTCTCCTCTCATTTTCTCTAACCATCAACTAAGCGATATTGAGCATAAAAGGAGAAGTTTCAAGCATCCATTGTTCTATATATTTCCAAGTTATCATGGTGTTCAAGCCTTCCTCTCAAGCATTCAATTTCTCCATTGAAGATCAAGGATTCAAGCTCTTAAGCCTTTGAAGGGATTAGGTGCAAACATTCAAGATTCATCATTCAAACCCTAGATCTAGCCATCATGATGGTGTGATCTTCCTTCAAGGTCCTTTGTGCATCCTCAAGATTATTTCATACTCTCTTCAAGGTGGATTTAAAGCATACAATCATGAAGGTTTATGGTTTCTAAAGCCCATGCTTTCATACTTACATATTTGCTTACATTTGAATTACAATTACATATCTATTGAATATCATAGCTTCATTGTTAGATTCAATTCTACTACTTGCTAGCATTCTATACTTTATTGATTTCAAGGTTAATTCCTAAATCAGGGTTTGACTAAGGCAACCCCCTGCCCCAAAACAAACAATCTTCTTTTTCTTGTAGGTACAGGTTCAGAACAACAAACTTGAGACCAGATCTGGATACCCTTTTCGGCTTTCTTTCAGACAGCGCGAACAGATTCTCTGTCAGACCTGTGCAGGTCAGGGTCGACATTATTGGGTCAGGGTTAACATTTGTGGGTTAAGGTCAACCTTTTTCATAAAATGACATCGGAATGGAAAAAATATTTATGGGTTTTGTTCGTCTCCGCGTTCTGGTTCGGGATCAACTGTCAGTTTTTCCAGAAATAGTCTACAAACCTCAAAAAACAACATTCTTTGATCTGCAATTCTTTAAGGTTAGTACATTTATCCTATTTCTTCAATTACTATCATATATCATATCTATACATATAATTTACAAAATTTAAGATATCCTTCTTGTTATTCTCCTTTCCAAATAGTTGATTCATTTGTGCATTAGCCCTTCCTTTGGGTTGATCAACTTGGATCTCCCATTTGTGCAATTGGGAATAAAAGAGGAACATCTTATCTTCTCCCTAATCACAATTACAATACACAATCAATCAAATTCAATTAAGTGTAAAGTAGGGTTAAGGAATTCAACACATTTTAATCAAATCAAAGAACAATTAATAATCAAACTACTTTATCCTTTTCCAACACCTTACATATTAAAAACACCCTATTTTATATCTTACAAGTATAAATAGAGAGCAGATGTAAAGAGGAGACATAAGGAATTTTCATTAGGGGATGAGGTAATGGTTTATTTGAAGAAGGGTAGATTTCCAGTGGGAACATATAACAATTAGATGAAGATGAGGAAGTTTGGACCGTGTAAATCCTTGAGGAGATTTGATTCAGGGAATGCGCATGAAGTGGAGTTACCAGATGAAACATGGACATTTCACCTATATTCAATGTTGTATACTTGTATGAGTATCATGAATAATATTTTTGTGATAGGGATGAACCATATGTTGAGCAACAATATCCTAAGAAAGCAGATAGATGAGATAGAAGAAATTTTGGATAGCGAAATTGGTAGAAGTACTAGAGGCAAACAATACACAAAATATCTTGTCAAATGGAAGGATAGACCATTTGAATATTATTCATGGATTTTCCAGACTGAGGTTAATCATTTTGGTTTTCCTTTAGCCCTAGAAAAGTGAGAGGCTCACTTTTCAATCAACGAAAAAATATTTTGTTTTTAGTTTTCCAGTTTATCTGTTGTTGAGTTTCTTTCAGGATTCCTTCAGTTTGGATCAATTGTTGTTGCTCACCTCATGGATTATTCTAGGCATCATGTTTTACCTTCACCTAGGTTCACACCTCAATTGGTTTCTTCGTGTTTGAGGTATCTTGGATTTTTGGCAGGACATCTTTGTTCTTCACGTTTCATGACCAGTTTATATTTTCCAATCTTACGAATGATTTTTCCAATTAGTGAAGCTTTGTGGTGTATTTATCAATGATTCTATAGGATTTGAGAGATACAAATCCACAAAATGCCAACAATACCTGCATGCAAATAACCTATTACAGGAGAGAAGCAGAAAGAGGGAAAAAGAAGAACTCAAAAGTTACTCAAAATGTCAGAGCTAAATTATAATCTAAGTTAATGAAAAAAGAATTACAAGGTTCAACCTATAAAGGTGAACAAAACCCTAAAGCCTAAAAAAGCTAGGTTGCACATTAATAATTAATAAAAGAATTAATTATTAATGCACCTAAGAGAAAGCTTAAGCACTAAAGAGTAATAACTTAATTAATTAAATCAACATGATTTAATTAATAAGCAAACTAATGATTACTCTAACACCCCCCCTTAAGCTAAGCACATGGGGTAAGCTAACCTAGCACAACTATGAAAGCAGGAAACCAGAGACAAAGAAGAAAACCTAGTGGGAAAAACCCCTCTCCAAAAAGAGATAGAAAAAAATAGAAAAGAAATGGCTTAAGAGACTCTCTCAAGACCATAAGTACAACCAACCCCCCCATGAGAGAGGGATGAGACACCAAAGTTCCCCCAAAATGAAGAAACTCTTGTCACAATGGTAGATTTATGATGTAGAATCCAAAAGGAGATCTTGAAGCGGCAAATGATATTCCTCCCCTTGGGAAGAAACAAATCCGAAGGACGATGTCAAAGAAACCCTGTGAAGAGTGATGAACCAATCTGTCTCAGGATGTGTGCCATGATCGGATGCTGAAGAATCTCTTTGTCTGAATTGAAACAAATGATGCCAAATCCAAATTGATGTGGAGAATTCTAAAATGCAGCCGCTAAATACACGAATAATGGTGGGCGAACAGTGATAACTTGACTGTCAAGGTAAAGGAGATTAATGTCCTCAAAATAATCCTCCAAATCTATAATATAAGACTCAACAAACAAGAAAGGTATGTCTGCAACATAAGAGTCCAAAGTATCTATGTCTGGAAGATGTATGATTCCCTGCTGCACAGAATCAGGAGCAACAAGAGATGCTAATGAAGTCTCAGTTTGAAGAGTGGGAACTGTGAGACAAGCCTCCGATCCATCGGAACATGTAAGGGTATCTAAATGCTCAAGCTCCTCTAAAGTATCATGATCAAAGGGTGTATTCTCTCTCCAAGCAATGGGTATGAGACGATCTGAAGCAGGATCCTTTGGGAATGAAGAGAGATTAGGGTCTCCATAGATCTCCCAAAGACGTGTCCAAAGTGGGTGAGGATAATCAATGTCTGATATAGCCAACACAGTGTCATGATCAACACTAGACACTATAAGTCCTACTATGTGATCTCTCTAATAATATCCCATGCTAATTTTCCCTCTGAAGTGGTTGGTTCAGGTATGAGATCATACAAATAAGGAAAATATTAAGCCACCTAAAATGTGTAAGTATACCCTTTGCCCATGACTCATAATTACCCCGTTCTAAAATAACAACTGAAGGGTGAGAAGAAAAACCCATGATAACTCTTTTAAATGAAAAACAAACTGATAAATATGACCTTACTGCATTTAGATCAAAACCTGGTGCAAGGAGGAGGGAAACAGAAGCTGCAACTTTGACACTAAAAACAAGTACTCAAATGTCCAAATATGCATACAAAACCAACATCATCATCTCCAGCTTGGAAAGAGCTTTCCGACGATATTTCATTTTTTGAAAAAAAACATCGTATGCAAAAGATATGGCCAAAACACTGAAGGCTACCTTTTTTGAAGAAGTGTCAAAACTGTGTGACAGTTTCATGAACGTCAAATTTAATCATGATCTGTGACCTGCGGCCACTGACATGACTCTTGCATATGCGTACCTTGCTGCACATGAGGGTACTTTTGAAAAGGTAGGCACCTTTTCCTTTGTTTGTAAAAAGATTTTTTTTCAACAAACATTTGGAAACATTGGTTTTTTTTGAAAAAAACTTTGTAAAAAAATAAAATTTGTTTTTTTTGATTTTTTGAACATTTTTCTCCTTGAAATTTGTGCCGTACGGCCTAGGAGAGAGAAATTTTTTCCCAGAGGTCACTGTAGCAAAAAATGACAAACTTTATATGAAAAAGTGATCTCCCGGGCCTTCTGAGCGCGATGGTGGAGTCTGTTTTCACTCAAAGTGCTCCAAAAAAATGTCTCTTTCAGATTGAAGAGAAAACCCCCAAAAAGCTACGATTTTCACCCTCGAATCACTACTTCAAAAACACCAGACCAGGCAGCAGCAGTTTTTCTCTGATATCAAGTAGGATTTGAGAGATACAAATCCACAGAATGCTAAGAATACTTGCATGCAAATAACCTATTACAGGAGAGAAGCAGAAAGAGGGAAAAAGAAGAACTCAAAAGTTACTCAAAATGTGAGAGCTAAATTATAATCTGAGTTAATGAAAAAAGAATTACAAGGTTCAACCTATAAAGGTGAACAAAACCCTAAAGCCTAAAAAAGCTAGGTTGCACATTAATAATTAATAAAAGAGTTAATTATTAATGCACCTAAGAGAAAGCTTAAGCACTAAAGAGTAATAACTTAATTAATTAAATCAACATGATTTAATTAATAAGCAAACTAATGATTACTCTAACAAATTCTACACGCTTGGTAGAATAATTTGTGGGTTCCCTCGTCATGTTTTATTTGTGAGAGATATTCTTATGATTTAGGTCCTGACTTATAATGTAATACATTTTCTTGTTCTTGGATAATGTAATCTTTCTCAGGACGACGTGACGATTACAAAGGATTTATAAACTGATGTAAATGATCCCTTAGAGGTAGTAATAGTGATGTAAGGAGGGTTAGTAACTAGGGCCAAAGGCACTTCCATCTACCAAACTAGCTTGTAGAATACAACACAAAAGATTTAAAACATACAGAAGGAGAGAAGGAATATATAAACTTTCATAAGTCATCAAACTTCATACATATCGGTCTATAAGGCCTTCCCGATTATGACCAAATACATTCAAATTATTTACAGAATAGTTATCATGCATGCGAGGTCACAAATCCTCGATCCAAGTCTTCTAACTAACTGCTACCTATCCTCATGTTGCTAATCTAAGAACATAATACTACTTTTATACAAAAGGATAACGAAAAGGTCAACCCCAAAAGATCCAACATAGGAAACAACAAAAACCCAGATTTGGTCCACACAAATCCCAATGAGAGACCCCAACATTAATCAAATGATGAAAATCAAATGCACATGTCAGCCACAAGATCCAACATCCAAAAAATATCTTGGTGAGAAATAATAATGAGTAATGGAGACCAATCGGTGAAATCACCGAGTAGTCAAGAATAACCACCAAGACTTGTCAGTGAAGCCAGCCAAAAAAAGTAACTGAGATTGATCGATGCACAACCAAACCTTCAACCAACCAAACAAGAGCAGTTACCAAGTGCTATACTAAGCAGTCTCCAACAAGTTACCGATTCCAAACAAACATATTTTTGGTTGATACAGGATTTCCAAGAACCCAAGATGCTCCTGCATCCGACACCTGAGGTTAAAAGAAATCATTCTCTAAATCATGAGTGTGGTACAACCTAAGCTGAATCCAAATCAGATTGAGAAATCCACGTAGAGTCTTCAATCAGTCTGTTCTTCCACTTTACCAAGTATTTCATCTAATTCTTTCCTCTGGTGCTTCTGTCAATTATTTCTTCCAAAATCTGTTCAACTTCTTCTATTTGTTTCTTAGGATAATCACTTGGCACTATCACTTCTTTACCATGTTAATGATACTCATACAAATTTGAAATGTTTAATATAGGTGATATATCCATGTCATTAGGTAATTCTATTTCATAAGCATTTCCACTGTCAAACTTCCTCAATATCTTGCAAGGACCAAATTTCTTCATCTTCAATTTATCATATGTCCCAATAGGAAATCTATCTTTGTTCAAGAGAACCATTACTTCATCATTAATCTCAAAATTATTATGTCTTCTTGATCTGTCTGCATTATCCTTGTATTTATGATTACTTTTCTCCAACTTATGTTTCACTTCCTCATGCAATGTTTTCATAAACTTAGAAAATTCTTCTCCTTCAACACTTCTCTTATCTTTGCTAGCAATCTCTCAAATCTGGTATACCTCTCGGTTGCATGATAGTAACAATATGAAAATGTGTCTTTCCAGTACTCCTATTTATTGAATTATTATATGCAAACTCTTCTTGTGCTAACATCGAATCCCAATTACTCGGCTAATCTCTAGCTAAACATCTCAACAAGTTACCCAAACTTCTTTTTACAACCTCTATTTTTTCATCAGTCTATGGATGAAATGTAGAACTATACTTCAACTCAGTGTCCATGTTCTTCCAAAGTGTTTTCCAAAAATAACCAACAAACTTATTGTCTCGGTCAGAGATGATACTCTTCGTTAATCCATGCAATCTGACAATCTCCTTGAAGAAAAGATCTGCTATATGTACTACATTTGATGTTTTTCTACATGGTATGAAATGTGTCATCTTAGAAAATCTATCCACCACAAAAAATATAGAATCATTACCTCTTGTTGTCCTCGGTAAGCCAAGAACAAAATCAATGCTAATATCACTCCACACTAGTACATTTCACCTAGTTTTTCTACCAAATTTTTCAACCATGAAACCAAAATATTTTGGTTGGTCGATCATAGAAGGAAAAATTTAATTTTTTTTAAAACCATGCCCGTGTTAGTCGCAAGTTCGACCAATACCATGTAGGTCAAAATTTTGACTAACACGGGTATAAATTTTTAACATAAAGGAATTCATTTCTCATTTCATTATCATCACGGCAAAATTTTTCAAAGGGGCAGCGCATGAAACCACATTATCTTTGAGCTTGAAACCACATGAGCCATTTCAAATTCGGCACTGTGTATAGGGGCTGTAGTCACGGCAAAAATTTTCAAGGGGTAGCGCGTGAAACCACATCGTCCAGCGCATGAAACCATATGCCATTTCAAATTCGGCACTGTGTATAGGGGCTGCAGTTTTTATCTAGACTTGGGCGTTTGATCTTCAAGCTTTGTTTTGCCGGAAACTTGGCTTTTCCTCTGCTTATCAAATAGAAGCTCATTGAGGTAGGGATTGTGTTATCTCCTTTGCATTTCGAGGGCACATCTTATTGTGCTATTCATCACTCCATGCTCTATTGTTGTGTTAGTGAACTAGGGCATCATGTTAATGTGTGTTCATTGGATTCTCTGGTTACCCACGAGCTATGGCATCCATTTATACGAGCTAGGGTATATTTAATG
>MU221956.1:15206-35515 GCA_018584345.1 Thuja plicata | reverse complement strand
TTCTCTACATCAATTCTCCCCGACATGCTTTCCATCTTTGCAATCTTGCAATACAGAAATGAATTACTCTGCACAAGCTCCCACTCAAACCTTGATTAGCTCAAAAAACCCTGTACCCAACAAATAGAACCAAAAAATGGCCAGGCTCTGATACCACTTGTAAGGAAGCAAAGGTGTGTGGAAACGCTTCCTACACTAATCTTGAGAGGATGGTTATGCAAATTTCAAATTAAAGTATTACAACGATTAAAAGAAACACATTCAAGAGTATAAATGAAATAACCATAAACACATAACACCGTTATTATCGTGGGGAAAACCCTTATGGGAGAAAAACACCACCCTCTAAAACCTGCATAATGTATTATCAAATCAAAGAAGATTACAATACACTTGCAATGCAAGTTCTTACAAGAGCATCACCTCAACTCAATCTTGGAGAGACACCACTAGCATCCTTCTAGCACCCAGCCTTGCAAACAAAACTCCATGATACAAAACTCCTCCCCAAGCCCTCCTTATATAGTGATTTTACAACCTTGAAACCACTTGTGGTTTTACAAAACCATAGGCTTAACCACCATGCCACATGTTGCCTATTTTTGACATTTACATTTCCAAGATGGAAAAACAACTAGGTTAAAATAGTAATCCCGTCCATAATTTTGTCCCCTAGTTTAGACCTTCATAAAAGTCATAAAAAAAACTAACTATGCTCTAAAAATGGCCCTCCTATATTCTACTATGTACAAGGCACCTTTTGACAAGTCATTCACCTTTTTCCAATGCATAAACATGCGGAAAATTGCCACAAACAAATTCTGTAATTTTCCTAGAAAAAGCTTGCAAGGTTGAGGCATATTTCTCAACACATACTGCCAGTGATTGTCAATAGCAAAGCAAAAAATTGAAAAAAAGCCTCCGCCACTTTTGTTCCTCTTCTCTCAAATGTGAACCCTCCCAATGAGAAAGGCAAAGAAGGAAATATCATTTTCTTTTGCTGACCATTAAAGAGTACATCTAAGCTCTCCATATGCCGAACATATTCCAATTCAAATACCCTCTTTGTAATATGTATTGGAAGTTTGTAGGGTTCTACCACTAAACCATAAAAACTTAACACAGTGTATTCTTCCATGAAGTACCAGTCAGCCACTTGTATTTGACTTTCGAGTTGAATGCAATCTCTACAAGACACATACAATCTAGGCAATGTAGTGCCATTAATTTTATGATACATTAGTGGCAAAAATAAGTCTACAAAATTGTTATAGTTCCTTCTGTTATCACTCATCCTTATCTCAGGTGCCCATTCATATATTGCATTTTGGACCTGACTTTGAAGCTTGTTTGTCTAAAATATTGCATGATGCTTTTCTAAAAGAGGATAACACAAGTAGGTTGTGAACCTAAATGTCTTCTGTGAACCTCTTTTAATCATTAGTAATTTTTGTTTCATGCAATGAACAATGTTCTCAATAGAATTATATTTTACTAGTTCTTTTTCACAATGAATATGAACAATCATTTCAAGAATGCTGGCACCCACTTCTTTGTTACTATCAAATCCCTAACAAAATGATAGAAAGGAAATACTATCTGGAACCCATTGCACAAAAATATCATAATCATCAGGAGGCTTATGATCTGGATCCAGACTAGAACTTCTTGTTATTCCTCTGATATATGAATCTTTCTTTATTGCGTCTATTTTTTTCATAATTCTCTGCCAGCTTTCCCTGGTCAATGTGCACATTTGAGTTTTGTCATTCAAACCCTAGGTCCAATAGACTAACAAATTCAGCCTCAGTTATCGACAAAATTACCTCCTGAGTATTTTTATTGACAGTAATCTGTACTTGAAGACTGAAAAAGGTAAAGGGATATTGTTAGCTCAAATATTTGTTGCTGATATCATATTTGGAGGTCAAGATGTTTTATGCCAAACATTTGCAAATGAAATGTAAACTGAATTTGATATGTCTATGTTTGGAGAGATCAAATTTTTTGTTGGTCTGCAAGTATATTAGATAAAGAAAGGTATCTACATTACTCAATCTAAATATATCAAGGAGATACTGAAAACCTTTGGCATGGGAGACTCAAGACCATTAAGTACACCAATGGCTACTAGACATAAACTATCAAAGAGTGATGAGACAACATAAGTAAATCAAACATTGTATACATCAATGATTGGGAAGCTACAATATATTGTTCACAATAGACTAGATATTTCATTAGTAGTTGTGATTTTTGCAATATTTTCTACAAATCCTAAAGATAGTCAGATGATGATGGAAAAGGATACTGAGATATATGAAAGGAATAGAGGATTATAGATTGTATTATAAGAAGAATGATAAGTTTGAATTGAAAGTTTATATTGATACATATTGGGAAAGCAATGTGGATGATAGAAAGAGTACAAGTGGTGGCACATTATTTCTAGGAAAGAGATTAGTCTCTTGGACAAGCAAGAAATAGAACTGCATTTATCAATCTACATGCATGTGGTGTTGTTTGCATGTGGTGTTTTCCATCAATGCCAAAGAGGGAGATTGTTGGAAGCTACAATTGAAACACTTGTTATATTATCATTGATGTAAAACCTTAACTGGTAAGATAGTTGCTCTCTAATAAAATGACATATCATTTGATTGATGAAGAAGATTGGAAAAGAGGAGATAACAGAAAGACCTAGTGAAATGGTGGAGTTATGTGAAACTAAAATGGGTACTTGATGAGTTGGAAAATTGACAAGATAATGTGTTGTTTATCTTTAACACTAAATGAATAATGGAAGACTAAAAGATTAGTCTTGATAGAGAAAAAGAGTAGAAGATTAAGGAACTTAAGTTTAAGCTGAGTGATGCGAGTGTTGACCAAGTTCCATAACATGTCGAGTTATATAGTGTTGACTAAGCATCAGTATTTATCAAGTTGTCTAGAAATGACCGGGCAGAAAAGAATAGTGATGACTAGGCAGAAAAGCATAGTGATGAACGAGTGTCAGTATTTTATAGTTTATGAAAGATTTGAGATCCCAAAAGACATAGTTGAATTCCTGGGATATATAAAGTGTGTGGAAGATAAGGATGAATGTCATAGAGCATTTAATGAGAATTTAATATATATTTAACCATTTCTATGCATGGATTCAATAAGGAGTTTTGAGAAGTATCTAGAAAGTAGAAGAAGAATGAAATCTTGGAAGGATTCATTGGATCTAGCTAAACCCTAAGATCTACGGTGATGATTAAGTGGAAAAATATGTAGATACCTAGTTAGAGAGGTATACAATTAACCTAATTATAGGTTATAGGATGTGAAGTTGATTTAGTTGATAGGAAAATATAAGAAGAAGCCAGAGAAGGATGAGAAGAGTAGTAAAGAACAATGACGCGATGATTGCTTGAGGAATTTCAAAATAGATCAGAGAGATAGAGATGATAATGAAGGCCAGTCAGTGAATTAGGATTTAAGAGAAAGTGGATCTGTATTTGCAAAGTGAGTTGTATGTTTTAGATCAAAATTGTTGTTACTTTCTAACCATTAAATTAGTTAAAATCCTTTAATCAAGGTTGACCTAACAGTCATTTTGTAAATCCTTTAATGAAGGTGAAATTCTAATGGAATCATCTAAGTCCTCTAACAAGGCTCACTTTTAACAGGGTGATTAAATCCTTTAACAGGGTCACACCTAATAGTGTGTATTGTAACCTTTAACAGGGTTGCCTCTTCACATAGCTCACTTCAGAAGAGTGAAATATTGGTAACATGTTACTGCTGGTTTTTCCCATATTGGGTTTCCACGTAAAATCCTGGTGTCATAATTATGTGAATGTTATTGGATGTATTTACAGTTAAGAGCTTTATATTCTTCAAGTTGATTACTTTAGGATAGTGGACTACAAGTTTATGTTATTAATCATATGCTATAGAGACCGAGTGGAATTTTGAGCAGATCTGATTTGGTTAAAGAGTTTAAAATTTCAATTGGTACATATGGACCTAAGGATAACTAATTCACCCCCTCTCAGTTATTCTAAATAATTCTAACACCCCTTCCCCTGGCCCTTATTCCACCCTGATCTCTCCCCACACACTCTTCTAAAGACTCCCCTCTCCTTTCCTCTCTCTTGAGGATTCACAAATCTATTAATGTTGGAAATATCTAAAAATAGGCCAAAGGTCGACAAAGAGATTCATGAGACCAAGGAAACAAAAGATGTTGCCAATGGAAGATAAATAATTCGAGAGAAAGCTTTCTCCCAAAAATTTAAAAGATGATTTCTCTTTCCTTGAACATTAGAGGGCTAAATGTCTCTCACAAATAGATTTTAGTTGAAAATATGATTAAAGATCTCCATCCTGATATTTTCCTAATCTAAGAAACTAAAATTTTGAAGGAAGCCTTTTACAAAATTATTAATTTCTTATGGCCATTTTGCTAATTTGTTGGCAGTAGATACTAAAGGAGCTTGTAGGGGTTTAGTTGTTCTTTGACACCCTAATAACCTCGAGGGTTCTATGCACTTTGAGAATAAAAATTTCTTGCATATATCTTTCAGGGATGTTTCCTCCTCCACTAAATGGATTCTTTCTAACATTTATGCTCCCAAAGATTTCAGTTAAAGAAGATTTTTCTAAGGATTTGTCCTCCTAGACCGGGCCTCTTTTCAGCTTTCAAATTGGATGCTTATGGGAGATTTCAAATCTCCTCTTTTCCTTTCTGAAAAATAGGGGGGTTGCTCTGATTATTCTAATTCCATGCAGAATCTACATGATTTCCTAGAAAAATGCCAATTATTAGATTTAGAGTTGATTGGTAATAAGATTACCTGGTCCAATTTGCATACTGATAATCATCTTATCCAGGTGAGACTAGATGAATATATTTTGTTTGCAGCCTAACCTATCTATGATAAATGCGTTATGTCTTCTCAAGTCAGAATTGGTTTAGATCATAGTCCTATACTTCTAAACATGAATATGTCTAAACCCAAAACTATTTGACCATTTAGATTTGAGGCAATGTGGACTCACAACCTTGATTTCAAAAGTCTCCTTGTTAATTTTTGTTCAATTCATGTTGATGGTATTGCAATGCTCAGATTGGCCAGAAAGATGAAGTTGTTACACTCTCTTCTTAAGCAGTGGAATAAGCTCTCATTTGGTAACATTTTTCAACCAAAAAAGAAATTAAAAAATCAACTTTCAGAAGTGCAAAATCAGATAGAGAAAGATGACTAGTCCCCTAAGACAGATTTGGTTGAGAAGTCACTGCTGGCCCTAATCTTCATAATATCATTTCCAAAGAAGAAACATTATAGAAACAAAGACCTAAAATTGAATGGATAAAAGTGGGTGATAGGAATGCTAAGTTATTTCACCAGCTTACTCTTAAATATAGAAAGAGAAACACTATTAGAGATCTTATTCACCTAGATGGGTCTATTATTAAGTATCATGGTGATACATATAAAGAAGTGATGAATCATTTTTCAAAGCCCCTCAATTAACCACCCATAGTCTATCCAAATTTGGGTCATATATTCAAATCTTTACTTGATAATGTTCCAAGGATTCTCTCCTTGTTGATATTGAAGGTATGAGTCACACGATTACTTTTGATGAAGTTAAGAAAGTTAGCTTTTTTCTCACCACTTACAAATCTCTGGGCTTAGATGGATTTCTACCTCTGTTCTTTCAAAAATAATGGGAGGTTGTTGGTTATGATATTTTCTTGGCAGCCAAAGAAATTTCACATCAGGGGCCTTCTAAAAGAGCTGAACAAAATTTCCCTTATTCTCATACGCAAGAGAGAGAAGGTGCTAACAAAATGAAGGGATTTTGTCCCATCAACCTATGTAATATAGTTTTCAAAATTCTATCTAAACTGCTTATTAACAAAATTCAACTATTTTTTGATAAGTTAACCCACCCAATCTAGAAGGGCTTTGTTCCAGGTAGGTAGATTATTAATGCTATGGTCACAGTCAATGAAGATTTTCACTCTATGGCAAAAGGGAAAAAAGAAAGAATAGTCCTTAAATTGGATTTCTCAAAATCTTATGATCTCGTCTCATGACCTTTCCTTTCAACAGTCCTTAATAAATTTGGATTTGATGGTAAAATCGTAAAAATGATAGAAGCTTGTGTTCACTCACCCAAGAATTTTCCCGACTTGTGAATGGATCGCCAAAGGGTTTTTTCTCTATCTCCATTGGGTTAAGACAAGGAGATCCTCTTTCTCCCTACCTATTTATTTTTATTATGGATGTTCTTGGTCATAATATCTCTCACAAAATAGCCATGAGCTCACTCAAGGGTTTCAAACCTTGCTCTTCACCTATTATGGTTTCACACCAACAATTTGTGGATGATACAACTATGCCTGGTGGGTGAAATCACAATAGTGTGTCCCACTTTTCAGGACGAAGGATTTTGGACTTCCAAAACAAAGTAGGGTACTTCGCGTGAAGCCCCCCTTCACACAAAGCCATTATTCACCAGATTTTTTATAAATTTCTGACTACCCATTTCATTTTCACCATTCACTATTAGAGATTTTTTGGACCCGGGGCTTAGAGCGAACCAGTGACGACCAGTACGACGTCAACACCTCCTGAGCTTCTTTGAACTCTTGTGATTGTTAGTAGTATCAGGTACATAGATTTTTCTCATTTTTTAATTGTAAATTATATGTTTTATATTTTATCTTAGTTAATTATTTGTTTAAAATAATATTTAGTTGTAGAAATATTATAAAATGATAGTTGAATTTTAGAATATGTAAGAAAATTATAGTAGTATGTTAGAAAATCATAGTAGAATGTTAGAAAATGTTAGAAAAATGTAACTTAGTATACATTAGAAAATATTAGCAAATTGCAACTTAGTATACATTAGAAAATTGTAACTTAGTATAGATTAGAAAATATTAGAAAATTATAACTTAGTAAACATTAGAAAATATTATAAAACATTAGAAAATATTAGAAAAATATAACTCAGTATACATTAGAAAACATTAGAAAACCGTAATTAGAATGTTAGCAAATGTTATAAAAAATTGTAACTTAGTATGTTAGAAAATGATAGAAAACCATAGTCTAGAATGTTAGCAAATTTTAGAAAATATTTACAAAAAATTAGAAATTGTAGTAGAAATGTTAGAAAATGTTAGAAAACATTAAGAGATCTTATAAACTTTATTAAAAATATTTGTTTTTAAATTGATTTTAAAGTTAATAAATCTCTCTCTCTCTCTCTCTCTCTCTAAATTATGTATATATGTTATTCATGTAGAGCTATATGTTAAAATATTACATGCCTTTGTACATTTCCTAGTACACTTTAAGACACTCAGAGGACCCAAGTAGTACACCTTAGGACCCTTTAGGACCCCTATTGTGACATAAAACTCTTTAAGAACCCAAGAATGACCCTTTAAAACACCTAGGATGACCTATTGGAACTCTTTAATCTATACCTAGGACCCTTAAGATCTAATAGGACCTATTAATTTACCAATTAGTACATCCAAGGACCCTTTAGGACTATTATTACACCCTATGTCCGTTTAGGACCCCTATTGTGACATAAAACTCTTTAAAAACCCTTAGGATCCTTAAGACCTAGAATAAGACCACTTAAGATCTAATATGACCCCTTAAAATCTAATAAGACTGGACTTAAGAACTAATAGGACTAATATGACCTATTAAAACTAATCAGTACATCCTAGGACTCTTAAGACTTAATAAGACCACTTACTTGACCTAATAGGACCTATTAATATGAATTAGTGTACATCCAAGGACCCTTTAGGACTATTAGTACACCCTATGGCCCTTTAGGACCCCTATTGTGACATAAAACTCTTTAAGAACTCTTAGGATCTTTAAGACCTAGAATAAGACCACTTAAGACCTAATAGGACCCCTTAAGACCTAATAAGACCAGACTTAGGACCTACTAGTACATCCAAGGACCCTTTAGACCTACTAATACCAATTAGTACATCCAAGGACTCTTTAGACGTAATAGGACCCTTAAGACCTAATAGGACCCATTAAGAGCTAATAGGACCACTTGACCTAATAGGACCTATTAATACCCCTTAGTACATCCAAGGACCCTTAAGACCTAATAGGACCTCTATTGTGACATAAAACTCTTTAATAACTCTTAGGATCTTTAAGAACTATAATAAGACCACTTAAACCTAATAAGACCCCTTAAGACCTAATAAGACTAGACTTAAGACCTACTAGTACATCCAAGGACCCTTTAGACCTATTAATACCAATTAGTACATCCAAGGACCCTTTAGACCTAATAGGACCCATTCATGCCTAATAGGACCCCTTAAGACTAATAAGACCACTTACTTGACCTAATAGGACCTATTAATACCCCTTAGTACATCCAAGGACCCTTAAGACCTAATAGGACCCCTATTATGACATAAAACTCTTTAAGAACTCTTATGATCTTTAAGACCTAGAATAAGACCACTTAAGGCCTAATAGGACCCCTTAAGACCTAATAAGACTGGACTTAAGACCTACTAGTACATCCAAGGACCATTTAAACCTATTAATACCAATTAGTACATCCTAGGACCCTTTAGACGTAATAAGACCCTTAAGACCTAATAGGACCCCTTACAACCTAATAAGACCACTTACTTGACCTAATAGGACCTATTAATAACCCTTAGTACATCCAAGGACCCTTAAGACCTAATAGGACCCTTATTGTCACATAAAACTCTTTAAGAACTCTTAGGATCTTTAAGACCTAGAATATGACTACTTAAGACCTAATAGGACCCCTTAAGACCTAATAAGACTATACTTAAGACCTACTACTAGATCTAAGGACCCTTTAGACCTATTAATACCCCTTAGTACATCCAAGGATCCTTAAGACCTAATAAAACTCCTTAAGACCTTTAATAGGACCCCTTAAGGCATAATTAGAGTATTAAGACCTATTAATACCAATTACCTGACCTAGTATTGTAAATTTAACTATAATTTTATATATTCATCTATATTTGTTTCCATTTTACACACAATTATAACATTTAATCAAGTACTTAATTTTTAACACTTAGCTTTCATGTATGTTACATCTATATGGCCGCTCAGGATGTACCCACCCATGATGTACTAGCTTAGGTTGCACCTCACACTCCTTATGTGGCAACTATTTTTCAGACAACTCAGATAAAGATCGATCAACTTAGAGAGAACATCCGTACATCTGAGCTAGATGGCATATATAGAGATATTTGTGTCACTATATTGAGGAGTTTGAAGGATATAACTGCTAGATTAAGATCCCACTCTTCCTTCACACCACAGGTTGTTGATACTATTTTTTGAGAGTTGAGAGCCGAGGTATCGGGTGATGTTTCCTTAGAGACACTCCAGAGCCGTGTCCCAGAGGAAATCATCAAATGAGAGGTTTTCCCATTTTATGAGGGGAAGCCCAAGGTGAGGGCATATCAGGTTACATGGTGTGAGATTCCTCAGATTGCATGCATGATATACCCTCATTTTCTTGCAGCACATGGTTGTTATCCTAATAACGACCAGATTCTGTTATATTTTGCACAGTAGTTTTACGCTGATTTTTGTTTGGGACTTAGGGTCAACTATTTAGATCTTACTAGATATTATGGTTAGAGGCATGATAGATTTGCCGACCGTGATCAGTATCGTAGGGATGATCTAGTTGTACGTACTCATAGAGAGCTATTTGGGCACAAAACTCGCGTAGTGGCATCAGTGATGGATGCTACTATAGATAGAGTGGTAATTGCTTCCTAGAGGGGAGTAGTGGAAAGGATATGGGAGATTGCATCTGCAACCACCTCCATCACTTCAGATAAAGTGGGAAGATATATTTTGACTAGACTAAGTTGAGGCAGATTGTCTACTAAGGCTTCATCTAGTACTTCTACAGTGGTGAGTGATGAGGCATATAGAGCTACAGGTCTTCCTCCACCTGGAGAGATACAAGCACTTTCTAAAAATCATAGTCATTTGGATGTGGCACTTTACTTTTTGGAGGATCTCCTGGATTCATACCCTTATACTGCAGACATGTAGAGGATCCCAGTACATTTAGTTAGAGATGTCATCATACTTGCATAGGGTCCTGTAGTTCCACCAAAATAGGACACACCATCTATTTAGGTATGACATAGTTCATAACACTCTATAGAGAACTCTGTAGTATCCAGTCAGGCACATCATAGTTCACAACACTCTGCAGAGTGCTCTGCACCCACAAATCAGTCTACAGCTACAGAGCTAGGTATATGGGTTGGAGATGTATGCATCACAACTGAGGGCCTAGACACATTTGATGAGTAGTTGCATGGGTTGAGTAAGGGGGACACTGGCAATGATGTTGGTTCATTTATGGATTTTTTATTTGATCCTGGTGGTTTAGGCTCTGCAACACTCCCATCCCAGCTACACACACTATTAGTAATAACTGAGAGGGGGGGGTGAGTCAGTGGCCTCAAATTTTTATCCTTAAACTTAACCACCAATCAATAAACCTTAGATTATTATGTCCCTACAAGATGCATGCCATAAAATACTACTATTTATTTAACTGTCTGTCGATTTTCCTTATCTATCCTTATTCTCCTTGATTACCGATAAGCAGTATAACTATTTACTGAAACTCAGTAAATAAGCAGAGTATACCGATCAATCCAGTGTTAACTATGTTAGATACAAAATAATAAAGAAATGAGTCATAAACACATAACACATGAATTTTTAACGTGGAAACCTTGTTAAAGGAAAAACCACTGGGACCGGTACCCCAAATTTTCACTCTTCTGAAGTGAGCCCTGTTAGGAGCCAACCTTGTTAAAGGTTACAAACACACTCTTAAGTGTGACCTTGTTAGAGGATTTTATACATAGAGATTGTCACTTAGTATCGGGCATCTATTGCTACCATCCTTGAATCAGCCTCCTTCTTAGATTGTCAATAGGTATCGGGCAAGTCCAATGCTACTTTCATGAATCAACCTTTTTGGCACTCCTTGGGATGTACCTCAACATATAGAAGACTGTTAAGTCCTTCTCTATTAAGAGACTTGATGCTTCAATGGTTAAACTGAAACATTATGACCTGTTTCTAATGAAACTTTGAATTGCAGATTTTTAGATCTATTTAAGTACATTACCTCTCTAATCAATTTATCAATTTAATTATTTGTGCTCCACACTTTCTGATCTATGATTCTATGCTTCACTATTTGTTGGTGTCTGCATAATTCTTTATCTCTCCTTCAGCTTGATTGATCAGGACTGTATGAAGTTATTCTTCATCAATTTCTCTTCAGCATCCTCTTTCTATTCACTCCCCTTAATCCCATTTGTAAATGAATTAAGCTTGTCTCTTATATAGACATGATATTCACTGTTTCTTGATTCTTGATTCTTGGCGTGAAAAACACTCCAGGCAATTTGATTTAAAGCATAACTCCTGATTTATCTCGTAGTTATCTTCTTGCCAACTGTGCAAATCATCTTTAAATAAATCACTTAACTCTGGTCGAATAAAATAAAGAAAACAACTAGTTAAGTCTATCTTTAGCTCCTACCAGCTAGATATTTTGTCATTTTCTGAACTCTCTATTCCGTCGCTCAACTCTACAGTTATTCATCGGTGACAACTAATAGTTTCATTGGTGTGACTCCAGTTAGCTTTGGGATCTCTGCCCATCGGGCATCATTGGATTTTTACTCATTGGGCAACTCTATTTTTAGATCGTCGGGCATCCTATGGTTTTGCTTCGTTAGGGAAAACTGTCTTCTACTCGTCGGGTATCACTGTGACTTTTCTTCTTTGCTTTTACTGATGGTGTGCACTCCGTCAGTGTTGTCTATCACTTGGTGAATACTTTACTTTAATGCATTGATGAAAGGATAACCTTTGTTCCATTGATTCTCTGAAGTCTTTGGCATTATGTACATGACCGTACAGATGATATAAAGTTAACATCAATGACAATACAAACCATTAACTGATTTAATGCCTTGAATTATCTTCAAATTAACATTATCAAACATTCAATCAGTTACATGTCATCAATCTCTCCCTTTGGCATTGATGGAAACATACTATATTATCACACTATACTATTTCTAATAAAATAGTTGAGATTCATCAAAATACCAATCTTTTTGTTTTGTCAACCGATAAATGTCTGATCTCTGGTAAGCTCAATTTTAGCTTAGGTTTGATTCTTTGCAGCTCTCTATCTTTTGATGTGTTGAGTCCTCTTCTTGTGTCAATTTCTCTCCTTTGACTATTCTCTCTCTTGTGATGTCTTTTTCTCTTCTCAGCAACTCTCCCTTTGTATAAAATTTCATATAATTTGATCTCCCTTAGAATATAATCTCTCCCTATTGGAGTAATCTGATAATGGATAACCTTCTTTCTTTCCAGAAAGATGTGATAATATGGATAATATCTCTCCCTTTAACAACAATGCCAAACAAATACTTTACAAATATTTGACATTCATGTGAAACAATCATTTGTCTCCTATCCATAATATATTTCTTGAATTTCCCTTATCCATCAGTAATATAACAATATGCTTTGGTGCTCGGTTCTAATATATACCTATCTGTATATAGATGTATATTTTGAAGTTCATTTCTTTTCTTTCATCAACATGAATGATATTCTGATAGTATGTAGGCTGATACAACCTTCAGTCATTTTACTAACTGGTGGACATGGGTTTGACCCCTAGTCTCTTTCTTAAGTACTCAAATGTATCCTTGGGCAGTGGCTTGGTGAAGATATCAGCCAATTTTTCTTTTGATTTCACATACTCAAGTATCACCTCCTTTTCTTGAACTTGTTCTCTCAAATAATGATACTTGATGGCAATGTGTTTAGTCTTAGCATACATGACTAGATTCTTGGAAATTTTTATTGCACTGGTGTTATCACAATAAATAATCACTGGTTCTAAGATCTTCATTTGCATACCTTCTAGCAACTATTTGATCCATGCAATATTTGAGCAATTTGCAACAGCAACAACATACTCTACTTCTGCAGTAGACTAAGATATGCATCCTTGCTTGTTGCTAATCCATGTGATAAGTTTGTCACCAATAAAGAATGCTCCTCCAGTTGTGCTCTTTCATTCTTCAAGATTTCTAGCCCAATTAGTGTCGGTAAACACCTTAAGTTCAAACTTGCCTTCTCTTCTATACCACAAGCCAAATTCCTTTGTATTCTTTAGATATCTTAGAATTCTTTTCACAGCAGGCATATGTGATTCCCTGGGGTTAGCAGAAAATCTAGCAACAATTCCTACTGTATGTGTAATATCTAGTCTAGTGTGTACAACATACATGAGTTTTCCAATCATTGATTTATACAAAGTCTGATTTACCTTTGTTGTCTTGTCCTCCTTTTTCAACTTACCTCAAGTAACCATTGGTGTTCCAACTAGTTTGGAATTTTCCATCTTGAATATTTTCATGACCTCTTTGATGTATTTGGATTGTGTAATGAAAATACCTTCACTTTGTTGAATGATCTATATACCAAGAAATAACTTGATCTCTCCAAACATAGACATCTCAAACTCTTTTCTCATCTCATTAGCAAATGATTTGCATAGCATATCATTGCCTCCAAATATGATGGCATCAACAAACATTTCAGAAATCAAAGTGTTAGCATCAATATCTTCCTTTAAATAAAGATTATTGTTTTCACTAGTCCTTACAAATCCAATACTTATTATATAGGAATGAAGTCATTTATACCAGGCTCTTGGAGCTTGTTTCAATCCGTACAAGGCTTTGTGAAGTCTACATACCATGTTTCTCTTGTCTGGATCAACAAACCCTTATGGTTGCTCAATGTATACCTCTTCTTCAAGTATTCCATTTAGGAATGCTGACTTGACATCCATTTGATATACCTTGAATCCTTTGAATGCAGCATAAGCAAGTAGTATTCTTACTCCTTCTAGTCTAGCAATGGGTGCAAAGGTTTCTCCATAGTCTATACCTTCTTCTTGTGAATACCCCTTGCATACTAGTATTTCTTTGTTCCTTGTGACTTCTCCATTCTTGTTTATCTTATTCCTGAATATCCATTTAGTACCAATGAAATTTTTGTCATCTGGTCTTGGCACAAGTGACCATGGTCTTGTTCTTTTCAATCTGCTCAATCTCATCACTCATAGAACTTATCCATTCTTCATTATCAAGTGCAACATTGACATATTTTGGCTCAAACTCACAAATTAAACAATTTGAGTTTAAAGACTTACTTCTTGTTCTTGTACCAACTTTCTTATCTCCTATGATCTGGATCTATGGATGGTTCCTTCTTACATATCTTGCAAGTACATGTACAAATATTTGTGTATCAGTTTGATCATCATTTTGATCTTCATTCTGTTCTTCATCACCTTGCACATTATTTTTATTATCTTCCTGACCGTCGGTAATTGCAGTCTGACCGTCGGTTGCAACATTTTGTTGTTCTGGAATGAGGCACTATTTCTCAGGAAAAGTGTTGAGTTCTTCACAGTATACAAACTTGTTGTAGTCCTCTAGTTCTTTTGTGCTTTCCAGTTCATTCTTTTATGCAAATTCATCTATCTTTACATTTGCACTTTCAAAAATTTTGTTAGAAGCCTTGATGAAACATTTATAGGCTTTGCTCTTGGTAGAATACCCTAGAAAAATACCTTCATCACTCCTGGCATCAAGATTTCCATTTCTATCATCCTTTAAGACATAACATTGACTGCCAAAAAACTTGAAGTAACTTACATTGGGTGTTTTACCATACCATAGCTCATAAGGTGTCTTCTTTGTGTCCTTCCTTTAATTGTACTTTGTTCAGTGTGTAGACAACATTACTGATAGCTTCCCTCTAGAATATTTGGGTGATGTATTTCTCTATCATCAGTGTTCTAGCACAATCAACTATTGATCTGCTCCTCTCAACAATCCCATTTTGCTACGGTGTTCTTAGTGCAGAAACCTGTCTTTTTATACCATGCTCATTACAGAAATTAGTGAATTCATCTGATATAAATTCTCCTCCTCTATCTGATCTTAAACATTTTAGATCCTTACCACTTTGTTTCTCTACCATATCCTTATACCATTTAAAGATCTTGAATACTTTAGATTTATCTCTAAGAAACATAACTGTCATCATTCTAGAGCAATCATCAACAAAGAGAATAAAATATCTATCTCCATAATAACTCTTTGTCCTCATTGGTCCACATAGATCAGTATGGACTAATTCTAGAATATCATTAGATGTATGGGTTTTACTTTTGAAACTATACTGTGTCATTTTACCTTTTTGACAATTCTTGCACATGATGTTGTCTAGTTTTGTCATCGTCGGTAAGCCTCTTACATTTCTCCTTCTTATTTTCATCATGTTGTCAAAATTCACATGACACAATATTTTGTGCCACAACCATATGTCTTCATTTCTAGTCATTAAGAAAGTGGTTTTAGTATCATTCATATAGAATAAGTTATCTCTAGTTTGTTCACAGGTACCAATCAGTCTTCCTGATTCATTGAACTAGATCTTTGCCTTCTTATTCTCAAATGCTGCTCTATGACCTAAATTATTCAGCTGAGAAACACTCAACATATGATAATTCAATCCTTTTACCCAATAAGCATTTTCACATTTAATCAGGTTATTCAGCATTATTGTTCCTTTACCTTCAACTCAACAAGGTGTATCATTACCCATTCTTAATGTAACACCATTATAATACTCAAAAGTGTTAAACTTTTCTTTGTCACCAGTCATGTGGTGAGTGCAGCCACTATCTATAATCCAGATGTCATTCTTGCTAACCTTAGATATGAGTGCAATTTCTACATACCTTTCATCTTCATTTGAATCATCCTTCATAGCCACAAATACCATCTCGATGTCTTCATCAGGTTCGGTGTCAGTATCTTGATCTTTGCAAGCAGCTAGGTAGCTAGCCTTCTTGCCTTTGTCCTTGTAGTCTTAGGTATCTCTTCTTTCTGATTGTCGATAACCTCTATAATATTTGTTATCACCTTTGTCAGATTTATTCTCAAAAGATATATCATTACTTCTGTCATCTTTTCTTCTATTAGGACATCTTGCAGAAAAGTGTCCAATCTCTTTACAATTAAAGCATACAAGTGGTAACTTTCCTTTGTATTTACCTTTGCCTCTTTGCATTCTTCTAGCCATAAGTGCTTCTATTTCATCTAGATCTTCTTCTCTTTCACTTTCACTATTTCTTCTAGATGAGTGTCTATGACTTGATTTTCTTATTCTCATAGAAGACTTAAATGTAGACTATAAGTTTGGTAAGGCCCTATTGTCAAAGTTATTCATCTCAAATGAAATCAGTCTACCAATTAAAATATCAAGAGTAACTGTATTGTTTTCTACTCTCATTTCTTGAATGGAAGAAACTCTAATAGCATATACACGCAATAAGGTTCTTAAGATTTTACTTACCAATGTCTCCTCTTCAAGTGTACCTCCAAATCCTTGTATAGCATTGAATAATTCTTTTATTCTTGTACTATACTATGTGATATTTTCTCCTTCTTTCATTCGAATATCACCAAATTTTCCTCTAAGGCTTTCTGCCTTGGCTCTCAGAACATTTGCATCACCTCCATGTACAAGCTTTAGTTTGTCCCACATCTTCTTTGCAGTTTTGCAATCCTTGACATCTTCAAATTCAGCATCAAAGAGTGAGGAAGAAAGATCTATGACCATGCAGTTGTGTTCATGTTTCTCACTCAATTGATCTACTATTAATGATCCTATGATAAAAACATATTTAGTATCTAGGAATTGAGTAACATCATTACCAATACCTGATAAGTGGAGTCTTATCCTGCTTTGCCATGAAGCAAAGTTGTCTTTCTTAAACTTGGGCACATCTTGTCTTTTCATCTTGTGATCTTGGATTAGGTCTTGAAACCTTCCTTTCTAAGCACACAAGCTATGATACCAATTGTTAGTAATAATTGAGGGGGTGGGGGGGGGGGGGGNGTTAATCAGTGGCCTCAAATTTTTATCCTTAAACTTAACCACCAATCAATAAACCTCAGATTATTATGTCCTTACAAGATGCATGCCATGAAATACTAGTATTGATTTAACTGTCTATCGATTTTCCTTGTCTGTCCTTATTCTCCTTGATAACCGATAAGCAATATAACTATTTAGCGAAACTCAGTAAATAAGAAGAGTATACCGATCAATCCAGTGTTAACTATGTCAAATACAAAATAGTAAAGAAATGAGTCATAAACACATAACACATAAATTTTTAACGTGGAAACCCTGTTAAGGGAAAAACCGCTGGGACCGGTACCCCAAATTTTTACTCTTCTAAAGTGAGCCCTGTTAGGAGCCAACCCTGTTAATGGTTACAAACACACTATTAAGTGTGAACTTGTTAGAGGATTTTATACATAGAGGTTGTCACTTAGTATCGGGCATCTATTGCTACCATCCTTGAATCAGCCTCCTTCTTAGACTGTCAATAGGTATCAGAAAAGTCTAGTGCTACTTTCATGAATCAACCTTTTTGGCACTACTTGGGATGTACCTCAATATATAGAAGACTGTTAAGTCCTGCTCTGTTAAGAGACTTGATGCTTCAATGGTTAAACTAAAACACTATGACTTGTTTCTAATGCAACTTTTAATTGTAGCTTTTATGATCTATTTAAGTACATTACCTCTCTGATCAATGTATCAATTCAATTCCTTGTGCTCCACACTTTCTGCTCTGTGATGTTGTGCTTCACTGTTCGTTGGTGTCTACAGAATTATTTAGCTCTCCTTCAAATTGATTGATCAGGACTATATGAAGTTCTTCTTCATCAGTTTCTCTTCAGCATCCTCTTTCTATTCACTCCCCTTAATCCCATTCATAAATGAATTAATCTTGTCTCTTATATAGACATAATATTCATTGTTTCTTGATTCTTGATTCTTGGCGTGAAAAAAAATACATCCAATTTGATTTAAAGCATAACACCTGATTTATCTCATTGTTATCTTCTTGCCAACTATAAAAATCATGTTTAAATCAATCACTTAACTTTGGTCGAATAAAACAAAGAAAACAACTAGTTAAGTCTATATTTAGCTCTTGATAGCTAGATATTTTGTCATTTTCTAAACTCTTTATTCTGTTGGTCAACTCTACAGTTAGTCATTGGTGACAACTGATAGTTCCGTCGGTGTGACTCCAGTTAGCTTCAGGATCTCCCTCCGCCGGGCATCATTGGATTTTTACTCATTGGGAAACTCTATTTTCATCTCATCGGGCATCCTATGCTTTTGCTTCATCAAGCAAGACTGTCTTCTACTCGTCAGGTATCACTGTGACTTTTCTTCTTTGCTTTTACCGATGGTGTGCACTCTATCAGTTTTGTCTGCCACTTGGTGAATACTTGACTTTTATGCATTGTTGAAAGCATAACCTTTGTTCCATTGAATCTCTAAAGTCTTTGGCATTATGTACATGACTATAAAGATGATATCAAGTTGACATCAATGACAATACACAGATTTAATACCTTGCATTATCTTCAACTTAACATTATCAAACATTCAATCAATTACATGTCATCACACACCCCTACACTCTTCATTACTAGAGACGTTCAGGATTGGAGGTGGTGTGGGTGATGCTATTTTAGTTGATGATATGATGGTGCAATGCGGTGATGATCCTCTTGGTCCTGAGACCCAGGTATATAAAGTTTTCTTTTCTCCTTTCTAGGATTTTTAGTGAAAAATTAGTTGTAGATGTGTGTATTGATGTTTTTTCAATGTATAATATTTTGTAGGCATAGTTAGCAGAGCATATTACCTCTAGTGTGGGCTTGGAGCATCTTCATTTGAAACCTACTAGTGGTCAGGTAAGCTTTAAATATACATGTAGGTATAAGCATGCATGTGTACACTTGTAACATGTACATTTATGTGTACACTTTTACTTTACATAATATATTACTATACACATGTATATATAACCAACTGTTGTACTAAATTTGGAGGGGTCAGTTGCTGTTTCACAACCAGAGGATGCTTGTGACACTCGGGCAGAGCACATTACCTCTAGTGTGGGCTTGAAGCATCTTCATAGGAGAGATTTAGAAGATGTGACACCTACTAGTGGTCAGGTAAGTTTTAAATATATGTAAGTTTAAACATGCATTTATGATGTTTCAAGTATTTTATATTAATATTATTATATACATGCATTTATATTCACAAGGATCAGTTGCTACTTTACAACCAGAGGATGGTCATGGCAGTCGGTCAGAGGGTCGCTCTATTCGCATGCACCTAGATGACTCCCTAGTTTAGGACATGTTGCACAGATCTTTGATTTGAGACTCTTTATATATGCCATTATTGTATGTTTGATATTTTCAGTTTATGATTCGAGACACATATTTATTAGCTGATTAGTTGATTTGATTAGATGGTTTCATTTGATTAGATGTTATGATTTGATTAGATGGTTTAATTGGATTAGATGGTTTCATTTGATTAGATAGTTTCATTTGATTACATGATATGATTTGATTAGATGGTATCATTTTATTGGATGTTATGATTTTATTAGATGGTTTCATTGGGGGTGCAAGCACAAAGTTGAGTGCCAATTCCGCGGAAGTCCGCGGCCAAAAAAAATTGGCAAATAGAAACGGTCACCCATTTTTTAAAAAATGGGTGCCCGTTATGGTTCGGGTGCCCAAGCCGTAAATATAAAATGGGTGCCCGTTTTGGTTCGGGTGCCCGTAGCAAAACGGGCACCCATTTTTTGAGAAACGGGTGCCCATTTTTTAAAACTATTTAAAATTTGTTTTAAACCGTTTTCCAAATCATTTTCACAATTTGCAAAATGGGATTACATTTTTATCTGGACGGGTACTTGTTTTTGAGAGCTACCACCGACCCCCCTGTTGCCATTTTTCCTACTACAGGTATGTATTATTGTATTTATTTGTTTTTTTATTAAAAATATTTTTTATTGTTGTTTTTAATTAGTTTAATGTTCAAAAATGTACATTGTGTTTAATGTTTATAGTTTTTTTAAATAGAATTAAAATAAATTGTTATATAAAGTTTTAAATTTTAATTTATAAATTATTTTAGAAAACTTATTTTTAATCCTAGGTAGAAAACTAAAACCTAAACCAAACAACAACTGAAACA
>MU221955.1:44698-58031 GCA_018584345.1 Thuja plicata | reverse complement strand
TTTAAAACATTTTATTAGTTTACATCATCTTCAAATTCCAAACATAAATGTCACTTTTATACTATTGAAGCTAAACAACTTTGATTTTGTCATCCTTTTCCTTTGTAAAAGGGTGACAGATTATTGTTCTTTTTCCCCCTACTCTAAAAGATCTTGCAGCAGAAGACTCCACTATGAAACAAAATGAAGTATTCACTCAGAATGCTATTGCCAAAGAAGCCTTTATCAGTGCCCTATCTGACAGTGAATTTTATGAAATCAAGAAGACAGATCAAGCATATTCTATATGGAAATACTTGGAAGATATGTTTGAAGGAGACATCCAAGCAAAGAATGCACGCAGAAAAACATGGAAGAAAAGATACAAAAACTTAGAAATGTTACCTGAAGAAAATATCAGAGCTTATAATAAGAGGATTAATGAAGCAGTATCGGGTATAAGAAACAATGGTGGAGAAATTTCAGAGGAAGATATAATGGACAAACTAATGACTGTGCACTGACAGTAGACTATGAGAGAAAGATAAATATCTTAGATGAGACTATGAAATTTTCAAAATATTTCAACAGGGAGACTCTGATCAGCAAAATATTTGCATTTGAGACATCTAGATTGAAGACATAACCTAAAAGTGAAACAGCCTTCAAAGCCACAATCCACAACAAGAAACCTATAAGCAGCTGTAGTAATAATGATGAAGTGGATACAGAACTAGAAGAAATCATTGCCATGATTTCCAAGAAGGAAAGGTAAAGGGAAATATGAAGGAAAACTACCATTCAAATGTTTTTCAAGCAACAAAGTTGGTCACTTTGCATCCAAGTGCCCTACAAGAGTTAAGAAGTTCATATCAGATTACAAACCTAAGTACACTAAAGAATGCTATCATGCTGAAGATGGTATAACTGATGATGACTCTGGAGAAGATGAAATTGGATTTTTTGCCATTAAAGACATTGAGAAGATGCTTGAAGAAATGGACAAAGAAGATGAAGAAAAGGAACAAGAGTTAGCATTAGTTTCCAAAGCAGACATCAGGATTGATTGGATCATTGACAATGGATGTTCACACCACATGACATGAGACAAAGAAAAATTTGTTCATTTGGACAAGTACAAAGGTAGCATGGTTAGATTTGGAGATAACACTCCCAAACCTATCATACACAGAGGTTCTATCACCTTAGATGGAAAGAACAAGACAAATGATGTTCTCCATGTTGATGGTTTGCATCATAACTTACTAAGTGTTGGACAGTTGCTTGATAAAGGTTATCAGTAGGAATTCAAGAACAACCAATGCAATATCAACAACAAAGATGGAGACATGATTGCAACAGGCTCAAAGACCAAAGGTAGTTTTTTTTAGCTCAATTCAGAAGTAAGTTGTTTTGTTGCAAAAGTAGATGATAGTTGGCTATGGTACAAGAGACTCTGTCATATCAATTTTGACAACATAGTCAAGATAAGTAATGTAAAGGCAGTAAGAGACCTTTCTGGTATTGCAAGACCAGTTGACACCATGTGCAGGGAATGTGTGATGGTGAAGCATGTGAGAACCTCATTCAGGAACAAACAAGACTCTGTTGAAAACAAATTAGATCTACTACATACAGACCTATGTGGACCTACTCAAACAAGATCATAATATGGAGAAAGGTATTTTATTTTGTTTGCTGATGATTTCTCAAGGATGATGTGGGTTACATTCTTAAAAGAAAAATCTAAAGCTTTTGAGAAGTTAAAAGTATTCAAAGCTAAGGTTGAGAATGAATCTGGATTAAAGATAAAATGTTTGAGATCTGATAGAGGAGGAGAGTTCACCTCTGGCCATTTTTATGACTACTATGAAGAACATGGAATCAAAAGACAACTAAGTGCACCTAGAACCCCTCAGTAGAATGGGATAGCAGAAAGGAGGAACAAGATAATACTTGAAACAACGTGCACTATCATGATTGAAGGAAAGGTTGTCCATACCTACTAGAGAGATGCAATCAACATAGAAGTTTATACTATCAACAAAATACAATTGAGGCTAGGCATAGACAAGACACCTTATGAAATTTGGTTTGGTAATGTACCTATTTTAAAATACTTTATAATCTTTGGAAGCAAGTGCTATATCAAGAGAGATGATAGCATTGGCAAGTTTGATGCTAGAAGTGATGAAGGTCTTTTTCTTGGTTACTCTACTAAAAGAAAAGCTTATAGATGTTTTAGTCTTAGATTGAAGAAGATCATTGAAAGTACTCATGTGAAGATTGATGAGAAGTTTATGATTCAAGAAAGATACTATGAATGTGCTCCTATGATTGAAGAAGAACCTAGACCCATTAATAAAGACATGTGTTATTGAAGAGATGTTTGACTGTATTAATGTTTCATGCAACAACCCTGAACCAAGTCAAGAAGAATCACAAATTGCAGATGAGAGTGTCACTCCTAAGAACTCAAAATACACATCCAAATACCACTCTAAGGAAGACATCATTGGAGATCAGAGCTAAAGTCTTGACAAGATCCAGAGAAAAAAGTTCAAACACTGATGAAGAGGTATGCTTACTTTCTCAAATTGAACCATTAAGTGTTGAAGATGCGTGCAAAGATTCATATTGGCAAAGTGCTATGCAAGAAGAATTGGATCAACTAATCAAGAATGATACATGGGAACTGGTCCCTAGACCTCATGACAAGAATGTGATTGGACCTAAGTGGATATTCAGGAACAAAATGAATGAAGACAGTATAGTGGTAAGGAACAAAGCAAGATTAGTATGTAAAGGATATGCGCAGAGAGAAGGAATAGACTACACTGATACATTTTCCCCTGTGAGTAGACTTGAAGCTATCAAGTTGTTTTTAGCCTATGCAAAATTAAAGACCTTTAAGGTATATCAAATGGATGTCATATCAGCTTTTCTAAATGGTGACTTGAAGGAAGAAGTCTACATAGAGAAACCTGAAGGATTCAAACTTTCAGATAAACTAGACATGGTATGCAAATTAAAGAAAGCACTTTATGGACTTAAACAGGCCCCAAGAGTGTGGTATGAGAGACTTGATGGTTACTTAAGAAAGATAGGATTCAGAAAAGGAGAAGCAGACTGTAATTTATTCATAAGAGAGACAGATGAAGGACTACTACTTGTTGCTATTTTTGTTGATGACATTATCTTTGGAGGTAATGACAAACTTAGTGCAGAATTCGCCAAAGAAATGAAAAGTGAATTTGAAATGAGCATGATTGGACCTATCAAATACTTTCTTGGATTGAATGTAAAACAAATAGACAAAGGAATATTCATAAATCAGTCTAAGTATGTGAAGGAGATATTGAAGACATTCAAGATGGAAGATTGCAAACCAGTAAGCACCCCCATGATAACAGGATGCAAGCTTTCTAAAGATGATGATTCCAAAGCAGTTGAAAAAAACCCTATACAAGTCTATGATTGGAAAACTTATATATCTCACTCAATCTAGACTTGACATTTCTAATGCAGTTGGCATTGTTGGAAGATTTACAGCTGAACCCAAGAAAAATCATCTAATGGAAATAAAAATAATAATTAGATACCTAAAGGGAACTATAGATTATGGTTTATGGTATCCTAACTCAAAGAACATACAACTTCATGTGTATATAGATGTAGATTGGGTAGGTTGTGTTGATGACAGAAAGAGCACATCAGGAGGAGCAGTATTTCTTGGAGACAGGTTAGTCACTTGGACAAGTAAAAAGCAAAATTGTATCTCTCAGTCAACAGCAAAAATTGAGTATGTTGCAGTAGCATTGAATTGTTCAACAATGGTTTGGATCAAATAGACGATTAAGGACTTTGGTATTCAGATTGATTATCCTATTGTTACTCACTGTGACAACACTAGTACTATCAATATGTCAAAGAACCCTGTGATGCATGCAAAGACAAAACACATTGAGATCAAATACCACTTCCTAAGAGAAAAATTTGTAGAGAAAGAAGTAAAGCTGGATAATGTAAGCACTAAAGAACAACTAGCAGATGTTTTTACAAAGCCTCTATCAAAAGACACTTTTGAGTATCTTAGGGAGAAGTTGGGAGTAATTCCCTTTCCTATGTCTGATTAGAACTTGCAGCAAGAACATCAGTCCTTAGTGACTGATGAATGGTTGACTACTCTACTTTTGGAGTAGTATCTGTGCTTAATGGTGTTTAGCACCCTTTGTCATTGATGTCAAAGGGGGAGTATTAGTAAGGGGGAGCATATACTCTAGGGGAGTATACAGAGTAGCAACAGTGAAGAGGAACCTTTGATGAGGATATTAAGAAGATTGTAGAAAGAAGGAAGACACTTTGAGTTGATGATATCATATGTTACCATCAATGTCAAAGGGGGAGATTGTTGGAGATTTGCCTTTGTACAAATAATTGATTTTATGTCTGCCATTGATGATAACATATATAATATACATCAAGTATCCTATATGTAATTATCAGTACAGATGCTTTGGAGCTATGCATGTTTATTTACATGGTGTACACATGTTCTAGTTGCTATGTACATTCACGCCGAGTCAGATATGCAGTTTCAGTTGAGTTATGATTAATCAGTTATGGCAGTTACAGTTTCTGTTTATCTGTTAAGAGCCGACGTAAATACACTGTCTCTTGAGTTGTGCCTATCTTCGGGATATGCGTGTTTATATTCATGTTTAGTTATGAGTTAAAGATAATTATCCAAAGGCGCTAAACGTGTTTCAACAAAATCTTGATGTTAGAGTTAATGTGGTGTAGCCGACTTTGTGAAGCATCGCATCTATTCAGTTTAAGTTGCCCAGTCCTAATTTGTATTACGTGCTTGTTTGAGCTGACAAGGAAGTTGATGAAGTGTTTCCAGATACCATTGTGACCTTATCCTTGGTGAAGATACATATAGCAGTTCAATTATGTTCACTAAATGTCAAAAATGTTGTGAAGAAGAAAAGACAGAGAAGAGCAAAAAGTCAGGAAGAATAAGTTGAAGATCTATGTGAAAAAACATAAGTTGATTGCAATTCATTGGAACTGATCAAGATAGAAGGTCTACTCAAACAGTTCATTTACCAGATATAGTGTATATCTGTTATACTGAAGGTTGTAGCCTTCACCATCTTAGCAGTGAGCTATTGGATAGTGAGTCCTCACCCTTAATAGGGTTATCTATAAAAGACTCCTAACAGGGTCCGACCTTTAACCAGGTCTCTGTACTTCTTGCATTGTAAAGATCAACTCCTAACAGGGTTGTAAGATCTGCTAACAGGGATTATTATAAACTAGTGCAATTATTTGTGGGTGCTAATTCCCACCAAATTTTTTGCCTATTTGGTTTCCCCGTAATCAAATTGTTGAGTACTCTATTGTGTTATCTTAATGTGCATTTACTTTATATCAAATTACATTAATGAAAGAGAAAAGAATTAAATTGACTGATAACTTATTCACCCCCCTCCCTCTCAGTTATCCTTGGGACTATTCCAACATTGCCTTCCTTTCAGGATTCTTGAAACAATATCATACACTTACATCACTTAGAGAAAGATTTCAAACCTTGGATGCACTTTGGGGAAAATTCCAACCTATCAGAGAGAAAAATTCTTGGCATTAATGGCAAAAAATCTTTATGAACTCAAAACTTCTTCCATGCATAACCCTGGAAGTATTGACCTGCACTCTACCCATACATACATACATACTTCGACTCATTCAACTCATACTCCCCCTCACACTTCATACTCTCACTTGCTCTATCCCATACACATCTATCTCCCCCTTTTTTTCAACAATGACAAAGGATCACAAGTATATACATTGACTTCTTTTTGTCAAAGACATCCTTGAAGAGTGTCTTTGCTGAATCCAATGAATTCCTTGAAGAGTGTCTTTGAAGAGTGAGCTTCTTTTTGTCAAAGAAATCCTTGAAGAGTGTCTTTGCTGACTCCAATGACTTCTCCCATGACTCTGGTAAGCGCTCCATAGATAGAATCTATCCTTGTATTACCGATGTTGACCCTTCCATATCATTCAAAGTACTCACCTTTGGTAGACTTAGTTTGGTGTCTACATCACTCACATTTTGTTGCATAAGATCTATGGTGGGAGCTAAGTAGGTCTGCAACTCCATAAGTGTTATAATTCTGTTATCTTGCTCTGGTTGCAACTGATTCATGTTGTATGAAATTTTTTTGACCTTAACACTGTATGATGAAGCTGAACTAGTTAGGGGATCAAACTTTTCAACCAAAGCATTAAGCTCCTGTTGAGATTCCTCTCTCTTCTTCTCCAAATCTTTTGTAAAAGATGTAAACTTGGACACTTTTACAAGTAAATGTCCTACCTCCTATAGGATTTCCTTTACTTTGTTCACTAGAACTGCAAGTGACTCTTTTCCTACTGATATAATATCTTTTAACTTGTCAGTTCGTTGCTTCTCATACTCTTTCATTGCCAACTTCATTGGTGCATTCTCCAAGTTAGGTACTTGATCAGAAACTACTTCGACCTAAATACCCAGCTGATCAATAGGTTTATCTTTTTTATCATATTGCACATCAAGTACTAGATTACTAATTATATTCCTTGCTCCTTTTAGTACACTGACCTTCTTCTTATTTCCCTTTAATCTGTCTCTTTCTTCTTTTTCTTTAAGCTTCTCAAGTATCTTCATCAACTCCTTAGGACTCATTTTAGTAATGTCAATAGTTGCTTGGATTTATTCAAGAGAAGATTGGATATTTGGTGTTTCATCTTGGAACATTAAGTGTTTGATTTGCATGTTGTAGTGGAACAAAACTCACATCAACAATGCCCACTTGAGCTTTAGGATGATGTGTGAGTATTGATTTCCTTAATATAGGAACTGGTTTCTTTTATCGAGGTGATTTTTTTGTGTGCATATTTTAATGGTTGTATCATTTCTTTTAGGCGCATGTTATATTCAGTGCAGATAATGGGGTCAAGATTTCTTCATTTGATTTGTGCACCAATTTGCATGCAGGTTGTTAATGTTGTGATAAGTTTTCTTATTTGATTTTTTATTTTAGTTCCTAGATGGTGCTTAATTGGTTTTTAACAATGGTGCGGTTAGTTGATGTTGCTCATTGTGATGTCAATGATCATATCACAATGATAATTGTGTTATGTCGGTCATCATTTTGAGATCAAATTTTAACCCTCATCATTAGGATAGTGCACTTCCACAAAACCACTTTTACATGAAAATTATTTTATTTCTAGTTCAGTCATTCCTGTCAGATGATATCTATTGAAAAAAAATTTGATCGGATTTTTTATTTGTTTTTTCCAAAATGCATTATCCTTTCAGATATTCTTCCACAAGTGATTTCTAATGGTAATTCGTTGATCTCATTTTTTCCCCAAACATAGTTACTGCATTTTCTTGTTTTTATCTATATTGCTTATCTGATGCAGTGATGCTCTTGATACGAAAAGGTGTTGAGTGTGTAAGAAATGATATCTGGTTGTGGAAACAAACAATGGAGGGGTTGAGTTCTCTGAATATGAAGTATTTCCTAGTCCTGATCTAGTTACCCACTTTTTCATGTTGACATCCATGGACCCGTTTGTGGATGAAGTTTTGAAGAAAAATAGTCACACATGCACACACACTCATACTTGCAATCCCTCTGGACCAGATAATGCACATACTCATACTTGTTATCACACTCATACTCAAATTATCTCTATAGAAGAAGAGAAGGCTTTGCTTGAGAACACCGAGGAGTGCACAGAGAAAAAGAAAAAGCCCTTAGGGAACCGTGAAGCTGTAAGAAAGTACAGGGAGAAAAAGAAAGCACACACTGCTTATTTAGAAGAGGAAGTGCAGAAACTGCGTTTGTTGAATCAGCAGTTACTGAGAAGACTGCAAGGCCAAGCAGTTCTTAAGGGTGAGATTGCAAGGTTAAGAACTCTTTTATACAACTTCAGAGGAAAAATAGAGTCTGAGTTGGGCAGTTTTCCTTACCAAAGCCCATGCAGTGGAAATTTTAAAGAAGGGAATTGTGTTTTCCAACCTCATAATGCTGGTATTAATGTTCATTGTGAAACTGAGGTGACCTTCCCTCATGCAACTTTAGAGACATCTAGGACAGCTGCAAGTCAAAATGATGAGGAATTTGTGAAATTTCCAATCCTGATTGTTAAGGTTTTAAACTGGATGGAGATTTGACTCCACACACTGAAGCCTTGTAGGTACAGTAACAGAAGAACATTCTTTTTCCCAAGTCTTTATCAAATCTGGGAATCTTTCCTAACAAGGCGGATTGGTCTCTGAGTAATGACTCTGGAGTATTGGCTGTTTTGGTAATATGGTTTTGTAAAGAACAGAGCTACAGATCTACTTGAAAGGCAGCATAATGAAGCAACATTTGTGATGAAAATGTATCTACAGTGCACATGCATATTTAGTTTTGGATAGTCAATATTCAAGGGCATCATCAAAGAGAAGAATAGTTGGATCTTGAGGAAGTTTCAATGCAGAAGAATGTTCAATTGGCTAATTGATAGCTGGAAACTGAAGGAAATTTGTAATTTTAGAGGATTCTTGAATATGGCTAGTTCTCTTGAACCTTGATATAAAACTATTTGTTTTGGGCACATGTTAAATAATCTTGGAGCAGATATCAAACAGTAAGAGAGATGTATAGAATGTGGACTTGTCGGATATCCATAAATGCATCCTAGTTTCGTTCAGCTTGTGATGTGTCTCCAGTTATACTGTTGTTTCTGTGTGTTCTTGTTGGGTATACAGGGACACTTGGAAGGTTACCTTGAAACGAACTGAAAGATCCTGAGCATTTTCAGATGATTCTAATTTACTTGTAATTTTATAATTTAAATGTACAAATCTATAGCCTTGGATGTTATGCATGCCTTTTATGCCAGGTAGAGGATACAAATTTACAATACATTCCTTGATGTAAATGTTAGCTGGTCAGCAATTGCATCTAGTTCATAACTGCTATTTTTGTAAGTGTATTTATAGTTTGCAGCTTTGCAGTCACTGGCATTTAGCTAGTTTTCAACTTAATGACAGTTCTACAATTAAAACTTGAAAATATCTGATTATTTATAGCAGCAACTCGCAGCCATTGGCGATATGTGTAAAGGGATTATTTCATTAGCATTGCAAAATTGGCAACGAATGCTTTGAAAATTCATTAAGTTTCAAACTATATTGGTGGTTTACTTTCTGCGGAAAATCTGTATTTTTAATTGTCCTTAAGTGTTCATTTAATAGTAATGCAAATTATTAGTGATGAAATTACTTGTTTGGACTTGGTAAGCTTCCTTTACTTAAATAGAAATTATTTGTGAGTATAATTTGTACATTTTCCTGAAACTATTTAGTTTCATCTTTGCTCATACTATTGACATTAAATCTCCCTTAGTGTGCTAGAAGCCATGTGTTGACTAATGCAATTGTTAATCGTAGGTGGCAAATTGTTAGATCGTAGAACATCTACATTTTTTGCGTTGATCCCTTGATGGTCAGACTCTGTTATGCAATCAATGATGGAGATTGGTGAGAGACGTTTGAGTTGTTCTATGAGGGATGTTCATAATCATAGTGTTTTTGTCCTCCATATCAGTCATGGTGGTTGTTAACTATTTGTTAGAGTATAGAAAACTTTGTTAGGAACTTTAGACATATTGTAAAGAAGATGTATGCTACTTACCTCATGCATATGGCTGGATCATTGCATTCTTATACAGATTGTTTGATTCTTCCATTTTTGAATTTTATAGCGAACCATGATGATTTCGATCCTTATAGCTGATCAACAATGATTAGGACCTTTATAGCTGATCCATACTGAACAAACCGAATTTAAAGGACTTTTCTCTTGGTGTGGTTTCATTTCTCTATTTTTCATGTTCTTGCGTCTTACAATGTAATTGACAAGATGGTCAAAAGCTCTTTAAGTCTATTAAAATTCTGAAAATATAGGAGATTTTTTTCTTAGTAAGTTGCTGACTTAATGCCTAGCATATGATTGGAAAATCTGCAGGTTGCTTCTTGTTTATGGACAAACTTGAGTTATTTTGTAAAAGTTTAGGTGAAGTGACAAATATTAATAGTGATTAGATTTTCTTAGGAAGACAGCAAGGTAAGCATATGAGTTACTGTTTTGATGTAGCTGTTCGCCAGAATTGTAATGCTACCCCATGGGATTGGCTGCAAACTAATTAGTCAGTCAATTGTCCTATCATCAGTAGCAGCAACACTCCAATATTTGGGGAGAAACAATCCTTTGGGAGGCATTTTGGTCAGCTGCATAGTCTCCTCTACAGGATTATTTAAAATTAAAATGATTCTTTTAAAAAATCAGTTTTAAAGACTTGGGTAGTTACAAATAAAGACTTTTTAAAAAATCAGTTTTAAAGACTTGGGTAGTTACAAATAAAGACTTTATAAATATGTGGTGAACGGACTATTGAATGGTCTGAAAGGCCCGGCTTAAACATCACACACTAAGCATTGACAGCTAAGTATGTGGCTGTTGTGGGCCCATTCTTTTACCAGCACCCGTTCAATCCATTCCCGTTTCTGTCAGCATTCCGTGGAAGCTGTGTGGGCCCGATGCTGCGTCTATTCCTATTGCTAGCGCCAGCGTCTATTTGCATTTAAACGGTAGTCGCTGTGAAGTTTGAATTCGGGCTGTTCCCTCTCGACGTCAAGTGGATTGTGTGTGATGGCATAAAACATTGGTGCTTCACATTCTGCAGCGTCAAAGCAGAGTATGGGCATCCATCAAACTATAATCGAGAGGGGGTTATCGTCAGATATTACAGTTGAAAATGCTTGACTAGACATTCCTCCAAAATGTGGAAGCATAGACAAGGCATGCGAACTGTTTGAGCGAAGCCTCAAAAAAATGTTGTGTCGTGGAACGCTTTGGTTACAGGATATGCATAAAATGTATTTGTTAAAATCAATTCAGAAAATTTCAACCAAGTGTGTTTGGCAGGTTTAAAGCAAAACTCAGCAAACTTTTCCAGCATCCTCCCAGCCTGTGCGAAAATGGGAGCTTTGGACATGCAATAGTTAGAGCATAAATGATAGAAGAATTTTCTCCGATGTTGTAGCTGCAACTGCCCTTCTAGACGTGTGCGTAGAAACTTTAAGCATAGACGACGAGGCACGCGAATTGCTTGATGAAATGCCTCCGAAAATTATTTGACTGAATGTCAAGATTGTAGAATATGCAAGATGTGGGATAATCCATAAGCCATGAGAACTGTTTAACAGAATGCCTCGAAGAAATATGATCTCATGGAACGCTGCGGCTACAGGATACTGACAAATTGGATTTGTTGAAATGACATTAGAGACTGCAATAAAATGCAATTGGTAGGTTTAAAGCTATACATTACAACTTTTGTCAGCATTTTCCCAGCCGGCAGCGTCTGTGCAACCCAAAATTTGTACTTGAAGTGACAATTTTTTATGTTTATTAATTAAATTAAAAATTTCTGACCTACTGTAAGAGATTTTTAATTTAATTAATAAACATAAAAATTTATCACTTCAGATACAAATTTTGGGCTACATATCCATTGTCTTTCCCAGCCTATCCCAAATGGGACAGTTAAAACAAGGTATGGATAAGTATGAAAGTGTAAAGGACAGGTTATTTTCTCAGAGGTAGTTGCAACTACTGTAGTAGACAACTATACAAAATGTAGCTACATATTCCTCTGTATTTTCTATATCGTAGATAATGGTAGCTACAATTCAGCATACAAAGAATGTTTGAGTTAAAAGGAGTTAAGGTTTAAATGAGGTATATGTTTAGGTTGGAATTAGTAAAATAATTTTTTTGTGGATTTGTATAATGTTTGGGTGAATGTTGAAATTAGAGTTTTTAATTTGAACTTTGCATAGTGTGTATTCATATTCATATAAATATTACCACTATTTCGTGTATCGTTCTTCATTGTCATCCTATGATAACTCTACATTTATATAATGATTTTTCCTTCCACTATCATTTTTGTCCTTCTTACCTTTTACTCTTCTAAAATATCATTCTACCCATGCTTATCATACCACTACTATCCGCAATTCTAAAATGTCAATACACTAGTCAAATAGTTTGATCAACTTAAGAAGAAAATTGTTACTCCAACTCTATTACGTTTAATCCTCCACATTGCACATTTTTTACATGAGGTTGTTACACACCCATTTAGCATTGACTTTAGTATGGCTATATTTGATTTATAGTATGGAAAATGTGGTCACAATATTCGTGTATGATACATATCTAGATGTCAAATATGAGGATAAAGTCTTACCAAAACTATTTCTATGAATCATAAGGACTATACCCTTTAGTACTTCTAATTTGTGGCTCCTAATTCTATCAATTATTTTGATCAGATATGGTTGAATTTTTTGTCTGCATGTAAAAAAGCATAGGATAATGTTCTTCAAATTGAAATTAAGGAATGCCAACTAGAACCTATTTATGAAACCAAAGATGAAATTCAATAATTATAATGAATGCATGTGCAAGCAATAAAGAAACAAATTAAAAAACAAGGAAAATAAAGAGAAAATGAACCCCTCTTTATTGCCTCCTAATACTCCTCTAGCATCAAAACCAACCTATAACTATTTTCATCCACCAATAGAGAAAGAATAACATAATTTCATTCCTTCATATGTACCAAAGCAAGTATAATATCCTCATTATGCTCCAAAGAAAAATAAGAAATAAACTTTCAACAATCTCATTGCCATCTATTTTAAAGGTGTTACTTGTATATGGTTTCTAAAGAAAGAGTTAAAATGTTTGGAAAGAAAAAGTGAATATGACTCCACATGTACAAAATAATATTAACAAAGGGTGCTTCTCATATTCTACATATATCAAGTAGATTTACTAGCATTATATCATGTGCTAAAATTCAAAATATCAAAGGTAGTTGTAAACCACATAAATAAGAATAAAACAATCTATTAAGTCAAAACCCATCTAAGATTATGTATTTCCAAAGTTTTTGTACTCTACATGAATGTCTATAAACTTTATAATACATTTTGTGGGTCTCTAAATTAGGAGGTGCATCTAAGATTATAGATTTCCATAGTTTTTGCACTCTACAATAAGGGTGAAATCACAATAGTGTGTCCCACTTTTTGGGACGAAGGATTTCGGACTTTCAAAAAAAATAAAAATTGGTGGCTTTGCGTGAAGTATTCTCTTCGCGCGAAGTGATTAATAGACTTCACGCGAAGTACCCTGCATGGGGTACTTCGCGTGAAGCCTACACTTCATGC
>MU221955.1:27416-43132 GCA_018584345.1 Thuja plicata | reverse complement strand
CCCTAGACATGAAACTGAAACATAAATCAACATAAACTGTAATGTATTAACCCTAACATGAAACCTTAACCATATTGAACCAAGTTACATGAAACCCTAACATAAAACCTTAACCATATTGAACCCTAACATGAAACCTTAACTGGATATGAAACCCTAACATGAAACCCTAACCATATGAAACCCTAACATGAAACTCTAAAAAATTAAGGTCCTAACATAAAACCTTAACCATATTGAACCCTAACATGAAACCTTAATTGGATATGAAACTTTAACACATGAAACCCTACCATATGAAACCCTAACATGAAATTCTAACAAATTAAGGTCCTAACATGAAACTGAAACATAAATCAACATAAACCTAACATTAACGCTAACATGAAACCTTAACCATATTGAACCCTAACATGAAACCCTAACCATATTGAACCCTAACATTCAAAACTCTAACAAATTAACCCTAACATGAAATTGAAACATAAATCAATATAAAATCTAACATTAGTTCCCTAACATGAAACCTTAACCATATTGAACCCTAACATGACCCTAAAGACCTAATAGGACCCCTTAAGACCTAATAGGACCTAATAGACATGAAGACCTAATAGGTAGATATGAAGACCTAATAAGACCCTTAATCTACATAATAGGACCCCTTAAGAGGTCTAATAAAATTGGACTTACTTGACCTAATATTACCTATTAATACCGCTTAGTACATCCAAGCACCCTTAAGACAGGTAATAGGACCCTTAAGCCCTAATAGGACCCCAAGTAAGAACTATAATTTTATATATTCATCGATATTTGTTTCCATTTTACACGCAATTATAACATGTAATCAAGTACTTAATTGTTAACACTTAGCTTTCATGTACATGTTACATCGAGATGGTCACTCAAGATGGACCTTCCCATGATGTACTAGCTCAAGATGCACGTCGCACTCCTAATTTGGCGAGTATTTTTCTGACAGCTCAGATAGAGATGGATAAACTTAGAGAGAACATTCGCATGTTTGAGTCAGATGGCATATATATATAGATATTTGTGCCACTATATTGAGGAGTTTGGAGGACATGAATACTAGATTGAGATCCCATTCTTCTTTCACACCATAGGTTGTAGATACTATTTTTCAAGAGTTGAGAGCTGAGGTATCATGTGATGTTTCCTTGAAGACAGTCCAGAATCGTGTCCCCAAGAAAATCATCAAACGAGAGGTCTGCCCATTTTATGATGGGAAGACCAAGGTGAGGGCTTAACAGGTTACATGGTGTAGGATTCCTAAGATTGCATGCATGATATACCCTCATTTTCTTGCAGCACATGGTCATTATCTGAATAATGACCAGATTCCATTATATTTTGCACAGTAGCTGTACACTGAGTTTCGTTTGGGACTTAGGGTCAACTATTTAGATCTACTTGGATATTACTGTCAGGGGCGCGGTAGAGTTGCCAACTGTGATCAGTATCGTAAGGATGATCGAGTTGTACATACTCATAGAGAGATAGTTGGGTACATGACTCCTGTAGTGGCACTGGTGGTGGCTCCTACTGTAGATAGAGTGGTCATTACTTCCCAGAGGGGAGTAGTGGACAGGATAGGGAGATTGCATCTGAAACCACCTCCATCACTTTGGATATAGTGGGTAGATATATTTTGACTAGACCAAGTCGAGGTAGATCGTCTACTAAGGCTTCATCTAGTACTGCTGCAGGGGTTAGTGATGAGGCATATAGAGCTTTTGGTTGTCTTCCACCTAGCAAGATACAAACGCTTTCTAGGAATCATAGTCATTTGGATGTGGCACTTTACTTTTTGGAGGATCTCCTGCAGTCATATTCTTATATTGCAGACACGTAGAGGATCCCATCACATTCAATTAGAGATGTTATCAAACTTGCACAGGTTCCTGTAGTTCCACTGAGACAAGACACACCATATAGTCAGGCACAACACTCTGTAGAGCACTCTGCACCATCTAGTTAGGCACAACACTCTGCATAGTGCTCTACATCATCTAGTCAGGCACATCATAGTTCACAGCACTCTATAGAGTGCTCTGCACCCACAGATCAGTCTGCAGCTGCAGAGCCAGGTATACGGGTTAGAGATATATGCATCACAACTGAGGGCCTAGACACATTTGATGAGAATTTGCATGGGTTGAGTCAGGTGGACTTTGGAAGCAATATTGGATCATTTATGTAGTTTTTATTTCCTCTTGGTGGTTCAGGATCTACAGGACTCCCCTCCCAGCTACACACACCCCTACACTCTTCATTACTAGAGACGTTAAGGATTGGAGGTGGTGTGGGTGATGCTGTTTCAGTTGATGATATGATGGTTGAGCACGCTGATGATCCTCTTTTTCTGGAGAACCAGGTATATAAATTTTTCTTTTCTCCTTTCCAGGAGTTTTAGTGAACAATTGATTTTAGATGTGTGTATTGATGTTTGTTCAATGTATAATATTTAGTAGGAGCAGTTAGCAGAGCACATTACCTCTAGTGTGGGCTCAGAGCATCTTCATATGACACCTACTAGTGGTCCGATAAGTTTTAAATATACAATGTAGGTTTAAGCATGCATGTGTATGTACTTGTACTTTACATGTAATATATTACTATGTACATGTATATATATTACGAACTGTTGTGTACTAAATTTGTAGGAGTCAGTTGTTGCTTCATAGCTAAAGGATGCTCGTGACACTCAAGTAGAGCATATTACCTCTAGTGTTGGCTCGAAGAATTTTTATAGGAGAGATTCAATAGATGTGACACCTACTAGTGGTCAGGTAGGTTTTGAATATATGTAAGTTTAAACATGCATTTATAATGTTTCAAGTTTAATATTATTATATATACATGCATTGATATTCGCAGGGATCAGTTATTGCTTCACAGCCAAAGGATGGTCGTGGCAGTCGGTCAAAGGGTCACTTTGTTTGCATGCACCTGGATGACTCTCTAGTTTAGGACATGTTGCATAGATCTTTTATTTGAGACTCATTATATATGTCATTATTATATGTTTGATATTTTCAGTTTATGATTTGAGACATATATTTATTAGATGATTAGCTGATTTGATTAGATGGTTTCATTTGATTAGATGTTATGATTTGATTAGATGATTTAATTAGATGAGTTCATTGGATTAGATGGTTGCCTTGGATTTGATATTTTTAGTTTATAATTGGAGACATATATTTATTAGCTAATTAGTTGATTGGATTAGATGGTTTCATTTGTTTAGATGTTATGATTTGATTAGATGAGTTCATTGGATTAGATGGTTTCATTGGATTTTATATTTTCCATTTATGATTCGAGACATATAGTTATTAGTTGATTAGCTGATTTGATTAGATGATTTCATTCTATAACTAACACATGTCATAAGTAATCTAACTAATTTGATTAGATGTTATGATTTGATTAGATGATTTCATTCTAGAAATAACACATGTCATAAGTAATCTAACTAATTTCATCATGTTTTAGTGTTCAACTAATGTCTTAACAGAATCTTTAACTAATTTAAGAAATCTATAAAAATCATTGAACAATCAAAGCATACATTTAAGTAATCTAAAAAATGTCAAATTACTAATCTAACAAATGTCTGAAGGGGATCTAGAATTAATATCATACAAATTAACAAGTTAATATGTATGTAACTAATGGACAATAAGTATTCTAACTTATTCTAGAACTAATTTCATCATTTTTTAGTGTTCAAACTAATGTCTCAAGGGGATCTTTAACTAATTTAAGAAATCTATAAAAATCATTGAACAATCAAAGCATACATTTAAGTAATCTAAAAAATGTCATTACTAATCTAACAAATGTCTTAAGGGGATCTAGATTTAATATCATAAAAAATAACAAGTTAATACATGTAACTAATGGACAATAAGTATTCTAACTCATTTTAGAACTAATTTCATCATGTTTTAGTGTTCAAACTAATGTCTTAAAGGGATCTTTAACTAATTTAAGAAATCTATAAAAATCATTGAACAATCAAAGCATACATATAAAACCATACATGTATCAGCAAATTATAATCTATCAAATGTTTGCATATATCAACAAATTATAGTCCATCATATGTTTAAATATATCAACAAAGTACATAGTCAATTTAATCTACAAATATCAAGTAGGTCTTAATGTGCATGAAATAGGTACATACATATTATACTTTTTAGACCAACTCAAGTGGTTCAAACCTTTCATGGAGAACATATAATATTCTCTCATGATCCTCACTATCTGGTCTCCACCTACGACGTCCACATTGTGATTTAACTATATGGAGACAAATGGAGGTGGCAACTACTAGGTGACTATATTGAAAGACCTTATTGTTTGGTTGGTAATCAACAAAGTGAATACCATGTTGAATTACTTTGATTTGCTTGAAATAAGTTCCCTCTAAACCAACTGAACCTGCAGGTCAAAAATTTTAACAATATAAATTTAAATAAACTAAATTTGAAATTTGTTAAAAGGTTAAAATTTAAAAAAAATTACAAATTGAGTTCAATATATTGATGTAAAGCATACAAACCTATGGGGAATAATATTCCATCACTTTCTTCATGTTCAAGTAACTTCATCCTCGGTGCAGTACAATGCAGTAAATAAATACCAACTCCTTCTACATTTCTACGCTCAACAATCACTGCAAAGATATCCCTTGCAAAATAAATTTACTTAGTTCAATCTATAGATCTATCTATCTATCTAGATACATGCAGCTCAATAAACCATATAATGTGAAATATATACTTACCAATTTTGACCAATCCTGAGATATGATTGTAATCAATAGAAATCAAAGGAACGTCATTAAAGTTTTCATCTTCATCTCTATCAAATGTATCAGTAAAAACTAGTGGTACTAGATTCCATGTGCCTACATATCCATGGTCTTGATTGATGCATTCCTCATAATTGTCAGCAATGCAGTGACAACAAAAGCATGAGTAGTCCCTAGTGTTCAACGTCCAATTGCTACAGTTCGTAGTCATAACGGAATGCAAAGATTGCATCCTTTCTATCCTCTTGCAACCATGCATAATTTTTCTATCCACACCTGAGAAAATTCATATATAATATTACATTCTATAAATATAATTTGAATAAAGAATGTACATAACAAATTTAAATACTTGAATAATTTAAAAATGTGTGCATACCTTTTATCTCCCAAAATTTTCTATGTGGTACTGCTTGAGTCATTCCTGATGACATGTCATTCTCATTTGGTGTGAAATGTGTCTTGCACCATTCAACAAAATCATGTGCATTTTTTTTATATAAATTCCCTTATAATTCATTTGACACTTTCGTATAGCACGTTTGATGCAACCTCCAGCACCATCATGTTCACCTTTTCTATGTCCACTCTCAAAGAAACTCCAGACATGTGGTATGTTTTCATTACGATGATATATACATAGTGCAGAAAATGGTCTGGATGATTTGAATTATGCAGCACATCCATCTTACCAAACATAATGTTTATCAATTTTTAAATTCCTCTTTCTTTCAAATTTGCAAAAAACATCTTGAAGCAGTATTCTACATAATGAATGTCATGCTCTCTATCATCACTTATATAAAAATGATATTCATTCTTGATGATACGTGCTTCAAATGTGCTCTGAATACCATCCAAATCTAATTGTGCATATCGATAACATACATGTACCATAATAGTAATTTGCTTTGAAAAATAGTATTCTGATTGAATTGCATTTTGAAGAATAAATGAATAGTTTTATGCAAAATCAACAACTGATACAATAGTTCCAAGTGGGAAATTGTCTCTCACTGTTTGGAATTGTTGTGCTTGCCACTTTGCAAAAAAAGCATGATGAATGTAGGGTTGAATCATTTTTTTAAATTTGTCCATAAATAATCCAAAATTTATCTCCTCTTCAAGCACATGAACAAGTTGTCTGTGTTTCCTCTACAAGCAAATGAACAAGTTGTCTGTGTTTCTGAAACCTATTGGTAAAAGTAGAGTGAACATTAACTGCTCTGAAATGTTGTAAGTGACATCGATGGAAATAAAGTCTTCACTGACGAACTCAGTCTTTAGAAACCCACAAGTTAGTGAGCATTTATGACATGCATTTTAGGGCAACGCCTATAAATAGGGCATCAAAATGTTTCATTTGTCATGCCACCCAGACCAGAGCGAGCAAAAGCAATTTTTGAGCAGAAAGCATCCAAGCTACAGAGCGATCATGAATTGACCTCCAAGCACTCCAAATTAGTTCAGAGATCTTTGCAAGCACAAAAAGTAAGTTCTTCAAGACCAAAAACTTTGTTTTCACGCATTTACGAAAAGCCCTAATTTTTTGAAAATGACATCGACTTCACGATCTATGAAATCTAAGAATGCAAAGAAAGATGAGTTCAAACCCATCAAGAACACTGCATGTGAGGAACCCAACTATAAGATCCATCTGAGGTTGCCTCACAACCCGATGATGCTGGTGCATTTTCATGCATTCCAACTAGGGTTTTGCTGGTTGAAGATGTCCGATCCTTCATACACTGCAAGATTGCAAAGATTGGAACGTCAGAGATGGAAGAATATTACAAGAAGCTTTGTAACGATGATGGAACACTTAAGGAAGAGCACAAACACATTGAGGTAAAAGGGCTTACCAATGCCCTAAAGTTTCTGAAGATCTTCAAAACTGATTAGATTCAGTTAGTACTAAGAAGAATGCATAACAACAAGTTATGGTTGGATGAACCAAAGGCAATCACCCGAGATGTCATCAGTGCAGCCACCCATTACCATGTAACCGATAAAGTAAAGGCACTAAAGCATCGACCGAAGGCAGAGACCAAAATGATGACTGGAGCCAAATGGGATGGTCATGGATTGAAAGTAACAACAATAACTGATGATGAGGTTAAGTTTGGTGCATGTGTATTGGGTTACAAATTCTTCCAAGCTAGTAGATTAAATAGTATTACATCAGATGTTTTGGACACAGCTTACAATATTGTGAAGAAAGGTACACAATTGGACTTATTCGAGCTACTCTTGAATCAGTTAAAGGAAAACCTAAAGACAATCAGGAATGCAAAGTCAAACACCTGTAAGTTTGGCTCACTAATCATGTGCATTTTCTTCTATTTTCAAGAAAAGTTCCCATCAGTAGGAGATGTCAAATGGGACAGCACCAAACTGGTCACCATGCAAATCAGTGAGCACATAGCTGCACTAGGAGATAACTTTGAAATAGTCATGAATGAATACTTTAATGTATTTAAAGACCAAATGCAAAAGAGGGTAAGAATACCTAAGAAACTCATTGAGCAATATAAGGATGAGATATGCTTCATGGTTTACACAAATCATACTTTCATCAAACCTGTAGTAGCAAGGACAACATGGTTGCAACCACTGGAATATGAGATCAACATTGATCTTGCAACAAAGGTAATTAATGCCTTAGTCAATGAACCACTGGAAAAAAGGAACCAAGGTTTGACACATATGAAGAGGGAAAGTCAAGAATAAAATCAAACCTAGTTGTCAAGAAGATAGTAAAAAATGACAAAATGGTAAAGAATCTCAAGAAGATTCTATCAGTAGATGAGGAAGAAGCTGAGTAGGATGAAGAAATTGAACAAGAGGAGGAAACCAAAGAACAGGTGTCTGTCGGTAAAGATAAAGAAATGAATGACTCAAAGGAAATAGATTCATATTCTCCACCTCCTCCACCATCAAAGAAACCAAGAACTATAGCTGCTTCAAGGACTAGAAGTCAAACGTCCAAAGAATCTACTCCTTCACCTCTTAAGAAAGGAAAGGTCGGGACTTACAAAACAAAAGCTCCAGCACTGAAAAGAGGACAAAAAAAGAAGGGTAGAAAATACATTAGAACTCGAGATGACATAGAAGAAACTGAGCGAGATGAATCCTTACAAGAAAAAAATGTCAAGGTAAAAGAACCTGACACTATTGATGACATTCGGGTTTATATTGAAAATTATGGATCCATTACTGATCCACACATTAGAAAATGGGAGAAAAGAAATTAAGAAGATCAGAATAAGATTGAGGAAGCCATGATAGCTAAGATGTATAAATTCAAATATGTACCCATGCAATTTGAAGGAAGTTATGTTTCATAGGAACTCTTGGATAGATTATCTGCCCGTTAGACATTTTCTTTGACAAATGAGAAAGAAATGAGAGAGAGAGTACTTGTTTCTCTAATGGCACCTAAATCAACAAAGGTAGAGATAATTGAAATGATGGAGAAACACAAGAAATAATTCTCACCAAAGCTAAGGGCATACAAATTTCTTAAAGGCAAGTTGATTGAACTTGAACAAGACAGCCACAAGAAATGGTGCAAAGTCATGAATAGACCAGTTGAGAAAGACAGGGCCCCGAAAAATACCTTCAACAACAAGATGGTTATAAGGAAACCCAAGATGATACATCTATTGAGTTGGATAAAGAAGAAGATGATACAATAGGGCATAAGACTGCAGATGTGGCAGATGAAACATGGGATGATACCACAAATGACATCATTGTGGATACCAATGTCATCGACATTACCGATGACCCAACAGATGAAATCAATAAGAATGAAGATGTCACTATTGCAAAAGATACAACCAATGAACAAGACACAACAATTGACGGTACATAGGTGAACATTCCAGGAAAACTACCAATATTGATACAAGCTATCAATATCATGCAACAAACAAGTAAATCACCTGACAATGAAACTCCAAAGGATGCAGGAGAAGAAGAAAATCTAGACAACACTGATGGTCAACAAAACATCAGAGATACTCAAGATGTAACCGACACTGACAAGGTTACAGAAGGAGACAAGGACAAAGATGTGGAGACTCAAGACAAGAATGAAAACAGTGAGGTAGATGATGCAAAGGACACCAATGAAGGAGACAAACCCAAAGATGGAACTCTTGAGAAAATAGACAAAGATGCTACTGACGATGTTAAGGTGAATGTGGAGACATCTGCAAACACCTGACGAGCTGAAACCAACGCCAAGAAGCAGATAGAAGCACAACAAGTCACATCATCAAGTACAACAGAAAAGGCTGAGAAATTAGCAATAATGCTACATTCTACTATCATAGAAGAAGAGGAAGAAGACAAAGAAGAACAATTTATAGGTTACACTAGATGAGATCATTGAAATACTAAAGTGTGACCTCTCTACACTTGACATGGACACACTACAAGAATGTGGAGAGATATGCCAGAGGAAGGCATTGCAAGAAAAGATGAAGAAACAATATTGGGACTCCATGGTACTGGAGACAACACAAGACATTCTACATCAAATTATATCCGATATTCATATTGATCAAAGAAATCCTATACTTGATCAACTAGCTACCCTCACCGACACAATCACAACTTAGAATATTGATGCTGAGAAGACAATTGAGGAGAGAGAAGAAATGAAATACCAACAAAAGCTCTTAGAGAACATTAGTCAAGAAGTGGCAGAGAATAAGGTAAAGTTATCAGAATTCATATCTAAGTTAGACCCCATCATATCTGAAGCTATAACCTTAATTCAAAATCTTAGCATAATAGAAAATTTCAGTAAGGAAAATAGTAACAATATAGAAAATCTAGATATAGATCTAGCAAACAGTGCTAGTAGCTTAACCACAGATGGAGAAAATGTAGTCAAACTGCATTATGAAAAGATCATTGAAGTAAAATGGTTAAGGTAGGAGTTGTGGGAGGCAGAGACACATTTCAATGAAGAAGTAACCAAGCTATAGGCTCAACTTCTGCCAAATATTACACTGCTACAATAACATATCAGTTCTACAAGGCAACTATTAGTAATAACTAAGAGGGGGGGGTGAATCAGTGGCCTCAAAATTTATCCTCAAAACTTTAACCACTTAATCAATAAATCTCAGATTATCCTTTCCCTACAAGATGCATGCCATGAAATATTAATAATGATTAACTGTCTGTCGATTTTATTTGTCAATCCTTATTCTCCTTGATTACTGATAAGTAGTATAACTATTTAGTGAAACTCAATAAATAAGCAAACTATACCGATCAATCCAGAGTTAGCTATGTAAGATGCAAAACAGTAAAGAAATGAATCATACACACATAACACATGAATTTTAACATGGAAACCCCGTTAAGAGAAAAACCATTTGGACCGGTACCCCAAACTTTCACTCTTCTAAAGTGAGCCCCGTTAGGAGCCATCCATGTTAAAGGTTACAAACACACTATTAAGTGCAACCTTGTTAGAGGATTTTATACATAGAGGTTGTCACTTCATATCGGGCATCTATTGCTACCATCCTTGAATTAGCCTCCTTCTTAGATTTTCAATAGGTATCAGGAAAGTCCAAAGCTACTTTCATGAATCAACCTTTTTGGCACTCATTGAGATGTACCTCAATATATAGAAGACTGTTTTAAGCCCTGCTCGGTTAAGAGACTTGATGCTTCAATGGTTAAACTAAAACACTATGACCTGTTCATATTGCAACTTTGAATTGCATATTTTCAGATCTATTTAAGTACATTACCTCTCTGACCAATGTATCAATTCAATCCTTGTGGTCCATACTTTTTGCTCTGTGATGATGTGCTCACTATTTGTTAGTGTCTGCAGAATTCCTTAGCTCTTCCTTCAGTTTGTTTGATCAATACTGCATGAAGTTGTTCTTCATTAGTTTCTCTTTAGCATCCTTTTTTTATTCACTTCCCTTAATCCCATTCGTAAATGAATTAAGCTTGTCTCTTATATGGACATAATATTCATTATTTCTTGATTCTTGATTCTTGGTGTGCTAAACAATCCAACCAATTAGATTTAAAGCATAAATCTTGATTTGTCTCGTATATACCTTCTTGAAAATTGTACAAATCATCTTTAAATCAATCAATTATCTCTGGTTTAATAAAACAAAGTAGACAACCAGTTAAGTCCTTATTTAGCTCTGCCAACTAGATATTTTGTCATTTTCTGAACTCTCTGATCGGTCGGTCACAATTGACTGATCCGTTGGTGAGGAATGATTGATCCATTGGTGAGACTTCAGTTAGCTTTGTGATCTCCATCTGTCAGGCATCATTAGAAATTTACTCGTCAGGAAACTTTATGACTTTTCAAGTCGGCAACTCTATTGTTTTTAGTTCGTCGGGCAATACTGTGCTTTTGATCGTCGGGTATCACTATGACTGTTCTTCTTTGTTCTATCCGTCGGTGTGCACTCTGTCGGTGTTGTTTGTCACTTAGTGAATCCATGACTTTTGTGCATTTCTAAAAGCATAACCTTGGTTCCTTTGGTTCTCTGAAGTCTTTGGCATTATGTACATGACCATATAGATGATATCAAGTTGACATCAATGACAATACATTCCATTAATTGATTTAACAACTTGCATTATCTTCAACTTAACATTATTAAACATTTAATCAGTTACATGTCATCAATCTCTCCCTTTGGCATTGATGGAAACATACTATATTATCACACTATACTATTTCTAATACAATATGAAATACAATAGTTGAGGTTCATCAAACTACCAATTTTTTTGTTCTGATAACCAATAAAAATGTCTAATTATCGGTAAGCTCTATCAAATATTTAAATTTGATTCTTGCAGCTCTCTATATTTCTTCTTTGGATGTGTTGCATTCTCTCCTTATGTCAATTTCTCTCCCTTGACTGTTCTTCTCTTTTGATGTTTTTTTCTATTGTCAACAACTCTCCCTTTGTATAATCTTTCCATACAATTTCTCTCCCTAAGAATATAATATCTCCCTTTTGGAGTAATGTGATAATGGATAATCTCTCTCCTTTTACAGAAGGATGTGATAATATGGATAATCTCTTTCCCTTTGAAAATAATGCCAAACAATTATCTTACAGATATTTGACATTAATGTCAAGCGATCTTTTCTCTCCATCCATAATATATTCCTTGAATTTCCCTTATCCATCAATAATACAACAATATGTTCTAGTGCTCGGTGATGATATATACTTGTTTGTATATAGATGTAGCTTTGAATTTCATCCTTTTGCTTGCATCAACCTTAAGGATATTCTGATAATATATAGGTTGATGCAACCTTTAGTCATTTTACTGACTGGTAGACAAGGGTTTGACCCCTAGTCTCTTTCTCAATGACTCAAATGTGTCGTTGGGCAGTGGCTTGGTGAAGATATCAGCTAATTGCTCTTTGGATTGCACATACTCAAGTGTCACTTCCTTTTCTTGAACTTGTTCTCTTAAATAATGATACTTGATGGCAATGTGTTTATCCTTAGCATGCATGACTGGACTCTTGGAAATGTTTATTGCACTGGTCTTATCACAGTAGATAATTACTGGTTCTAGGATTTTCATATGCATACCTTCCAGTAACTATTTGATCCATGCAATATTTGAGCAATTTGCAGCAGTAGAAACATACTTTGCTTCTATAGTAGACTGATAGATGCGTCCTTGCTTCTTGCTAATCCATGTGACAAGTCTATCATCCATAAATAATGCTCCTCCAGTTGTGCTCTTTCTGTCATCAATGTTTCCAGCCTAATCAACGTCGGTAAACACCTTGAGTTCAAATTTGCCTTCTCTTCTATACCATAAGCCATATTCCTTGGTATTCTTCAGATATCTTAGAATTATTTTCATAGCAGTCATATGTGATTCTCTGGGATTAGCAGAAAATATTGCAACTATTCCTACTGCATGTGCAATATCTGGTCTAGTGTGTACAGCATACATGAGTTTCCAATCATTGATATGTACAAAGTCTGATTTACCTTTGATGTCTTTTCCTCCTTTGTAAACTTACATCTAGTAGCCATCGGTGTTCCAACTAGTTTGGAATCTTCCATCTTGAATATTTTTAGGACCTCTTTAATGTATTTGGACTGTGTAATGAAAATACCTTCACATTGTTGCAATATCTGTAGACCAAGAAAGAACTTGATCTCTCCAAACATAGTCATCTCAAACTCTTTTCTCATCTCATTAGAAAATGATTTGCAGCATAGTAAATCATTGCCTCAAAATATGATGTCATCAACAAATATTTCAGCAATCAAAGTGTTAGTATCAGTATCTTTCTTCAAATAAAGATTACTGTTTTCACTAGTCCTTAGAAATCCAATACCAGGCTCCAGGAGCTTGTTTCAATCCATACAAGGCTTTATGAAGTCTATCTGGGAATACTGACTTGACATCCATCTGGTATACCTTGAATATTTTAAATGTAGCATAAGTAAGTAGTATATTTACGCCTTCTAGCCTAGAAACGGGTGCAAAGGTATCCCCATAGTCAATTACTTCTTCTTGTACATACCCCTTGCATACTAGTCTTGCTTTATTTCTTGTGACTTCTCCATTCTCATTCAGCTTATTCTTGAATATCCATTTAGTACTGATGACATTCTTGTTATTTGGTCTTGGCACAAGTGACCATGTCTTATTTTTCTCTATCTGCTCAATCTCATCATTCATAGCACTTATCCATTCTTCATTATCAAGTGTAGCATTAACAGATTTTGGCTCAAACTCACAAATTAAACAACTTGAGTTTAAAGACTTACTTCTTGTTCTTGTACCAGCTTTCTTATCTCCTATGATCTAGATCTCTGGATGGTTCCTTCTTACATATATGGCAAGAACTAGTTCAACTCTTTGTCTATTATCTTGATCATCATTTTTTCCTTCATTCTGTTCTTCATCACTTTGTACATTATTTTGATTATTATCTTGACCGTCAGTATTTGTAGCCTGACCGTCAGTTACAACATTTTGTTGCTCTGGAATTAAGCACTATTGCTCAAGTAGAGTTTTAGGTTCTTTACAATATACAAACTTGTTGTAGTCCTCTGGTTCTTTTGTTCTTTCTAGCTCATTCTTTTTTGCAAATTCATCTATCTTCACATTTGCACTTTCAACAATTTTTTTAGAAGCCTTGATAAGACATTTATAAGCCTTTCTCTTGGTGGAATACCCTTGAAAAATACCTTCATCACTTTTGGTGTCAAGATTTCCATTTCTATCATCCTTTAAGATATAACATTGACTACCAAAGATTTTGAAGTAACTTACATTGGATGTTTTACCATACCATAGCTCATAGGGTGTCTTCTTTGTGTCCTTTAATTGTACTCTATTTAATGTGTAGACAATAGTACTGACAACTTCCCTCCAGAAGATTTGGGTGATGCCTTTCTCTATCATCAATGTTCTAGCTTAATCAACTACGGATCTGTTCCTTCTCTCAGCAATCCCATTTTGTTGTGGTGTTCTTGGTGCAGAAACCTATCTTTTTATACCATGCTCATTACAGAAATGAGTGAATTCATCTGATATAAACTCACCTCCTCTATCTGATCTCAAGCATTTCAAATCCTTACCACTTTGTTTCTTTACCATAGCCTTATACCATTTAAACATCTTGAATGCTTCAGATTTATCTTTTAGAAACATAACTGTCATCATTCTAGAGTAATCATCAACAAAAAGAATAAAATATCTAGGGTATGTGCAAGATCATGTGGGGCCAAACTATGCCCTTAAGTGGCAATTTAAAATCAGAAAATCAGGGTTAGTAAACTTGACGTGAAAAATTTAACTAGCTATCAACCTAATATGAAAAAGTTGTAAGAGTAGAATGTGTAGGAAATTGAATGTAGTTTCTAAACTACTAGGCATTTTCTGAAAAAAAGTTAATATGATTGGTGAAAAGTATAGATTTCAATGCAGCAGTACAAAAGTTTTAAGAAAAAAATAAGAAGTAGGTGTATGTCTGACCACCTTAATCATAATCAAATGATAATATTTTTTTATAAGATTTTATATATAAGTAGTAGACTCCTGCCCGGATGTGACGGATATTTTTGTGTAATTTTATTCCAAAAAAAAATTAATTATGAATTATCTGCTACAACATTTTCAGAATAAAAAAAACTCCAGTTTCTAACCACCTTAACTCATTGAAAAATTTACCAAATTCAAAAAAAATAAAAATTCTTATAGTAGGCAAAGCATAGAATGTGACACATTTTTTGGATTTCAAAAATGTTATACCGTCTGAAAGTTATAGCCATTTTCCAATCAGTATATAAATCAGCACTTTAGAGGTAACTCAATTGGAAAATAACTAATAATTACTTACCGAATTCAAAATTTGATAGCAATTATATCGATAGAAAGTTGATAATCTCCTTAAGATACCCTTTTTGTTTCATCAAATTTGGGTAAAAAAAAGTCGTCAACTACATGGTCGAAGTCTGGAACTCAGAGAAACTAGGGAAAACACATTTTTGAGACATTTGAAGAGTTGACCAAGTAGGTATGGTGCACAAAGAAATACCGAGCCTAATCGGGTACCTGATATTTTCGGGTACCCAATTTTTTCAGGTACCCGAAAAACCCGACAAAATTTTGAATTTTAAATTTTCCCTCCCCTTTCTCCCCCTTACCCTCCCATTTCTCCATACTAGATATTAGATTATATATTGTATATATTAGATTATATATTATATATATTAAATGTTATATAATATCTATTATATATTAAATTATATATTAGATTATATATTATTTATTAGATTATATATTATATATTAAATATTATTTA
>MU221946.1:11418-24916 GCA_018584345.1 Thuja plicata | reverse complement strand
AGGCCATAAATGGTAATATGGGAACTAGGTGATGAAATGAATTATTTGTTTGGAGGAAAAATAGAGGATTACACTTAGAAATAAGGGATAAGCTTGATTTTTGAAGAAATAAGACCTATAATATTAATTTGAAGGTACAATGATCATTTGGAGAGCGTAAAATGAATGTGGCAACCCATACATACTAAAATGGGGCTAAAATGAGCATATAATTATAAATGTTATTTTTTTTTAGGACGATACACTATGTTATGGTTTTTTGTGTTTATTTCATATAGGTATGATATTCTAAATATAAATCAAAAGTAGTAATTTTTATGGGTTTTAGAAAATTTTGTGTCTCTTTCCTGAATAGTTTGGTGTAGTAAATTTTCCCACACACTAGAATTTTTTTCACATCTCCCTTCCTTGCACATGAAAAATAGGAAAAAATAATCTGGAATAATTATTTATCCTTTGAGCCTTTCCCTAGTTATGGCTCACTAGGGTTCTTTTTTTAATAAACTGAATAGGATTTCTAAAAGGATAAATTCAAGTAGGGAAACAAAATTATTTTCCTTACCTCCTCATTTATTTTTCATACCATTTTGTTAATAAAATTAAAATATTTTTCTAATTTTTCATACCATTTTGTTAATAAAATTAAAATATTTTTCTATGTCTTTCCTTCATCTTTCTTTTAATTTTGTAGGACTAAAAATTGTTAAGATTTGTGCGAGTTGCCATTTTATTTGAGATTAAAAACTTTAAGACACTAAAAAAGAAGGTTGTAAGTGACTTTAATTTTTTTTTTCAAATGCATTGATTATCTCCATTCAATATAAAATGTTTAGTGAGAAAATGTGCTCTTTATTATTATGGAAAAGCTTGATCAACTTTCAATATAAAATGTTTAGTGAGAAAATGTGCTCTTTATTATTATGGAAAAGATTGATTAACTTTAGCTAACTTACACTAGAAATTAGAAATAATGGTTTGTGAGAATTGAGATTTCATTTGGTTAATGAATGAATGAAAATTTTATTTCTAGATATTACTTTATGACATAAGAACAATCAATCCTAACCCTTTGAATGTATCATATATACACATATACTTGGGGTGTGTAAAAATATTTTTAGCCTTATTGACTTATATCTTTCCTAATTAAATATTTTTATTAATAAATAAGTCATCTTATGAATATGGGCAAGATACAATCATTGTACTCTATTCTATCATTTCGAATCATGAATTACTACATGATAAGAGATTGATCATTCTAATGACCTATGCATTATATCAATATCTCTCTATATTCTTACTAATATAATTTGTGCCTAGTATTATTAAAATGAATAATGTCTTATAGTTTATTGGTAGCAAAATAATCGTTGTTCTTAATATACACTATATGATCATTAAAACATTAAATTATTTTATTCTCTAATATTTGAAGATGCTTTTTATGTTTTCTCATCCTATTGAGTTCCTTTTATTTTTGGATGTGTGTCTATTATTTTTGTTTCCATTTATAGTAGGATTATTTAATTTTCACCTTGTATACCATATTTTATAGTTTAACTTACTTGTTATAAGTTTTTATCCAAGATGAAGTGTAGATTGAAGATATGATCTTATTCTTTATTACTAGTGTATTTAGATATTATAATATGTTAGAACATATGTGGTGCATTAAAATTAGTGCAATAGATTACAATATACATGATATAATATAAGGCATTAATTAAATATCATTATCTCTCAGTACTTTCTATGCTTAAATATTTATTGTTAGCATAATAGTAAAGCTATACCTCTCTTGAAAGGTACTTTTGGGACTCTTATTCCTTGGAATTTGTTCATTTTATTACCTCTAGACTAGTTTGATTGTATTTAGTACTATAATATTATACATAAAGTGTAGTTAGTACAATATCTTTTATAAAAAAACCATATAAAATAGAATAATTTTAGAAGTCGAATTATAATCATATATTCTTGTATCCCTAATTAAACTACTTCTAATTCTTAAAGATACTAATTTCTATTTAAAAAATAACATATTTATGCTAAGAAAACATGTCTTGTATTCAAATTCAATTGGATTTTAAATGTCATCTCTTATTATGTTACATAAAGGATTAAATTTTTTTAAATCAATCATATAGATTTTGCAAAAAAAATAAAATCTTACATATTATATTTCCATGAATTAATGAGACCTAGTCATGTGGTTACAATTTTTATTCAATTCAATATTCTTATTCTTATAGTATTTAAGAGTTTCCAAATTAAGATATTTATCATTCTACAATACAATCAAGAACATATCAAATATATTCCAAGTAGAATGAAAGTAAACTGAATAATTTGAAATCTCTAACTTTGGAATGTGAAGCCCTAGAAATAATGAGTGGAAAATAAACATCTGAAATCATAGAAGTGGGCATGAGTGAGTGGGAGGATACCACTATCCATCTATCAAATCCACAAACTTATTATTTCTAGATTTTTTTTATTTTTTTATTTTTTATTTAATTTTATAATCTTAATTGATTTTATTGTCAATTATATTTTACCTTTTGCATTATCATTAATATCCATATAAATGAAAATTGGCTTAAATATCATAAAAAATAAATTGCATACCGTATTATTGGTCTATAATCTTTTAAATATGAAATAATACCATTAGTGGTGATTGCAGTCTAAAAAAAGAGTGTTGAATAATACAATTAAAAAACTGATTGCACTATTAACTATTTCATAGTCAAATTGAATATAGTTTAAAAGATTATATCAAACTACAACTCAATACAAGCCCAATAGATTTCTCATTGAATTTTTTAATCTTGTTTTAATGAAATGATGCAAGAAATTGAAAAATATAAGAAGAGCGCAATGAATACAATTTGAAAAAAGAAGTCTTGTTGATTCATTTGTCAACTAAACAAAATAGTGTCGTTATGAACATACAATAAATCAAATCAATAGATAATTAAAAATTAACTAGTTGGCACTATTAATTTTTTTATAACAAAATGAATAAAATGACAAATATTCTTCAATGGAACCATTTAATCTCCCAATAACTTGTTGGTGCTATTTCCTGTTAGGGTGTGTCTTGTAAAATTTTGAGGTCCCATGTTATTCATGTTATCCAAGGGTTTAAAATCATGGTTAAAAATTGTTCTCATGCCTCTGTAAATTCTATTCTAACCATTGACCTAGTTGAAAATGTTGAAAAACCCTTGTGTCATGTGTCTTAGTGTAATTCCGGTCATAAAAACCCTAAGCACTGAAATACCTTCTAATTTTGTGTTACCTTTTTCACTTAAGTTATGTCTCTAATGGGTTCGTTTTGAGTGCTCATGTTCATTAAAGTTGTCAATCCCAACACTATGGTATTACATTATTACTTTAATCCAAAGTACACTGAGGTTTTAATTAAATTCATTATATACCGGGCACTTCCGTTTTGATCCGACAGATAACTTAATGGCTTAGTCTCCAAGATGCACGACATCTATCACTCAAGTGATTAAGTCTAAGTGACACATGTCCTAGAGGGGCCGGTGGTCATAAAAGTTCTCATCTAAGCATTGGGCAAGTCATAAAAAATTGACAGTAGACTTAATCGCTTAAAGGTAGAGTGCGCACCATCTAATGGATAAGCAATTAAGCGGTGCTGACATGTGTCAAGGGAAGTGATGTGGGTCCGGTTGCAGGTAACATAAAGGTGACTAAAGTTTGGAAAGATCTAACGGTGGGCTTAATTTCTTATACCCAAGATGCTTGACATCTATCAGTTAAGAAATTAAGTGGTGTTGATATCTGGCAGTTAGTGGACCTGGATATTCAGAGTTGGCGATGATTAAAGTATAGTCAACTTATTTTTTATCCAACGGTTAGCTTAATCACTTAACTGCAAAGTAAACGATATCTAGCATCTAAGCCATTAAGCGGTGTTGACGCATGTCCTAGTGAGGCCAGCTGAGGTCATAAAGGTGGAGTTAAAGGAACAACATCTACAGAAAAGATTGATGGTTGGCTTAATCACTTGGATGTAAAGTTCTCAAGATCTAATGGGTAAGCGATTAAGTCTGAGTGACACGTGGCATAAAAAGTGGGTCTAGTACAGCGTGAAAGTCATGTTCATAATGTTGCAAGTGTAAAAGGATCAAACGGTTCACTTAATCACTTAGAGGAAAAGTGAACAAAATCTAATGGACAAGAGATTAAGTGGTGCTGACACGTGTCCTGGGTGAACAACTATTTTCAGGAAAAGAAGAGAACCATCAGATGAGAGAAATGATGTTTAAGATCTACGACCTAAATTCAAAGTTGTTAAAATAAGTCCCAGTGAGATGTTAAGCCGCGAGTTTGAAGCAAGGAAATTGATTGTAGAATGTGTGACTACTCCAGTTGAATTCAATACGAATGACTGATTTATTGAAGCCGTAAAACTGGTTAATTCAACTTGAAGTCACAATAATTCACCAAATTCATTCGAGAAAAGAATAGAATTGCAGAGATATTTAGCTCCACGTGATAAAATTGAAGAATGGGTAAGGTTTCTCTGATTCAGCAAAGTTCAAGTTCCTAGTAAGATTTGTAGTTCAAAAGGCTTTAAGATTTATTGTTTCAAAATCCAAATTTCATTTTAGCAAAAATCCTTAGGTTCAGAATGGCCCCTAGGATTGAAATTTCTGGAGAAGTAGATTACCAAAAGAGAAATGTTAGGGAGGATTTGTTGCAATAATTGAAAGGATCCATGGGTGATGCGACCCAAATAAAGAGAATAGTTCCATCACATCCCCGTTTCAAAATAGGAGAAGGCTTGTATGATTCGGGTAGATGGGCCAAAGATGTTAAAACCAGTTTAAATGGTCTTACTCTGTTTAGAACTGCATATAGCCTCCTACCCCAGATTGTAACATATGGGACTTGGATGTAGGAAAGTTGATAGTACACGAAATATTCATGGATACAGATCTATTCACTTTGATTACCAACACTTAGGATAAAGTATCCAGGGTTGTTAGGGATACATAGGGAAATGTGTTGTTGACCATCTCAGTTGATGAAATCAGAAGAATCTTCAAGTTGAGTGATACTTCAATACAAATGGATGATATTGACTTTGAATACTTTAAGGAAGTATACCAAACCCAAAGGGAGTATTACAGAAATGAAGCTTTGAAAGGATACTTTAACAAGATAGGTGACTTGATTGTAGTAGGCCCTAACACACCAGAGCCATTCAAATTGGATTATTTCAATGGAAAGGCCAAGAAAATGTATGGCTCCCTATGCAAGGTTCTAGGAGAGTAAGAAGAAGTAACAATGGCTATTCATATAATGCTCATGGTGGTTCAGATTCTGCATCCCCACCTATCAGTAGTTTTTGACTTTGCATCTTACATTGCCCAGCAAATGCATGAATGTTTGGCAGGAATCCAGGACAACAACATACTTAAGCCAATGGGATGGTATTCTATTATGATGCACATGTTCTTGTTCAATAATGCTAGCTTCTTTGAGGAAGAGATGGACTTGACTAAGTTCCAAGGTGATGAGGATTTGCCTGTTCAGATGTGCAGATCTGATCTATCATGGGATAGAAAAGAAGCCAGTTATGTTTACTTTGATAGGGTTTTTTCCACTAGGATTAGGTCATTATTGTGCAATCAAAATGCCAGAATCCACACTGATATGATGAGGTTTTTGAGACCTATGGAGTTTTCCCCATAATTGAAGATTGCACGTAATTGGGGAGATTTGATTTTGTACCCTGTTTCTACAATAATAAGGGTTTGCGGATTCAGGGGAACCCCCAATGTGCTACTCTATAGAGTCCCTCTGAAGATTGGGATAGCAGAGATTTTAAGACAATTGGGTAGATTACAGGAGGAAGCCCTGACAGGCGAAATGAAGGGAATTGTTTTCTCTACCCTCACCAAAGCCCATCATTTCATCATAATAAAGGGTGGGTGGACACAGTTTGATAAGTATTTTGAAACTTATCACTTAGCAACATCTGTATCTAGGTGTGCAGATAATGAGGATTTTATAATGGGTATGTTCAGAAAAAGAACCAAATGCTTAACATTAGAGAATCAATTTAATTACCCTGAGGATATTATCAGAATTATTTTTGACCTAGGTGACCAGGAGATCAGGAAGGAAAAATGGCTGGTGTACAAGAATTTGTTGGAATTTGTACACAATTTTGATAAATCCTATGATCCTTTGAAGGAATTTTTCCCTTGGGCCAAGAAAATTGAGTCCCTGATGGCTTTATTTGAGGGAATCATGCAGAACCTGAATGAGAAGAGGTAGAGGATAATGGAAGCTAAGCCAGAGAAGGCTCATGCTATTTTGAGAAAACTTCCACAAGGAAGAATAGTCCCACCAGGGAACTATGTGGTGTATAAGAGGAGAGGGTACACTAGTATTATGCCCAAGATTGATAAACCCTATGAATATAAAGGAAAGAGGGCAACAAGTACTAGTGCCCAAGAAATTCCCTCTCCCAAAAGAAAAAAGTGGAAGGAAAAGAGCAAGAGAGTTAGTTGTACTCTCTCTCCCAGTCCCCTATGCATTTTGATGACCAAGCCATTGCTAAGCAATTGATTCAAATGAGGAACACTGGAAAAGTTTTTGTTACTGCTCAAGAATTACAAGAAGGGATGCCATAGGCACCTAGGCATACCAATGTTGACCTCACAGTGGTAGAATTCATAGGTAAAGAAATAGACCCTATGACCAAGCAGGCCAGTGAGGAGTTCTTGTGAGATGACAACTTTGTCAAGACTAGGGAATTCATTCAGTTTCTGTGGAGAATTCAAATTGATGAATTCAATAATAAATGTCAAAGGTTGCAAGAAGCTCAACCAAATTGTACTAAAGATGATGTAGAAAAGGAGGTCAAGAAGGAGCTAGTGTCTAGATTTGACAAAATCACCCCTGAAGAGGGTAGAGAATTGGTTAAGAAACAAGGAGTCCTCATCCTACCTTAGTGGGACTTAGCTTATGCAGTAGTCTTTGATGCTATCAGAAATGAGGAAAAACCAATGAGCACTGCTAGGACATCAATTAGTGCCCAATTTAGTGAGAATCATGTAGCCTTAGCAATCTGGGCCTTGAAGAAAAAACATAGAAGAAGAATGAAAGAAGATGATAAAATTGAGGATGTAGGAAGCCTCATTGTTAAGAGATTTTCAAATACCTCAGGTACTGAGGCAGCTAACCTTGTCCTTCAAACAACTAATCTGAGCTTGAGGGTGACTGAAAAGGAAAAAGAGGCTTATGATAGCCTGAATCAAAAATATGAATTTGTTTTGAAAGCATACAATGATGAAAGGGTTAAACCCCTACAAAAGGATAATAGAATAGCAGTTTTGGAGGGGAGGCAGACAGTTCAAATAATGCCCCAGGTGATGATTTCTCAGGAGCCTCACAAACCCTCATCATCTAGTCCATTTGTGACTTACCCCCCATCCCTTGCACCATTAAGTCCTACTAACCAAGAGATTATTTATGCTAAGAGAGCAGAGCTAGAAGCTGAAAAGAATAGGCTAATTACTGAAAGATCAAGGTTGGAGAAAGAAGGCAAGAGGGGTATTGAGGACTCCCCCACATTTAAAGAAGTTGAGGAATTAGTGAAGAAGAGGTGTTATGATAAAATATACCTCAACCTCAAGAGGTGTGCTGGTGAAGCCAATCTCACCACCTTTATTTGATGGGAAAGAAGATTGTCAGCATAATAAGAAAACATGATGAAGATAAAGAGCATTGGGACTTGATAATTGATAATTTGGAAAGGGAAGAAAGCCCATGTAAAATATTTCTATGCTACCTCAAAGAAGAAAAATAATATTGATATCATCTTGACAAGGACATACAGATGCCTTAAACTGATGGCTGACCTGGATATCAAGAAGAACATGGTCATCAAAAGGATAGAGACCTTAAGAGGTGAATTCTCAGAATATAGGTTTGACATGTTTCCTAATATGTTGAAAAAGGATGGAAACATAAAGAATGAATCCCTAGGGCTAAGGAAATTGAATGAAACACTAACCAATAGGACAAACAGTATTATTACATTGGAAAACACAGGTTGGTTTGTGTTAACTATTGATATTCTCAACAAGGCCAGGGCATTTTTTGAATCTTGGGAATCAGAGATTGAAAAGGCCAGTGTTGATTGGGAGGAGTTCAACAGCCAAAAAGATGAGGTTCTCAACTTTAGTTGGATGGATGATGAGGTGGTTACTACCTAGATTAGCAAGTACGGTATGGTCACTCCAATAACAAAAAGTAGTCATATAGGAGTGACAGTGAGTACTAGTGATGCCTATATGTCTGAACAAAGGCAAGTGCAAGTTTTTTCATTAATGAAGATTACAAATCCCAGATGATAAGGACCTAACAACCTCAAGGCAGTTGCAAGCATTCAGGCAATCATGGGACAAAGGACTATATAACTTGTAACAAAGAACTGTTATTCTCTCCGCCTGATTTTTCTCTCATTTGTGAAGTGTAAATTTTGTCCTATAGCCTAGTCATCCAAAGCTTGTTGCATCCTTATTTTCCAAAAGGATTCCAAGATGACTAGGGCTATCTATAAGTAGCAAGTTGTAATATTTTGAAGAGGATGGTAAAATAAAAATTGCAAAGCAGGCTTTTGAAATGAGGTCTAGTTTTTCAAGTCTATAGTCAGTCTGAATGTATTAAAATCAGAAAGTTATTAATAAAAATACAATGGAATTTCCAGTCTCAAATTGTTGATGTCTTCTTGCATTTTATTCAGCTTTTGTATATTTTATATGTAAGGCATGTTAAATGTATCATTTTCAAGGTAACTGTGTTGCTATTTGTAAGTAGCTATCAATGTTGGTTTAAATCTTATAGATAGTTCAAGGGGTTAGGGTTTATGCAAGAATTTGATACAGGGATATGAGAGTGAGAGGATAATTTGTAAGGCATATTATCTATGATCTTTTTGTACTTAGATTAATTATCTTTGATGAATGTATGCTTTCATAGTGACTCTATGGCCCAATGGATTAGGCACTGGTCAAGTTTTGAATAGTAGTATTATCATCAATTAATCAAACATTGAAAATATTTACTTACTATTATCAAAGTATGTGGATGTATAGCTAATTGTATTGAGAGGTACAATTCATTTTAATCATTACTTAGAGAGAGAATCAATAGGTTAACCTTCCTAGTTCTAAGAACTTAAAAAGAAGAAAGATCATGAATCCTTGATCCACTGCTAGATTCTAAGTCACTTACTGAATCTGAGTATAGGTACACTCACCTGAGTTTGTGGAGCTCAAAGTGAAGAAGGATTATATCCTTGTTCGTGTATGAATCTGAATTTTTTATTGAGAGTCAGGCATTTATTGCTATTTTAATCGATTCTACAAGAAAAATTGATAACAAATTGGCGACTCTACTGGGGACTCTTGTGATGTTCTAAGAGTCATGTTAATGAAAGAGTTTGTCCTAGAAATATTGAGAATTGGTTTATTTTTCCTCATAATCATTAAAGCAAGTTTGTTCTGCTTATCTGTCATGGCACACTGTTTGAAGGTCTTGATCTTGAAAATGATACAGATCTTGTCTCAGATGTAATAATTGGTAATTGTAAAGCCTCTAATCTAGTCCATTGTTTGTTTTCATGAGAAAATCCACTGGGTGGAAAATATTTGCAGTAATACAGGAAGTGAAGAATCATTTTCTTGAAGTTACCAGGTGAGGAATTATCAAGAAACTTTGTTTTCAAGTCTCATTTCAACTTATTGCTATAAAAGGAAACCTGAGTCAGGACAAGGCATTTGATATTTATATATATTTGTCCTCTAAAAATAAGTGGTGACACTAACCTCTGTGTACTCCAGTGTTGCACATTAAAATATTGAAATATTTGTTTGTTCTATAAGATGAGCCGACAAAGAAATACCAGATCATACTTCAAAATAAATCCTAAAAAGGATGTTGGAGAGGAGATTCATACGCCTCAAAGGAAACTGTTGGAATTATATTGGAATGATGTACTGAGAGGGAGGGCTGAATCAGTACCTCTAAAACTTTTCTTGGTTAGCCCATTAACCCTTAATCACCAGTTTGTAAATTATCTTATCTAATTGTTCATCTTTCTTTATGTATATGCAATCATATAATAAGTTCTTTAATATGTAACCATACAAGAATCATTCATGAAAATAGATAACACATAACACAAGATATGATATCACAGAAAACTCTTGTTAGGAAGTAAAAACTATGGTGGGGATTGTTAGCCACCAGACTTCACTATCTGTAGATAAGAAGGGGTCAGTTAAGGCTTACAATTGGTCACTTCTGATGACCTACCCTGTTAGGAGTATTACAGTGGAGACCTGTTAAGATCTACTTCATTTGAAGCTTTAGCAACACTGTTAAGTGTGCACTCTGTTAAGAGATTTGTAAAGAACTATTAAGTCCACCTTCTACAAAAGGATTTTAGATGTGATGCACTTGTTAGAATGCAACTACATAAGTGTTTGATCTAATGATGTATGCAATCTCTAATTTCTTATAACCTATCCAATAAAGCTTCCTATGTATAAGTAATCATCCTTCCATGATTGAATAATACCTTTATCTTCTCGTCAGTAACCTCTGTGTGTTCTTGACAACTGATGTGATCTGTTTATGAAATTTGCATGAATTCTTCCTTCTGCTCCTTAGATGCTCTTTGTGGCTATCAAAAACAATGAATTCATAACTCACAAGTGAATTGAACATCTATTTATACTAGATTTTGGCTCAATTCTTGATTCACGCTTTGCAAGTTAACTCTAGATCCAAGGTTTACAACTTGACCTTGATCTTTAGTTAGATATGTTTTAGATCCATTAGGCTACTTTAAAACATTTACATAAAGCTTGCTTGACCCTCAAGTTATGATTTAAAACAAAATAAAACTCTATAAATAGAATTGCATTGCTTTATCCGTCGTGTAAAACTCAAATCCACTATTTGCGGGTTCTCTAACTGACTGTCGGTTATGATGGTCAGTTTTCTTGGTTGTCAGTGTTCCTTTCTTGAACTGGTCATCAGGTATGCCTTTTCTGTTTCATTGTTTTTGTTCTCAAAACTGTGTCGTCAGTGATGTTCTCAATGTTATGTTATTGAATCGTCGGTGATGTCCTGTTCACTTCATTAGTGCAACACTTGTCAGTGTTCGTCGGTCAATTCCATACTTAACATTTTTCATGACCTCTGTGTTCTATCGCATATGCTCGCTATTTGTTGGTAATGCATGTAGTCCACCGGTAATTCTTGTACCAATGATCTCTGTCAATGTTTTTCACTAAGTGTACTAATGGCAAAATTAATGTCATCAATCTCCCCCTTTGACATTAGTATCAAAAACATTGATATCTGCAACATTCTGAGTGTATTAGTATGTACACCTGTCTATACTCCTTCCTTAGTCATTTGAATGACTCCCCCTATGTATATGATGGTAAGTGTAAGTATATATACATATCCTTATGTACTTTTCTTTTCCCTTTTTTTTGTTATATATTGCACATAACTATCTTTATATATATATGTTCCTTCTATACATATAATATACATTTCCTTTCTATTCCTCCTTTTTTGATTCTAAAGGCAAAGGTACTTACAACTTGTCCAAAAGGTGGGAATTTGAGGACTTGATCTCCTCCATCATCTTTTCCCATTTCTCCTTTAGCATTTCTAGAGCCATGTGCTCCAGTGATATTCGTACATGTATATCATAGATGCTGTCTACTACAGACATCTTGGGGGTTGCAATAAGATTTCTTGCATCAAAAATATGCTGCTATAGAATAGTAAGATTAGGTAGAATGTGTGCTTGTAGTTCTGTAATCTCACCTCTTAGTTGTGTTGAAGCATCCCATATTTCTTGCCTTATCCTGTTAGCCTCAATGAATTTGTCATGATGCACCTTTATACTCTTTGCATTTGAGCTTAAGCTTTGTGCACTTGCTATGACATTAGATTCTATCTCTGCTAACTTGTCACTATTTTCTTTTGTAAAGTTTTCAAGTGTGCACATCTTTTGAACTAAGGTAATTGCTTCAGCAATCATTGGCTCTAATTGATCAGTTAGTTCAGAGAGCTTTACCTTGTTCAGTGCCACTTCTTGGCTGATTATATCAATTAATTTGTATTGATACTTCTTCTCTACTTGTTCTTCCATATCTTGTTCTGCATCTATATTCTTCTCTGTGATTGCGTCGATAAGAACAATAATTTTTTCCTTAACTGTAGCATTTGCTTCAAGTTTTAGCTCAGGAACAAGTTGTTGGAGAATATCTCTTGCCTTGTCAAGTGCCATTGTTTCACTGTGTTCTTGTATCATTTTCTTTTGAATGGATTTTCTTGACATAGCACTCCAAACTCTTGAAGTTTATCACTGTCCAAAGTGGTAATATCCCAGTTTGGAACTTCTATCACTTCATCCAGTGTAACAGCCAAGATGTCTTTCTTTACTATTTTCTTCTTCTTCTTCTTTGGCTGGGTGGCAGTTTGATGTACTACCATCTGTAAAGCATGAGATTGGGTTGACTTGGTAGGTGAGGGTCGAGAAGATGAGGCATCCTTTTGTACCTATTCTAAGTCCACAAAACTAGTTTGGTGAAGATGTCTCCTCATTTACCTTAGGTGTATCAACAGGTGTATCTCTTTTAAGTTTTATAACTTCATCCTGCTTGACTCCTTCACTTTTATCCTTTTCTTCACCCTTTCTCAATGTATCCTCTATTTTATTATCAACTTCTTTGGTTTGTTCTTTTGACACTTCTTGCTGATTATCGGTTGCATCCTTCATTTCTGTATCTGTTTCCTTTTGAGTGTTTGACACAACTTTGTTTTCATCTGTATCCATATCCTTGGGTATATTATCATCTTTCTTAGATGATTTGTCCTGACTTGACTGAATATCAATAGCATCTATTAAAATATTCATGTTTGTAGGCGTATTGACTGTTGTTGTGTTAATAGTTGTATCCTATCCATCGGTATTTCCCTTTGCAGCATTTATATCTTCATCTTTTTGAACTTCTTTTGTAGGGTATTGTCGGGTAAAAGTACAGAACTGTGTCACACTAGAGGACCATTTGACATGTTTCGGCCGGACATGTTTTGGTCGAATACGTTTCGGTCGAATATGTTTCGGCCGGACATACGTGGCGCACACGCGGCGCCAAGTGGCATCCATGTGGCGACATGGTTTCGGTCGAACCTGGTTCGGTCGAAACCCTTAAAATCTATATAAACCCCAAAATCGGTTTGAGCGGCTCATTTGCACTGAGCCCCTTCCACGATTTGCGAAGCGGAATAGGAGTACTTCGGCCGAAAATTGGTAGGATTTTTTTTTTTTTTTTTGTAATTATTTTTTCAATGTTTTTTTAATTTTGTTATGTTAAATTAATGTAATTATTGTTTTTTCAATGTTTTTTTA
>MU221943.1:21324-55544 GCA_018584345.1 Thuja plicata | reverse complement strand
GTGTTGGTGCATAGGTGAGATACAGGAGTGCATTATTTAATCTTTCTAGTGAATTGCCTTCTAAAAATTGTAGTGTGTATACTTCATCTTCAAATCCCTTCAACTTGAAGTTATAAAAAGACTGGCAAAGTACAGTTTTCTCATTGCCCGCTACTTCGTACAAATTTGCAATGTGGAGGCCTTTCATGGTGGATGCTTTTTCCTGCCACCAATATATCGGAAATATGTCATTCTAATATGCATTCACAACTTTTTCTCCGAATCTTAGCTCATCTTCATCTGTTAATTAAGCACCATTTGCATCCATTTAGTATGTTGAAAACAATATTCAAGAGGAAATACATATTTCGAATTTTAAAGGTTATTTTTAATAATTGTTTATCATTTTTTCTATATAGATGAAATATAAAATTATTATTGATTGTTTAAATATCAAGTCTGATTATACTTATCGGAATATATATCTCTTTTGATAATTATGTATAATAGTTTTATATTTCTTTATTAATGGTATTATTTAGTTAAATGAATAAAGTTGGAAATGTTTTCAATTCAAGAAGTTTCATCAGAATATATATTACTTTAAAAAATACAATATATGTATTAAGGTGTATTATAAATATATAACTGAATAGCTTTTATAACAAATCAAAATTCAATACAAAATATTATAAAATATAAATAAAAAACTATTATCAATTAAATATAGAGATTTGTATTGTTAGGAGGTAGCTGATAGTTTTGAGAGAGTAGATTAATTCAAGGGGCTTGTTTCAAGGAGAATAGAGGCTACCCACCCATCCCCAAACTTCTTGAATAAAAGCACAAGCTCTTTTTAATAAGTAGAAAATGATATAATATCCACACTACACGAAAACTATAATGAATTTGTATATGACCATAAAGCGAGGAGTTGAAGCTAGATTACATCCTATACAAAGGGATGGATGGTGAGACATAAGACATAAAACATAAATATTTTTCTCATACTATATTTATGATAGATATCATTAAATTTAGTTTTAAATGTAAAACATAAAATATATTTTTGGGAAGGGAATAACATATACAAGGGGAATAACATGTTACCCGGGGATCCGTTAGATTTGACAGTACGGAGTCTGTTCTCCAAAATTCCCAAAACCGGCAGGGTATGTATAAGCTTTTTTTGAAATGGATTTGTAAAAGAGAGTGGTTTTATATGGCATGCAACAACAGTCGGCTCTCACACCCCAAGGATATTCCGATGATTGAAGAGCAGACCTCTAATATGGGGGGTAATGTTCTCCGTATCAAGCCTGATAATATTGATGAAGCCTTTACTTCTGATCTGTTGGTCACCCATTATTGCAAGGAAACTAGAATTTGGGGTTTCATGGAACGCATGAAAGGCGGCCATGACGAGAGAATATCTAAACAGTTCGTTTCCTCCTGGAACAACAGAAGTGTCTCGGTGGGAGGCATTCACTTTCAGCTCAATGAGGAGGTCATCACTGAGGCTACGAGGCTCTCTATGGTGGGGAGAAAGTACAAAAAGACTAGTCCGACTGCCGACCCTACCAGCCTAAAACAATTTTTCAAAGATGTGGAGCTGTCGGTCAGGAAACAGGGGGGTTTCAACATAGAAGAGCTACCGAACTTCTGGCCAAAAATTTGTCTCATTATCATGAAGTATTTCACGCTTGAAGGTAAGTTCACGGTGTTTTACAACTACCACTTACCTTTCCTAAATCATATTAGGAACAAAGATTTAATTTCCATACCGTTTTATCTTTTGCACTCTATAGAAAGCAATATCCTTGATATCAAAAGCAACCCTGACAGAGCTATCCTCCACCAAGGCCTCCTCCTCTATCTTTTCTAGTTTCACAAAGCCATATGCCCGACACCCCAACCCCCTCTGATTATTCAGATGATGCCCCAGGAGAAGCCCTCTGAAAAAGCCGAAAAGACCACCAATTCCTCCTCCTAGTCCATCCATATCACTCAAGGGCCTTTGAAGTCTGAGAAAAAAACCCGTAAAAAAAGTATTAAGATTCCCACCTATAAGAAGGATGGCCAGGAGGATTCATATGTTTCAGACTTCGTGGATTACATTGAAGGGAAAGGGGTTGACAGCACACCTGAGACGGATTACAAGCCCAAAAAATAGAAAATGATGGAAACCCAGGTCAATTTGGAGGTGGACCTAAGCGGTTCTAGCCGTAGGAGGTCTAGTAGAATAGCCAAGGAACAATGCAAAATCAAGATGTTGGAAACGGCCTCCAAGGAGTTCTCCCTGACGGAAAATGTCTCCCACTCCACAAACTCCAGAAATGATTCCTCAGAAGGCTATATGAGCCCGACTGGTAATACTCCCCTGACCAACCCCTAGAGAGCTACGGTAACCCTCAAGAATCCCACCCCACCCCAAATCCCCCACCATGATCCCCAGGATAAACCTCTCTCCTCTGGCATGGAGGAAAAATGCAATTTCACAGGCACCCTTAAAAGAAAGTTTGTGATTATTGATAAAGAAATTGCAGAGATTAAGAAGAATATGCAGGACCTGATGAACCACTCCATGAGGACCAACAAATTTGTATTGAAGGTTATGCATGCCTCGGCGACGACCCTCTATAATGTGCAGGAAAAGCTGGCGGATGGAAAATTGGAAGCGAACGAGGATAACAAGGATCTGTTCCTGTTCCTCTAGGAGGAGTGGGCGAGAACCCTGCTGTCTAAACAGCTGGGAGGGAAGAATTAATGTTGTTGCCTATGATTCGGGTTATTTTGGCTGGGCTTGACCCTCGGTTCCCCTATTTTGTGTTTGGTGTTAATTTTAAGTTTGTTATTTTGGTTTGGTTGAGCCCTGCGAGGCTTAATGACAATACTTTTGATGCTACTGTTGATATCAATTACTCTGGTTTAATCATTTGGAGTAGAACCGTTACTTTTGTTTTCGATAGAGGCAGAACTGGATTTGGTGTTTGTGATATCCTGCTAAATTGATTTTAAGCTTTGACTAGTTCCATTAATATGCTATTAATGTGCTACTAGTTCTCTGTTCCACGGGCCAACACCCTCTTGCTGCTTTTTCTATCAAAAACATATACAAGGGTTTCCATTTTAATGATATCACCATTTTATTTTTGTTGTGGTGATCATGAATATAGAGATGAAATGACTTTGTCTTTATCTTTTTCATTGTCAATTAATTTCTAAAATTCTGATTATGTCAATCGGGAGAGGGCCCAAACCCTAAACAAACATCCAAAGACGTATACAACGGGGAGGAACTCACAAGAAGTGAGACCACCAAAAACCAGACAAGGGAAGACCCATGTTGAAAAAAAATCTTTGATTGGAGCAACTAACCGACGAGAAATAGGGTCTCAACCTCACTAAAAATATCACATGTGAAGAACACAGGGGTTTAGGAAAGAACCCTAGACCTTCAACCAAACGAAAACCCATCACTAGAAACAATACAACTCAAGAATCTAAAGACTAAATGTATTAATGGTAAGATCCCCTTGAGCAAAGACAGTCTTAGTTAAGGAAAAAGGCCACAAAACCCTTAAAAGAACCATCAAGTTTTAAAAGGCACCTTGAAACCTTTTACAAGAGAAACTACTCTGAACCAACAAGTTCATAGAAATGGAGAGAGGCATCAAAGTGCCAACTAAATTCTGGTAAGGATTACTAGCAACCAACCCATCAATGACTACCTCAATAAGCCTATTTTTGTAATGTTGGAGAATGGGAAGTAGTAAGGCTCCCATAACCTTCTTGGGTTTGAAGAAGAAACTAAAAAGAAAACCACAAAAAACTAGCAAGATGTTCCCACCAGAGAGACCCCTCCTTGTCAAATCTCCTCTTCACCTCAAAAGAAGAGGATCTCACCTTAATAGGAATAGCCGAGGAAGAGAAAATGAGGAAAAAAAAACACCCACGAACTAGGTCCACCTCGAAGTAGGCCCAGAAAGATCTTAAGACCACAAACAACTAGTGATGGCTGCATGGGGGAAAATAGGGGCATTACACAGGAAGGGCCACCAAACTCTAGCAATCTCCACAACAATTCTCATGACCAGAACACTCTTCTTAGCACACACCAAGAGAAGGATAAAAATGGAAGAGCCTAGAATAGGGCTATACAACGAACTGGGGAGAGACCCCATCCCACAAATCTACAAGAAACCTAGGGTTAGCAGAGAACAATACTCACAAAGAAAGGCTTGCATGAAGATTCTGCTCCAATGGGGAGCACTATTCCTCACAGTCTTCTCCCACACCACAACCATTGTGAGGGAGAAGCCTTCAATAGACATCCCTATCACAACCATGTACCCTCTGGCCACATGGTCATGAGACAAAGCCTCCAGAAACCACCGTGATAGAGGAGACAACTCACTGCATCAAGGCAAAAATAAACATAGCCTTGGGGGAAAACACCATACCGCACAAGGTGAGAAAAATCCCTCTTCAGCCGACCAAAAGAAGGGCTTAACCACATGCTATATTCAAACACAAGATACCCATGGGGATGAGCAACTCCAGTCCCACCATGGACCATAGAAAGAGCACAAAGCCCTCCACTAAAGGAAAAGGTAGAGGTCGGCTACATCCTACACAAATCTAGGGCCAAAGAATGCCTCTTCATCCTCATTGTCATCTACATCTCCTTCATTCTTTGTATTGCCTCCACCCCTGAAACCCTACCATCGCTCATTACCATTATAGTTAAGATAGATCCAAAAATCTTACCTTTACGAAAAAGAATATAATTTTACCAAATTTTTGACAAATGTTAGAAATATAATAATTACTCTAGCCATATTTATAAAGACAAATTTGAAGGAATTTTAAATAATAATTTAATTTGATTATTTTTTTCAAAAATCAAAAGTATTATTAATTAAATGTTTAAAAAATAGTAAATTTTTTCACAATTAATATTAAAAGGTAACAAAAATCTTAATTTAACATCAAATGAATTTGCATGCCATTTGAACAGCAATAATAAATAAATGTACAAATCTTTATCTCAAATTTTTCAATAACCATAATTTAAAATGTGTAATTGATTTTTTGAACATTGATAAATGAATGTCATTTAAATTTGATGTTGAATTTTTTGTGCATGCTTCACTAAATTTATGTATTATTTTCCCGCAATTGCCCCTGCTACTCTTCCATCAAATGCTTTGTTAAGGACATGTTTCTTGACCAGGTGAAGGATGTGGTCTTCATTAATGGTTGTCTACTTGATTTGAGATGAGTGTTTCTCTTCTACCACTCTATGCAGCGATAGTGGTGATGTTAAGGATTTCACCTCTGTTGAGGAACCTCATTTTGTTGGTACTGGAGTACAAGGGACTTTGGATCACCCTCCAATTGTTTCAGGCCTATAATTATTGAATAGGAAAAGGACTCTCTAGTAGTACATATGTCTTGTGGATCTTCCTTGCATGTGCATGTTCTTAGCCAGCAAGAAGCATCTTTTTCCTTTGGTTGGTTCTAGAACTATTTGTTTCTAATGCTACCATTGAGAGGGCTTCAGATTGCATGTGGAACACCCTCATATGAATTTTTTTGGGCTTTTATCCAAATATTGATATTGTTCATGGTTGGGCTCTCAAAAGATGGAGTGTCTATAGCAAGTTTCATGTGGTTGCCATAACAAATGGATTTTTCTTTGTTCTCCTTTAAAAAATTTAGGATCGGACGTTTTGAATAAGTTTTAGTGACATCTTGTTACTCTAAAAAATAGTATATCACAAATAGAAAGATCAAATGTGAAATTAAATAAATATTTGTTATGCCAAATAATGTCCTTAACAATTTACCATGTATTTCAAAAGAGTAAAAGGAGTTTAGAGACGAGTTTAAAAGATGAAGGCGGCATGGTAATTACTATGGACATAGTTGAGGGAGGCAAATGTGGAAGGAAAAGTAGCAATTAAAGAAGATTTGAGCAACATCAAAAGAATGTATGTAGAAGTAAAAGTAGTGTTTGAGAAAAAGTGAGCAATATGAATAAGAATGTATGATATATGAGTAGTTTAGTATGTGTAGTTCAGTAATGTCTTAAAATTCAATAGGATGATAGGATTTGGATTTTAAGGTTATAGATGAAGATAAAAGATACAAGGAGAACCAACAACATAATCATATAAAAAATAATCCACAATGTCATTATCTCAATCTGTTAATATATACATTCAATAAATTCAAAAAAGAAATTAAAAGATTCTTATAAGAATGATTCAAAGATGTTGGTGTACGCATTTATGTTACAGATAAATTTTTTTATATTAAGTTTATTTAAGCTCCCATTTTGAGAATCGAACACAAGATCATACTATTACAAAGAGAAGCAGCAACCGCTGCACTGCAGGCCAATGCCTATGGTATAGATAATTTCTTAAGTATATTCATGAAAATATAGCTCTACGTTAGTTAATCAATTTAGATATATCATTTTTTGTGTGTAAGTGGTTATACCTACTCTTTTTATAGACTAGGACATCTCTCGTCATCAATTGTATTATTTTCTTCGGCATTCTACTTCACAAGCTCCAAAGGTGTATAATGTAAAATATTTAATTCTCAATAATGCATTGTGTACGTAGACTAGTGAAATAACTTGTGATTGTTTCTCATTGTTTTTAGTGAAATTCTATAGAAACATGCGCTCTTGGGTGCGTCAACATGATATCAAAGCAACTATTACTGCAACCCCTTTCAACTTAGTGAGTTTTCACGAGATCCGAGATTGATTATTTTGGTGATTGGAGTTGCAGATTGTGCTCTTTGGTTGGGAGATCAGAGTTTTTGCAAGCGATCTTTCTTGATGTGTCCATGGCGATCTCTCTTTATTGTGATCTTTGTTCATTGATTGGTATTTGAGAACTCCTTTGCAACCTGAGCGATTTCATTTGCTTCTATTTTACATACCTATGTTGTGAGGTGATTAATCATTCTCATGGTGGTATTGGAGATCAATAGTTTGTTTTTGGCAAATATTTATAATGGCACTCGTGTGGACTACCATGTGCAACACTTGTTTCCCAACTCACTTTTCGAGTAGCTTTTATTATTTTTTAAAGTCTACTTGAAATATTTGTTGCACAATATTTACTGAAGGTTTTGCAAATGGGGTTGCAAGTAAAGTGGGCTTAACCATGGAGGAAACTTCGTAGTTAAGCACGCTCGAGCTAGACTAGTACTGGGATGGGTGACCTCCCAAGAAGTCCCAATCCTTCACCTCTATGAGCATCACCTAGATACAATGAGTGCTAAGTGTTTCATTCATTCTCATGAGAGATGGGTTCTTGTGAACCACTACTCATGAAACATGGGTCAATGAGTTTGATTAAAAAAACTACACAATTGAATCCTAATAGCAATAACACAATTTGACTTATTGTTGAAAATATCTACTACTTATCAATTGATGAGTTTAAGGGGATTTCTAATGAATGGTTCATAAGGCACAACACTTGCTAAAGGTTTTGCAAATGGGGTTGCAAGCAGAGTGGGCTTAACCATGGAGGAAAATTTGTAGTTAAATGCACTCGAGTTGGAGTAGTACTGGGACGAGTGACCTCCCAGGAAGTCTCGGTACTTTACCTCTATGAGCATCATCTAGAAACAATAAGTGCTAAGTGTTCTATTCATTCTCATGAGACATGGGTTCTTGTGAACCAGTATTGATGAAACATGGGTCAATGAGTTTGACTAAAAAAACTATATAGTTGCATCCTGATAGCAATATCAGAATTTGACTTGTTGTGGAAAATATCTCCTACTTATCAATTGATGAGCTTAAGGGGCTTTCTAATGAATGGTTCATAAGGCATGTAACACTTGTTAAAGGTTTTGCAAATGAGGTTGCAAGAAGAGTGGGCTTACCCATGAAGGAAACTTCCTAGTTAAGTGTGCTAGAGCTAGAGTAGTACTCGGATGGGTGACCTCTTGGGAAGTCCTGGTACTTCACCTCTGTGAGCATCACCTAGATGAAATGAGTGCTAAGTGTTCCATTCATTCTCATGAGAGATGGGTTCTTGTGAACCACTACTCATGAAACCTGGGTCAATGAGTTGGACTCAAAAAACTACACAGTTGAATCTTGATAGCTATATCACAATTTGACTTGTGGAAAATATCTCCTACTTATCAATTGATTAGCTTAAGGGGATTTCTAATGAATGGTTCATAAGGCACAACACTTGCTGAAGGTTTCAGAAATGGGGTTGTAAGCAAACTAGGCTTAACCATGGAGGAAACTTCATAGTTAAGCGTGTTCAAGTTGGAGTAGTACTGGGATGCGTGACCTCCTTGGAAGTCTTGGTACTTCACCTTTGTGAGCATCACCTAGATGTAATGAGTGCTTAGTGTTCCATTCATTATCATGAGATATGGGTTCTTGTGAGCCACTACTCATGAAACATGGGTCAATGAGTTTGACTAAAAAAACTATACAGTTGAATCCTAGTAGCAATACCATAATTTGACTTGCTATGGAAAATATATCCTACTTATCAAATGTTACATAATCATATGATAGGGAAACGTTAGATTACACTAGTACAAGTAACAAAGGCTAGATAGTGTTGATGTTTTGTAGCTTCTGTCAGATAAATCCTATGAGACTATTGAATATATATATATATATATATATATATATATATATATATATATAAATAATAGATTAGGAGAAATTAATATAATAATGATTCAGAGATATTGTGTGTGTGTGTGTGTGGTTACATAATCAATTGTCATTATATTAAATTTCATAATAATGAATAGATATGTCCTATGAAGGGACATGTCTCTCCTAGCCTCATTCTCAATATAAATGAAAGAGAATTTGCTGCATTTGGAAAATACATACAACATAGAGTGCTATTAGATCTGCAGCTATCCTAAAACTTAACATGGTATCAGAGCCAGATTGCAAATGTAAGAGAGTAGTTTGTTGATGGTGAATGTGTGATTGTCGTAGAAAATACAATCTTAGTATAGGGGCCACATCTCACAAATACACCGTTGGACTTTGCCTAATTTTGGCTATGTTGGGGATAAACAAATTGTGAAGAATCTCACCGGAGCGATTGGAGAGAAAGTATGGGGTTCAAAAGTTATGACCGACTATGTACGGGTCTATGTGAAATCCAGTGAGTGAAGTTGTGTTGCAAACTTTTGTCCACACCAAGTGCAAAGAATAAGTTCACTTGTACTGAATTGTTGATGAGTGTTAAGAAGCCAAAGGAGTGCTTGAAGAGTTTGGTAGGGGTTGATAGATATTTTGGGCCCTAAGTCAAGGGTAGTTTGTTCAAAGTTGTAGAGATATGAGTTGACTGTCAAAGTGTTAGACAGTGAAAGTTAAAGTATTGTTCAATGTGAGGGAAAACCAAGTCAATAGGATGTTAGGAGGAGAGATAGGTGTTGGTAAGGGTCTTTGGAAAACTCAATCTTTATAGATGTTTTTTGATTTGTTGCATATGGACCCTCATTTGAGCAACTTGTATTAAGGATGTCGATACGCATATAAGTATTTATTATCCATGAGTATTACTTTATATACTCATTGTAGTCTCTCTCTTATTTGTATTTCTATACGTACTATAAAAGCTATTTTCCAAGTGATCTTTTTCGAGGATGCTCTTGCAGAAAAGGAAAATTGATATCAGATTCAGAGGGAGTTTGACACTTCAAAGGTAACTTTGGACGAGGAGCTCAAAAGATTGATATCAGGTTCAGAGGGATTCTGACAATTTATATTAAGAAATCTTGGATGAAAAGATTAACATATTGATATATTCTAAATGAGAACTTCTCTGTGAGAGAAGTTCGAGGTGAAATCTCTTGTTTCCACCCTCTGCGCTGAGGCATGGTGGATGTCATGTGTGTGACTCCATGTTTTAAATGGGCCTGCCCCCTGTGTAATTCATGAGGAAGTGACGACTTCCAAATGATTATCACTTGTATTTGTTAAAGTTACTAGAAGGTGACAATCTTACAATAACTTGATCTTCTATCATGATAGACATCTTATGATGGCTGAAACATATCATGATAGATGATATCTTGCAAGGTGGATTGAGTTCCTTAAACATGCCATGATCTTCTATTGTGATAGACATCTTATAATGGCTAAAACAAATCATGATAGACATTTGATGTTGGTAGGCCATTACTCTGAGCACTTGGACAATATCATGCGACTTGATATTCTTCAGGCCAATGCTACCGATATCATGAGATAATATCATTATAAACTTCTGAGTACTTGGTGGACATCATGAGACTTGATGTTGGGAGGCCATTACTCTGAGAACATGGTGAATATCATGTGACTTGATATTTTGTGGCCATTACTCCTGATATCATGAGATGATATCTAATGGTGAATATCTTCTGATCAAATATATTCTTAAACATGTCATTCTTTATATTACACTGAGGTAATATCATATCCTATGTTTATCCTCCCTAGCTAAGAGGGAGTGTTGATGTTTCGTAGGTTCTGTCGGATAAATCCTATGAGACTATATATATATATATATATATATCTGTGTGTGTGTGCGTGTGCGTGAGATATAATATATATAGATATACATCTAAAATAGTATTAGGAAAAATTAATATAATAATGATTCAAAGATATTGTGTGTGTGTGTATATATATATAGTTTTTGATTGCTGGTAAAAACAAGTTTTATGGGGACCCGAAACCCCTTACAACCATTACAAAAAGGATAAAATCATTGAAACCACTAAACATAAATAAGACTGAGACTCAGCCCGCAAAATCCACGAACAAAACAAAACACCAGAGAAAAAAGCCAGAAACTAGCTAGGCTACCCAACAACCAAAAGCCAAAAAACTATCGAGCAAAAAAGTTGGGGAACAACAGGAACTAGGAAAACTCCAGGAGAGTGCCTTCCACTTCCTTCTTAGCTTCAGAGACCTTCTTGATGGCAGCATTGAAGTCTGACAACTCCGAGATCCTCTCTTGGATTTTCATCTTTTTGGCAGAATGTGTGCGCTTGCTCAGGCCTGCATCCTCCAAGTCATCTTTTTCATCCTCATTCTTCACAATAGGGGAACCAGTATCCAACTCCAATTTGATGGAGTTAAAACACTCCATGGATGAACCCATAAAGATATTTTTATCCTTCATGTGTTTCTTCGGAGTATTCTCCAGGATGTCAAATCTATAGTTACTTAACAATTGTCATTATATTAATCTCATAATAATGAATAGATATGTCCCATGAAGGGGCATGTCTCTCCTAGCCTCATTCTCAATATAAATGAAAGAGAGATTGCTACATTTGGAAAATACATACAACATAGAGTGTTACTATATTTGTAGCTATCCTATAACTTAACAGATAATCATATGATAGGGAAAAATATTCTTATAGCGATGATATGAGTAGCAATTCTTGTGGATGTACAATAGGGTGGAAGATTTACATTGATATGGATAGCAATGTTAGATGGTCATAAAATAGGGTAAAAGATTATAGATAGGTGGACTGACCCCCACAGAGGTAGGTACAATAGATTAAATTTTTTGAAATTTTCCAAAAATGCAAATGATATTATATAATAGCCCCCCCTCCTCCTCAAATACCCTATTTTAAAGAGCTTTAGAACCAAATACCCCCTTCCTTGCTTGGGGTATCTAGAATAAAAAGAAAAACATGATCTCTATAGAGGATACTAAGAACATCAATATCATATGAAACACAAAAGTGTTTCATATACCAGTTACTATTGATGTCAACATACAAGCTAAATATTACGATAGAAAAGGCAACTTGTCACAAAATGTTATGGGTGTGTGTTCATTTGATTATAATTTTTAATACACACTTTCTAGTTGGGAAGGGTCTTCTACAGAGATTTGTGTTGTATCTTTAGCCCTCTCGCGATCAAATCCAGTGGTAGTGCCCCTCAATATGTCAATTAACAGTGCAAATGATTATATAGTGAAGCATACGATAAATGCTACAATGTTATATGAGTATATTTTTTAATGTAGGAAAATATTATTTAGTTGATGCTAGATACCCAAACGTACCAAGATTCTTACCCCTTATTAGTGTACATGTTACCACCTAAAAGATTTTTCAAGAGAAAGCCCAATAAACACTCCACAAGAGTTGTTTAACCACCGACACTCCTCGCTCAGGAATACAATAGAGCATACATTTGGGATTTTGAAGCAACATTTACCTATCCCGAGCCATGCGACTTCTTATCAAATCATGACACAAACAAAGATTGTTTTAGCATGTTTTATAGCACACAACTTCATTATGATAGAGGACGATGTTCCAACCAAAGTAGAAATTGAAGAAGAAGATGATCGTGATCAGATAGATGTACCAATGCTTGAGACATATGGGTTGAGTCAGCGTGATAGAGATGATTGGGGGAAGTTTCAAGATGAATAGAAAGAAGGATGTGGGAAGACTAAAGATCTCCAACTTAATTGCACTTGAATTTTCTTCTAAAATGTTGTTGAGTATTATTTTACTAATTGTTGTAAGCTCTGTACATTGGATAACATTTATATTTTTCACATCACTTTCATTTTGTATAAAACATTTCTAAGAATTATAGTATCTATGGCTCCATTTTTAGACAAGACCAATTGAGTCTTATATATAGGAAGTAGAAATTTGTTGTTTATTATATGTATGATCATAAGTTGGTGATTTTCATTACTGAAAACTCTAGCATGATCTCCATTTCATTCTTTTAGGTACCATACAATTTACTAGTTGTTAGTTTTCATGGTTTCATGACATACCTTATGCAAATTATTAGTACATGGTGACTTATAATATACTAACCAATAAATATAGATTGTCCATCTATCTATACATGTTTGATATATATGTAATATTATCCTGTGGGTATATTGGGTATATTCTTATCAATTTAGATTATTTAGCTAGGTTGGGGTCCCATGGAGGGGGACTTCCTTAAAAATAGAGTTGTGGCCACTGAGATTTTTTAGGAATATTTAAATATTAGTGGTCCCATGAATTTTATATTAAATTTCAGCTTAAAATTTTAGCTCCTAAATTTAAGGATTGTTTAACTGATGAAATATTTAAAAAAAAAGTAAAAAAATTATTTTCCTTTTAAACTTTTGGTTTTGGTGGGAATAGAATGAAGAGATCTTTGACATGTGGCAGAAATTTATCCTAAGTTGGTGGGGCAATTTCCAACCCCACCCCATTTTCACCCGCTCAAATTTAGAGGCCTAAAAAGAAGGGTCTCCTTTTTTGGAGGGAATGATTCTAAATAATCCCCAAAACAAAATTCATGGAATAGAGTTATAGCCCCCCTCAATGGGACCCCTGCCTTAGCTTATATTTAAACATATATGCTATAATACAATTTTTTCCAATGATTTTTGATATGGTGCATGGTTGTATAAGATAATAATATGATAAAAATATTGAATATGCTATTATAGATTTTATTTTGTGTTTAACTTGTTGAATTTTCAGTAGTGGGAGTGGAGGACCAACTTATCTTGATTGTTATCTTGTGAGTGCTAATGTCATACACATCACTCTTGATGAGCATGGACAATGACATTCAAGTCACCCAAATAGTTTATTCTTCAAAGAAGGTTGTATGCAAAAGAGAAATGGAATGCAAGTTTCTAGACTTTCTCCATGAGCGAGTCCAACTTGGAAGGAAAGGTGAGGGGGGTTCAGAAAAGAAGCTTGGACCACCATTAAAAGGAGGTTCAACGAGAAGCTAAACTTGAACTTGTCAAAGGATAATTTCAAGAACAAGCTGAAAACATGGAAGCAAGGATATAGAATAATGAAAGAGTTAAAAAATACAAGTGGTTCTGAGTGGAATGAGACTACTCAATCTATGGATGCTAATGAGAGGGTATGGGATGATATTTTGAAGGTAACATGCTCTTGAGAATATTTTGTTTTTATTTAAATCTATATTATTAAGTTAGCAATGAAAGTCAAATAAGTTATTTAATCTTTATGCCAACATGTAGAGAAAAGAATTCAAAAATGTCAAAGTGTTTAAGAGACAACCATTCCAATACTACAATGACTTAGCCTTCATTGTGGGGAATGACATGGCTGAAGGTGGCACAACTGCAACACCTCAAGAGACAGAAGAAGGGAACCTATGGATGAGGCCCTCTATCTTGATGATGATGAGGATATTGGTAAACCTCTTGAGATTGTTGTTGATTTGGATGATGAGGATATTAGCACACCTATATCCAATTAATCTAGTGCAAGCGACAAACAGGTTCGTTCAACATCATCATCAAGGAGGCCAAAGAGGAAAAAGGAAAGCATGGAAGGTTCTGTGGATGTGATGTGTGAAACCATCAATAAGCTAGATGAGGGCCTCAGTAAGACTCAAATTATCAAAGTGGATCAATCTCATTTAGATAAAGTTTTAGATGATGTGTATGATGCAATAAAAACCATCCCTGAACTTAGTAAAACTACTATGCTTGTGCCATATAATACTTTTTTCGTTGAACCTATAAGAGCCAAAGGGTTCTTCAGAATGACTCAAGAGGAGAGAGTAGAATACATTCAAATGAATTTTCAAAGGCTCTAGTAGCATTATGAAGAGGAATTAGTATGATGGTCATGTTATGCAAGTTGTGAGACATTATTGTTCAATATTTATATGATATTATTAGAAGAGTACTAGTCTTATATGTTTATATGATAGTGTGTTGACTATTTATATAGCTTTTTATAAATATTGTAACCTGTCTATGAATGTGATTTAAGACACCTTGGAGCTGTCTTCCATGGTGACTGAAATTAATAAGATCATGTCTCTAGTTCTGAACTATATCAATGTTGATGGCTGTCCTAATTCCTTGTTGTCCTTTATTCATTCAAACCTTTGTCTCTTTTAGCTACTTGTAACAATTACAATTAGTGCTTTTATGATCTTCTAATGTGTCCCTCATATCACTATTTTTGTTATTTGGATTTGAGTGAGTACTATTGATCCTTATATACTCTGGTATCCTAGAAACTTTATGATGATGTTGTTATTTATCATTGCCTAGATATTTAAGTTATGTTTGCAACTTGTTTACTTATACAAGCCATTGAATGTGTAACTATTTTTATATTTTATCATTGGAATTATTATGCAACTTGTTTACTTATAAAAACCATCGAATGTGTCATTGTTTTTATATTTTATCATTAGAATTAGTATTAAGATGTTGTTTTGATCATTTTGGATTTTCTTTTGAGATATCATATCATATTTGTCAATTACAGAAAGAATAGTGGGTTTCATATTGATGGTTGAACCAAACTTGTCCACTGTTTTTTGTTGGCAATCTATTACATCATAACTATCATGAAATTTGTTACCGTCTCATATATTTATTGTTTGTCATTTCTCTGCATTATTGGTTTGTTGTTTGTTCATTAATATCCATGTAAAAATGTAGTTTTCATGGTGTATTATTGATGTAATATTGATGGCTTTGAGACATGTGTCAATGCATAATTGTAATTGTGGTACTGGTCCGTGCCTATTGAAAAATATTACACACAAAGACTAATCCTAGGCACCAGTTTTGGTGTTTCCCATATAGAAAAAGGTTGTTTTTGATTAAGTAAAACAAGTTTTACAGGGTTCCTAAAACCTGAAACATGAAAGAAGTAGCATGAACCCCAGTTAAAAATGAAGGATAAGAAAAAACATAGAGCAGGCCAGGAAAAGGCTAGAACAAAAAAAAATAGCTTCTAAGAAAGCAGATAAAATAGGGGAAGCATAAAAAAACCAGGGATCCTCACGACAAGTCCACCATTAGAGTAGCCACTTTGGCTTCGAGCATTTCCATGTTGGTTTCTGACTCCTTGATCTTTTGGAGCTCCAACGCCACATACTTGTCTTTTATCTTCTTGGTTCTAGCTCTGGTACACTGCCCGGGGCCCTGTTCAGTGTTCTGATCTGTCTCCACCTCCATATTGTCTGTCTCCAACCCATCAAGTTTAGCCTCCAGCTTCTTAATGATAGTGTTAGTGTGCTCTTTAGAGGCCTTAAGGATGTTATAACTCTGCTCTATGATATTCTTAAGGGTGGCTTCGACCCTGTTCATGTTCTCCTCCATCTTTTGCACTCTGCTATTAATCTCACAGTCGTCCGTAGTCTTCTCCTTATTATCCTTTTCCTTTCTATTAGCCCTTTTTTTGAGGTCCTCCACCTCGTAGAATAGCCAGTTGATGGTTTTGCAATATTATAGTAAAAAGTTTGTTAATGCTTATATGTTTTATGTTTAAAAATAATGACTTGTAATATTTATAGTAAGAACTAATGTAGATTTGGTATTGTAGAGAAACAATGGATGTGGATATTTTAGGTGGGTTGATGATGCCTCGTCTACATCTATGCGTGATGAAGGAAATGATTGCAAGTTGTGTAATGTTTGAGAGGTGGTTAGGGCTGAGATTGCTTAAATGGGCAAAGATGAAATTATCTTTCCACACTGCCTTCTTTGTGTTATTATCGAGCTTATTTTTTGGGACCATATGCATAAATGTGCTTAAAATAGAGGAGACTTTCCTACCGAATTTGGTTGCTCTTATCTGAGTTAACCTTACATTTGACTTGTTTATGATTTTGTATACATACCTTTTAATAATCTATGGTCATGTCATGACTTTTTGCAAATTAATCTAGTGTTTTTTGGGAATCATTTAATTTACTCTCTAGTCCAGTATAGTCAAGAAAAATCACATTTAAATCACATAAAAAGAATCACATTTAAATCATGTTTAAATAGAAAAAAAATCACATTTAAAAAATATAACAAAATTAATATTTAAATCATATAAAAAAATCACATTTAAAGTACGTAAGAAATACCACATTTAAATCACGTAACAAAAATTCCATTTAATTATTAACAATTGTGGAAAAATCAAGAAATGGGAGGAGCGATAGGAATTTCATTTTTGGAAACAGGCGGAAAATTGGATTTGCAGGCGTCGGATGTTGTTGCGGGAGCTTGTGTTGGTGGACCTCTTGCAGACTAAGAAAAGGAAGACACAAAAAACAAGGATGGGGTCCCACACAACAGATAGAAGGATCCAGGTAAAGAGGTGGGGGGACAAAGGAGAATTTTTTTGCGCAGTCTGAGGCGTAGCCTTGTGATAAGGAATATTCTATTTGGAACCATTCTTGGTCAACTTTATTCAGGATCAAACCCACGGGTAAGTCTCTTTTCCCGGTTATAAAAGACCTATCTGATAAGGAAAAGGGAAAGTATGTCATTGCTTTGCTAGATGAACTGATCGACCAGAATATTGCTACCATGTCTCTTGCTTTGGTGGGAAAATTCACTGGGTCTAGGCCAAATATTGACATAGTCAGATCTTTTTCCAAGAAAAAATGAAACCTAAAGGGCCAGGTTGAAATAAAAGCCATGGAAAAGGGTTTTTTATCCTTTGATTTTTCTTGCCAGGAAGACTATGCCAAGATTCTTTGTGATGGGGCGTGGGCTATTGGGAAATCCTCTCTGGCATTTCAGAAGTGGACTCCCAATCTAGATCTAAAAGAATTCTTTTATATCCAAGCCCCAGTTTGGGTTAGGCTTCCTGAGCTCCCTCTGGAGTAGCCAGATCCTTTGGAGAGCTTCTTTTGATTGACCTAGTGACGGTGGATAGGAGGTGCCTCACCTATGCAAGAGTCTGTATAGGGGTGGAAGAGGGGAAAGATATGCCAAAGGTCATAGATATTCACTCTAAATTAGGCAAAAGGTTATTGAAACTTGAATATGAAAGCGTGCCTTTTGCTTGTTTTCATTGCAAGAAAGAAAGGCATATGGCCCAAAAGTGCCCAGCACTAGCTAAGGAAAAATCCAGGAAGGCTCAAAAGTCAGGAGGAAGAACAAAGGACTAGGGTCCCGAAGCCCCTTCTTTGGAGAAACCCCAAGTGGGTGCCTTAGGTACCCAAGTACGGAAAAAAAGGACCCATCCACTGCTCTCCCTGTTTCAAGTAAACAAGGGGAAACATAAGCAACCATCAAAGAGAAAATGGAGGAACCTAAATAGAGATATTCTCTTGCCTTATAGTGTATGGAGATGCTACCATTTGAGGAAGCTGAACCTATTTTGGAAGGTACCCTAATGTTCAAACCCTTACAACTAGATAAAACTATGGAAGATCTGAGCTGTGGAGAAGGGATCCCATGTGCGCTACACTTCTCTTCTTTGGCCCTGAGATCCCCTGAACCTTCTTGGGAGATTGGGGTTTTTTTGCCTATGCAAAACAATTCGAAGGGTGGGAACACTATTCCTTTTTATAATTTGGTTCATTTAGAGTAGGTAATCAATTTGGAAGCACTGATAAAATTGGTCACTCTAGGGAAGTTTACAAGAATGGAAGAAATTGTTGCCAAACATAAGTAAGGGATGGTGGGTGATTGGACTACAGTGAGGAAAAAAGAGAGCAGTAGGGACCCCTTCCTGATTGCCTAGCAACAACCAGGAGTAAGAACAAAGTAGATCTGGGTGTTAAAACAAAAAGTTCCAGGGAGGAAAGAATCAAGCTAGATCTGGCAAGAAGAAGCCAGCAAGAAAATAGCGGATGGAACCCACAAGACCATCCAGGTGGCATGCACTTCTAGTTATAAATGAAGCTAATATCTTGGAATATTCATGGTTTTAATGGGCCACATGACTAGCATGTAATTAGAAATATGATAAGGGATCGTAGACCTAATATCATGCTAATCCAGGAAACTAAGATGAAAAAGGATAAACTTGAAGGCATTAAGTTTTGCAATATTGTGTATAGGGTTGCTACGAGTTCAGAAGGTGCCTCTGGAGGTTTGATGACTTTGTGGAAATATTCTCTTATTAGGGCATAAATCATTCACGAAGAAGGTAATGTGTTTCTTTTGAATTTCACTAACATTAAGGATAATGAAAGCTGGTATATCATGAACATCTATGCTCCTAATTCTAAAAAAGGGACAAGATCTTACTGGGACAAACTTAGAAGCATAATTTCCATTTTAGATCTTTTAAAAGTTATTATAATGGGGGATTTTAACACCCCTCTCAAAGAAGGGGATAAATAGGGAGGTATTATTCCTGATTTGGAAAGCAGGCAAGATCTCATGGACCTTATCAATGATCATGCCCTTTTAGATGTGGATCTTCAAGGGGAAAATTTCACCTGGAGCAATAGGAGAACTGGGAAAGAGTGCATCCAAGTCAGACTGGTTAGGGCTTTTATTATGGCTGATTAGTTGAACTCTCATAATAGAAAATTATCTACTTTGGTGAGGATTGGGTCGGATCATTCTCCTCTGTCTCTTACTCTTGACCCGATTATTAAGCAAAGAAACTTCCCTTTCAGATTTTAAAAGATGTGGACCACCCATCCTAACATTAATAACAAGATCTTGGAATGGTGGAATATTGATGTTAGAGATTTTGTAATGTTTAAAGTAGCTAAAAAACTTAGAAATCACAAGATTACTATAAAGCTTTGGAATAAGAGTGAGATTTTGGACATTTTTCCTCCAAAGAGAAGGCCATTTCTGACCTGTGTCTTATCCAAGAGGAAATCCAGATATACGGGTATGATGAGAACAATTTGAATCATGAAAAAATTCTACTCTCGGAGTATCACAATGTGATTGAAAAGGAGGAGATGTACTGGAAGCAGAGATCTAGATCCATATGGTTGAGGGAGGGGGACCAAAATAATTGTTTGTTCCATTTATCCACCATGAAATACAGGGTAGCTAACAGGATTAGTAGCATCAAAAGGGGGAACCAAATCTTGCAAGATGACAAAGGTATCTCTTCTGTTGTTATTTATTTTTTCTCTACCCTTCTTTCTAAAGACCTTCATCTCTCGGATCAGGAATAGGAGGACCTCTTGAGAAAAATTACCCTCTATCATCTCAGATCTTCAAAACAAAGCCTTGAGTGTCATTCCTAATCTTGAAGAAGTTAAAAAATCCCTGGATTATCTCCCTGGAGATAAGGCCCTGGGTCCAGATGGTTTCCCTATGTTCTTCTTCCACAGGTATTGGGAAATTGTCAAATACGATGTGGTCAAAGTTGTGCAGGGATTTTTTGGGTCCAAAAATCTTCTTAAGGAACTCAATGCTACCTTCCTGGTTCTTATTCCAAAGGTCTCGGGGGAAGACTCTATGGATCTTCTTAGACCCATTAGATTATGTAATTCTTTCTATAAGATCATATCCAAAGTCATTACTATCAGAATTCTTCATTTGCTCCCCTCTATCATTGCTCACCAAAAGTCAGGATTTGTTCTTGGAAGAAAAATTCTTGATTCCATTATGGCAGTGCACAAAGTGATCCATTCTTTAGAGGTAGGTAAGAGGGAAGGTTTCCTTCTCAAGCTGGACTTGTCTAAGGCTTATGACCGAGTGGACTAGACATTTCTGATGAAAGTGCTGGGAGCTTTTTTTTTTTATAGTAAAACTTGCCAAATCATCCATCAACTCATATCTTCACCCTCTTTAAAGGTCCTAGTTAATGGGTCTCCTTCTGCCTTCTTTAAATTTTCTTGGGGCATGAGACAAGGATATCCCCTATCTCCTATCCTCTTCATCATTTTGGATGAGTGCCCGAGGAGATCGATTTCGGCTCATAGGAGCTCAGGGGAGCTAAAACACATTAGACCATTCTTAGGAAATACCATTTTCTCCCATAAATAATTCATTGATGATACCATTTAAGGAGGGGAGGCTTCAGTTAGTGAGACTAGAGTTGTTAAACACCTTCTGGAATCCTATACTAGGGCTACAGGACAATCTATCAAGTGGGTTAAGATTTCTCTCTACTTTATTAACACCCCTGAGGTGAGAGAGGAGAATGGTGGATATCTTGGGCTATGGTATTGGCTCCCTCCTCTCTACCTACTTGGGCCTCCCTCTAGGCTCTAAGACCCCTGAAGCATTCTAGAAAAGACTCATTGATAGATTCAACATAAAATTGGTTGGTTGGAAGGGGATCACTCTCAGTCAAGAAGGAAAAATTTAGTTGGTTAAGTCCACTCTTCAAAACCTTCCTACCTATTCCCTTAGCCTCTTCTCTATTCTAGCTAAAGTGGCGAAAGCTATGGAAAAAATCCAAAGAAGATTTCTTTGGTCTGGGGTGGAAGAGCATAAGTGTTTCCCATTGATCGCTTGGGACAAAGTTTTCCTCCCTAAAAGTGCTGGTGGACTGGGTATCAGGAGGATCAGGCCTTTCAACAAGGTGCTTCAAGCTAAACAAATTTGGTGTATCTTCCATGGTAAAGGGGAATGGAGAGATTTCTTTGAAGATAAGTACCTGTCCAATGATTCGTTGAGTTACTTCTTTGATTGTGATGATATCCTAAAGGGTTCATTTATCTCAAATGGCTTCATCAATGCCAAAGATCTTGCTAAATCCAAAGCTAAATAGAAAATTGGTAATGGTCAAAATATCAGTTTATGGAATGAAAATTGGTTACAGTCTGGTCCCCTGAAAGATAATGACTACTATAACTTATGGAAGGAGGATTGCAAATTGAAATTTGGGGACAAGGTCTGCAACTACCTAGTGGGAAGTTCTTGGGTGGATCTTCCATCTATCTCCCATGATTTGTCTCCCTTATTCACTGCTCTGAATGCTATTTCTCTTTTCTAGAATCAGGACGCCTTGATTTGGTAAGGATCCCCAAAAGGTTCTTTCACACTACCCTCTGCCTATTCTCAATAACTACACTAGGCAACCATGCCATTTTGGGCTAAAGCTTGGCTACCTCGCCTTATCCCCAAAATTAATGTCTTCTTTTGGCTTTTGCTTCAAAATCACATCCTTACTATTGATAACCTTCTCAAGCAGGGTATCCAGATCCCCAATAGGTGTGTTCTATGTAAGATCCATGCAGAATATGTGGACCACCTTTTCATCCATTGACCCTTTGTTAGCTCTGTTTGGCATTATCTCCTGACAATTTTTGGGTTGTAGTGGTGTTTCCCTTCCTCTGTTAAGGAAATCTTCTCCCACTAGACATTGCCATTCAAGAATACTGCTTTTCACAAAATTTGGTCTTGGGTGCTTCCTCACCTTTGCTAGGGAATTTGGAAAGAGCACAATAACTGTATCTTCAGGGACTGTAGTGTTCCTCCCAATATCATTTATGAGAAGATACATCATGCTTTGTTGAAAAATTATGTTTCATGTCGGAATACTAATCCTTTTGTAGGAAAAGACAATTCTGCGGATCCTAAGAATACCAAAGAAAAAAGATAGAATTGTACCTGGAGCTTTCCTTTGGAAGGATGGTCTAAAGCCAACTTCAACGGTGCAACCAATGGTAACCCGAGCAACATAGTACAAGTGGTGGAGTGATTTGAAATTGCTTCGGCCAGGGCATTGCTGCTGTTAGCCTTCCACTTGGCACACAAACCAATCACTATGCGGAAGAAAATGCGGCCCTCCATGTTACCAAATTAGCTCATGACTTGGGGATCAAAAATCTTTGGTTAGAAGGTGACTCATGCAATATTATTAACTATCTAAATATGTGTCACCCACCATCATGGACTATAGCCAACATGATTGATGAGACCCGTAACCTTTTGAATACCTTTGATAAGGTTCATATATCCCACATGTATAAAGAAGCCCACTAGGTGGCTGACTGGTTTGCCAACTAGGTGGTGAAAAGTAACAGGTAGACTCACTGGTTTTACGGTGGAGACCTCCCACATTAAGTGTTGGATGTAGTTGATTATGACAGAATCTTAGGAAAAGAGGGATTTATTCACATTAATCATGATAGTTAATGCTTTGTTTGGCAACAAATTTCCCATAAATAGAAAGTACTAGATAGGCTGGAAAGGAAATGATAACAAGTCACACCCGCACACTTACAGGGTTCCCAATTGCATTAGAAAAATTTATCTTTCAAGGCACATAAGAAGAACTATTTGGAACAAATCGAAGAGAAAAGGTCTGCTAAATGGTAATTTTCTGTTTGTGATTCAGAGCTTTTTTCTTGCAATCGGAGGGGAAAGACATAGAAGGGAGCCTTCTAAAGACTGTGAAAAGTGGAGGAGAAGAACTAAGGTTTCACACTACCTCCAACAAGGCGGCATTTCCACTTTCATTGAATGGCTTCATGGTGGGAAGCCGTTGGTGACAAAAATAAATGCTGGAATGAAGGTAGCGTAGTGATTGAGGGAAGAAATTTTATGGTGACCAAGGAGGTCATCTATGCAGTTACTGGAATCCCAATTATTAGCAATAAATTTTATAGAGACTGGAAAATTTCAGACTCTGCAATCAACAAATTTATGAAAAATGAGGAAGAGCAGAAAGCACTTACCAAAGTTGAGACCTACTATCTTCCTAAAGGGATGAAAAGACTGTGAAGATTTTTTCTGAGAGCCATCATCTACTACATCACGCTGGATACCAGGTTTGACAGGATTATAACCTACCACTTTGTTCTCTTAAATCATTTTCTCCATGGTATGCAAGTTTCTATACCCTTTTACTTATATGCTTCAATAAATGAATACATTAATGGATTTAGGGATAAGGCTATAGCTAACCATTCTCTGCATGAAGGGATTTTACTTCTTATTTATGAGTTTTTTAAAGCCCAAATTCTAGGGAAGGAGATTGCTCAGAAAGAAGAAATGGAGGCCTCTAGCTATGACTACATTCCTTCAAAGATTGAAGATAGTGAAGGTCTACACTCTGAGGAGAAAGATGAGTATGAAACTAAAAAGAATAATCTAGGTTCATCCTCTAAGAAGTGTATAGACCCCTTCCAAAAAATAGACCACCACAGTTATATCTTTAGATGATGATTACAATGACAATGAGGAAGGTATGGACACAGAAGGGAAGGAAGAAATTTCCAGCAGAAAAGGAAAGAAGAGAAGGTAGACATCGATGGTGAAATACAAAAACAAAAAGGACAGGAACAGGGTTGAGAGTGCTAGTTGGAGAACTCCCAAGGACAAGACCTGCAAAGTTTCCCCTATTTCATGCCACAAGGTGAAGGAGAAGCTCCAAGATGAGCATCACAAGACAAACCAGGCCATTCCCTCTCCTCAATTCTCACAACCCCACAATACTAGGAATGATAATAGAAATGATAGTGAGTTCTGCTGCTATATGTCTAAATAGGGGAAGATTATGGGATGGCGTAACTTCAATGTCAAAACCACCAAAATGGGGATTACCAAGGAGGTTATTAACACCAAGCTCATTGAAGGTGAGGGTGGCCAGATTAAGTTGGAGGAACTTATTGATTTGGCTATGGTGGTGCTTAGTGACAACACAAGGGAATTTGAGATGGATGTGCTCAATAACACTATGAATAGCATGTTAGATAGCTATAGAACAATTAAATGGATTTTCTATGAAGTGGAGGATCTCAAAAATAGGGTTAAAGGTACAAACAAATCCAATCTCGTCAGCAATACTGTTGAACAGATGAATCTGAGCACCAAAGTCCAAAACTTGTAGGACAAAATGATTAGGGTTGAAGCTACCCTAAAAAACATTGCTGAACAGAGCTATAATATCCTCAAAGCTTCCGAAGAAAACACTATGGCTATCATTGAGAAACTGGAGGAAAAATCTAAAGGGAATGATGCGGCCAACACGAGTGTGAAGAAAGAGTAGAAGCCAGAACAAGGCCCTGACAAGAGGACTAGAGCCAATGCTAAGAAGAAGAAGGATAATGAAATGGTGATTGATCTCCAGAAGATCAAGGATTCTACTACTAATATGGAGTTTCTTGAGGCCAAGGCGACCACCTTGATGGTGGACATATCTTGAGTTTCCTTGGTCTTTTTCACTGTCCCTGTGCTTTTTGCTTTTTAGAAGCTTAGTTTGTTTTTTGTTTTGGCCCTGTGTTGGCCTGTTCTACTTTTAGACTCTGATTCATTTTGACTGGGCATATTGTTTTATTTTCAAACTCTGTTTCGTGTTTCAAGAACCTTGTAAAACTTGTTTTACATAATCAAAGACAAAAATTACATTTAAATCACATTAAAAAATTACAAAAAAAACATATTATAATCACATTAAAAAAATCAGATTTAAATCATGTAATAAAAATCATGTTTAAATCACGTAACAAAAATCACATTTAAATCACACAACAAAAATCACATTTCATTCATGTTTAAAAAATTAAAAATTAAAAAAAAAACCTTATTCAGCTTATATTCTAATTCCAGAAATATGCAACCAAACACAAAAAATGCATCTTCTCATTATGAATTTTCAGGTGAATCTAATGATTCCAGCCATACTCCAAAAATGATTTTTTGGATTTAAAACTTCTAGAATTGTCAAATAGTAGAATTTGACAGTTCCAACTTATTTTTAATTTCAACAACCAAACGAACCCTACCAGTTTTTATTGCCCCCAATTCCTTGAGATTGAAATCTCATGGGTTGGGTGGTGAAAATTAATTGACAATTGGGAACATAAGGAGATAGTGTAATAATTGTTTTTAAAAATAAAGATATTTTATAATGATATTATTCTCTTTTATAGAATTCTAGTTTACATAGTTACAAGTCAAAGGAAATTTTTGACTTACAAATAATAATATTTTACGATTAATTATTAATTTTTGGTAGGTGATATATGAAATGGAATGGAATTGTTTGCTTCCAAGTTCTTTTTTCTGATACTTTTTTTATTTTGTTTGAATCAAAAGTTCTTAAGTGTAAGATACTTGATGATAACATCTTTTGGCTGGGAAAAAACTTAGTTTTCATATTTTCTTAGAAACCCTTTTATCATCCTCCATAGGATTTTAATAAAAATCTACCTTTTTGGTTTAACCTTCCAAATATATCATATGAATTAATTAATCTTGGTATTCTAATATGTATTGGAGACTCCTTTGGGAATTTTTTATTATCTCAAGCCGAATTGGTTGTGTTGGTTACCAAATCAATATATTGTGATACCGTAAGGTTATGCCAAGGCCTACAATTGGATTTCACAATTGACTTGGCCAACGAACGAGATAAATTAACTCCCTTGCACTTCTAGTTCTACTCACCAATTATATTCTTAAACCTAATGATCCTTTATAGCAGACTATATTTTTTTGGTCTTGTAGTCTTTTTTCTACTTGTAGCTGATCAATTTGGCATATGATTAATTCTCTACTCATATCCTTACTTCTGGTTCGTTTATCTCCTACTTCTAGTTCTTCTTCTTTTATTTGGTTCTTAAACCTATACTTCTACCTCTATTCCTAGTTTATTTGTTTGATAAAGTTTTAGTATTGTTGCAAACTAGTGCCTTCTCTTACATTGGGTAACAAAGTCACTTCCTTCTAATATTCTAATGTATAACTCTGGAGGACAATTTTTAAATTTATAGTTGATATAGATAAGTCAACTACCTAATTCTTTGTATAAGATAAATTTATATATGCCACACAACTTATCCACTTGAATTCAACCCCTACTTGACTATACCGATCAGATAAGCAATATAAAGAACTTGAACTCCTTTAAATGATTCAGAATACTTTATACTTAAATCATTATAGCACAAATAACTCATCATACAAGAATCCAAATAGCATTTAACTACTAGAATTAAAAACCACAAAGAACAGAATTCAAAAGAAAGTTTCCGCACCAAAATTGCAGAGGAAAGTACTAAGTATCTTCTATGTCATGATCTTAAACATTACATATTAAGTTCTTTATATGGGAATATTTTAAAGAGGCCATGCCCCTTCTGTTAATGATTATAGCATCTATCGGATAAATTATAAATAATATATTTTATCATATATATATAAAGATTATTATTTTATGTCATTTAATATATATATACCGTTTATTATCAGTATTAAAAAGTAAGTTTAATGTGTTTCGACATAACCAAGAGTTGATACAAAGAGTCATGGTTCTGAATATACATGACTCCACATTTATGTGGACTCATGTCCATTCACAAACATGACTCCATTTCCTTTACCGCTCATATGTATATGAGATCGGCTGGATATTACAAACACGCAATAATACAAAAATAGTGGCATTAGCATATTCAAAAATTAGTTGCCATAGAAAATAATACCACAGTGAAATCATATAAAAGTGAAAGTGAGTTCAATACATAGTGACAATGACTTACTAATTAATGTATTAATATTTGGTGGAACAATCTTCATTGAATATATTAATACTTAGTGCAATGATCTTTATTGGATATCTATATATATGATATATATATCATTGCATGATAAAGTGAGAAGTCATATATATAAATACAGAAATTTGAAAGAAATAAACAATCACATAATCTATTGAAAACATAACATGGTATCAGAGCCAAGTTCCTTCGTTAAAAGTCTAATCACTTGAAGGAAGACCCAGTTAATTTGAAGAGAGATCAAGATCATAATTCCTTATAAATTCATATTCTCTTGGAAGACTTATATTCACAAATGGTGAACGGAATCAGACTCAAAAATAGACTTGAAGGTGCTTCAAACTTTGAATCTTGGAAACTACGAATGATTCTTATACTAACAAAGAATGAGTTAAAGACTATTTTTCAAAATCCTCCTAAATCTTTTAAGAAAAAAGAGAAGAGAAAATGGGAAAAAGGACAATGCGAGAGCAATGGACCTGTTGGTAGATGGAGTGAAAGATCATCTACTACCTATTAACAAAATTAGACTCTGCATATGAAATTTTCAAAGCCCTAGAAAGCACGTATGAGATCAATAACACTAGAAGGATCCTTACTCTTAAAAATCAACTCTCTAATACTAAAATGAAACAAGGAGAGACTATCACCTCATATTTTATGAGGATAACAGAATTAAGAAATCAATTATCAACAATTGGTCACATCTATGATAGTAAAGAGTTAACTATGGTGACTTTAAATAGACTCCCTAAGTCTTGGGAAAAATTCAGACAAGGAGTAAGTGCTCGCTCAAAACTTCCAAAATTTGATCGACTAAAAGTTGACTGCATTCAGGAAGAGTATAATCTAATATCTAGAGGAACCCATGTAGAATCCTCAAATGAAGATGTTTAGGTTCTCACAGCTCAAGTTGATAAAAGGAAGAAACCAAAATTTAAAGGGAAAATAAAATATATAGACTACTCTAAAATGCAATGCTTCAGATGTGATAAATATGGTCACTCAGCAGCAAAATGCCTAGATAGACTCAAATTTCAAGCGTCTTTTGCCAAAGTCTTCACATCAAATTCAGACTCAGATAAATTTGTATTCTAAATCCATAATACTTGTGAAATATTAGATTAAGAGGGAGTTCTATTATTTCACTAATGTGGGACACTACTACACTTGGGCCAACAAACCAGTGCGACCGATCTACCCTCAGTGTGTTCGATTACTTGTTCCTTTTAACATCAGGTTTAACTGATTACCATACTTCCATGGATAAATCTGATGAAGATTACTCATAGCCTACTACCAAACTCACACAATAACTCTGGAGATCAGACCAATTCCACCATGCTAATAATAGATTCTGAATTCAACGTAAATGCGGAAGGAACCATCCCGGAGACTAGATGTTATGCGAAGCATACCATGCTACATGAGGCGAGAAAAATAATGGAAACCCGAAAAAAGAAAGAAAAAAATTGAAAGTGAAACAAAAGGAAAGGGGGCGGTCCCAGAGGACCACCAGAAAAACTATTTACAAGACAAGGCACCCTAAATGGGGTACTGGGGAAGAAATATTTACAAGCAAGAAGATTTACATATGGTGCAATTCCGGACAAACCTGCCTTACTCAAAATAATGTTTAAGGAATTGTCCATTGATAGGAAATGGGACGGGTTCCCCGGTCATGGTACTAAGGTGATAGGTGTTTGCCCTGCAAATCTCTAAGATCAAATATGGTCCAAGCTAGAGCCGTTGGAATTTGGTGTGTTTTCCTTTCTTTTCTCGGGCTTTATCCCGCAGAAGGACAAAGTCTGAAATCTGAAAGGCCTTATGCTGGGCTCCTCGGTCAAACCATCATTTTACCACTGCTTGGTGATGCGAAAAATTTTCAAGGGCTGTATCTCTTTGCTCCTCCATCCGTACCAGATTCAGGAGCCAAACCTCCACAATATTGTCCCGGTTGCTAAATTCCTGCATGAACTGTAAAACTGGGATCTGTAAGTTAATGGGGAACACTGGGTTCTGGCCATAAACCAGATGGAATGGGGATGTCCCTAGGGCAGCCTTAATTTTAATGTGATCTTCCCAGAGGGAAAACCTTAGCTTTTGATGCCAATACCGGGGATTCTGTTCTAACAGGTGTTTGATCACTTCAAGCAAATTTTTGTTAGTTGATTCAGCAACACCATTCCCCTGGGGGTAATAGTTACTGGAGAACTTCAGAGTGATCTTCTGGTCATAGGTCCATTCTAGTATTTGTGCCAAAGAAAATGCCAGACCATTGTCACATACTATGGCAAAAGGCATTCCGAATCTTGTGACGATATTTTCTTCCAAGAATTTCATAACTACGTCTGCCGTGTTGTTTTTACAAGGTATGGCTTCGGACCACCAGGTGCAGTAATCGGTAGCAGTTAGGATGTATCGGTGCTTGGAAGATGAGTTGGGTTTGTTTTTCCTGATAAAGTAAAATACCCACTAGGCAAAGGGTCTAGCTTTGAAAACTGGTTGCAAAGGCATGGCCAGGTTCTGACCACGATGTGTCACAGTTTGATAGGTATGGCACTTTCGGATGTGAGTGTAGACATCTTTAAAGATACAGGGCCAATAGTATCCATCCTAAAGGATCTGATAGTATTGGTTGGTAGGTCCATGATCCCATCATCTTTGTCACCCTGCCCAGTATCATCATGATCCTTTTCTTCCACTATCTGGTCTTCAAAGACACCAACATTGGCCATGAAGGCCAGGATATGCTGATCATCCTCAAAGACCTAAAAATGGGTGACATTATCTGGAATGGATGGGGTGGGGATCATCTAAATAGAAAATATACGGAGTCGCGAGCTGGCCATGGGCTCAAGTGTGCTGGCAGACACAACAAGGGAATTTGGGACATAGTTCTATCTCCGGGGAATAAGATTGATACCGAAGGCATCAAAATATTTAATAAGGCTCCATGCCCGGTTGCAGTATGCAACCAGCCTCTTATCGTGATAGGTGTACTGACTCTGGACTTGTTTGATAATCAACTCTGAATCACCCCGGGCCTAGAGGCAAGTGATTCCTTTCCTTAGTGCAAATAGGAGTCCGAGGACCAAAGCCTCATACTCTGTGATGTTGTTCATGTAGTTGAATTGCAGCCTGTAAGATGCAAGAAAAGATTTTCCTTGTGGGTTGATTAGCTCTACTCCGGCCCCACAACCATGTTTGGATCGGGACCCATCGAACTTAAGGGTCCACACATTGTCGTTTGTCGTCTGGGGCTGAGAAGACAAAGTGGTCTTTGGATTGTTTTTGGGAGGCTTGGGAGGAATTCCTCTGACACTGATGGTACGTGGGTGAGGTTTACCTGCGAAGGGGCTTCTGGTTGGGATTCCCAAACAAATGGTGTCGTAGAGGCGCCGCCAGTAGAAGTACTGAGTCCCATAGAATTGGCTGTGTGTTCTTTCCTCTGGAAGGCATCAATGTGCCAGGTGGCGGCGGCAAGGCAAGGCTCACACTCCAGCTCTGAATGTTTCTGGTAATGTACCCAGCACCAAGTGTCGGACAAGAGTGTGGCAGAGGTCACTGCGGCACCCTGAGAGTTAACCTCAACCCTTAATTTTTCTTCTAGGTCTTGGGTTCTCTGCAGAACTATGGGATCCTCCCCGGGGATGAAATAAAATGTTAGGATCTCAAGGGGTTGATACACTCCACGGGAAGTCTCAAAGAATAAGACCTCATTCACCCTCCCAACTTTGGTGAGGGCGTGTTTCATCTGGGGTTCGCTCTCAACCCAGATTTTATTAGATTCTCCTTCCAAGGGGAGCTATAAGTGGGAGAAGTCGGTTGAAAAGTATCTGTTCAGGGACTTAGACCAATTCTGACTTAACAACATCCCTTAAGTTTTTGGGATGTCCACCACTTGGATGTCGATCATGCTGGCTATCCTAGGGTCCTGGATGAGTTGAATCTAGTTCACCCACCATCTTCACAGCAGTTTTATCCAGTTGGATTACTGCACCGTTAGACGAGGTGGGTCAGAATCTAAGCTTCTGGCATATGGATAAAGGCATGATGTTTCTGGAAGCCCTGGAATCTACTAGGTAGTTGTGTATGTTTTTCCCTTGTATGTTTAGGCCTAGTAGGAAGGAAGGATCTTCAGTATTTCCCTAGAAGATAGTCGGGTTGGCATCCTTAAAAGAGAGTCTTGGGTGGGTGACTAATGGCTTTCGAGTTTCCCAAGAGCTTCAGAAGAGATTTCTTCTACTTGGGATAGTTTAGCAAAAACTCCATCAAGATCATGGAGGTGGTGGTTTGTTCTAACACCTACGTGATGTCGAACCATCCTCTCAGGAATTGGTGGCTTCCCTCGGTTGGGTCCTTTGCTTGGTTAGAGCTAGAACCTTTTGGAGGGACAGACCGATCGGTTGTATTATCCCAGGGAGTGTCCTTAGGAGGTGTTGGCATGTAAACTTTTCCTTTATCAGCCTGGATTCAAGTGTTATAGGGAGCCCTTGGGTTGGTGAAGGCATTGGCCTTAAAGGCCGATATTGACTCATCAAAGAATCCTTATAGTTCATATTCTTCTTCATCTTCTCTGGCGGTCCCAAAGAAGACAGTCTCACAGGTGAATGCACTATGAGTGGGCTCTTGCACAGGAGGCTCTAGGGGAGTAGGATCAGACGCTTGTTGTCTGTCCAGCTGGGAAATCATGATGACTTTCTCCAGATTGGCATAGTTTACCTCATTATGGGAGCCTGTGTCATGCAATCTACACCAATTGGTAATGGGCTGGAAGTCTGTGACTGATGTGAAATGGGACGGTCCAACACCACTCTGATTGATGTTTTGGTTTGGAGGGGGACCTCCAGTATTGGCATTGTTGTTCCATTGTTATTGCTTGGGTCGAGGTCCGTTGTTGAAATTTCTTCCTCCGACATTGTTGTTTCGTTGGCTAGAGAAAATATTTCCTCTCTAGGAATTGGAATTCTGGGGTGCATAAGACCCTGCCTTCAGCTGACCCATGTCCAGAGTTAGGGTGGACAACATTCGCTGGAGGGATTCAACCTCGGTGATCAACTGGGTATTTGCGTCACAATGTGACAGTTGTTGTTGTTGGTTCCCTGGGAAAGTAGCAATATTTGCCAGAGTTAAGGGTGGAAATCCTCCAGCTACGGATGACTAGAAGAAGGGAACTCCTAATGGTTGTGCCTATGGTTGTTGTTTTTTTTGTGGCTGGTTCTAGGGAAAAGACTCCAGACCCGGTATTGTCTGAGTCTGGGATGTATATACGTATCGGGCCTGCTCGTCTATCGGCAGTGGCGGGGGATTCATGGCCATCGTGGGGGCTCCCATTGCCAGATTGGGGTTATATCCCCTGGCATAAGGAGTTCTGCTAGGGATAATGTTGAATGGCGTGCTCTGCCCAATCCTGCCTGGGGATTTGCTAAGGCCACGTGACAGTATTAAGGCTAGGTTGTAAACTTTTGCCAAAGTGTCCCGGTCACCTAGGGCAGTAGTTCTCTAGAGGAGAGTGGTGACGGAGGGGTCCATCGTGTTGAGATAGGCCTGGATAGTCACTTCCATGGATGGGACGAAGGGACCCGTGCACCGTTTCAAGGCGTGTTGAAACCGGTGATTGAATGTTGCAACGGGTTCATCCGGTTCCTTCTTGATAGAAATGAACTGGTTGTGAGACCACGCTGGGTCCACATGTATGTGGAAGGCAGCCAAGAAGGCATCCTCCATGTCCTAACAACTGTTGATGGAGTTGGTGGGGAGATTAAGGTACCAGTTCAATTCATTCTGTCCTAGGGACAGAGGGAACATCTGGGTCACAACGTCTTGATGTTGGATCCGGTGTAATACCCCTCTAACCCTAATATAAGTTTTGTATTTTTGAACGAAGTAATATCTTTCGATGTTTTCTTACAACTTAAGTTGTTCATGATACTTGTTTGATCTATTCCTATAGTTTGTTTATAATGACTTCATAAACCAGTACCCGAGGATTCTAATACCAGACATACTGTCTAAAGGTATAATTTGTGTATGTATTTATCTCTGTGTATGTATTGAGGAGCTTCAAGACCTTTATGAATATAGTTAGGATGTTATATATGGATATATATAAGCAATTATTTATATTTTCTTCTGCTAAGGTTACTTTTGATGAATCTTGTATGTCATTTAATGATTTGGGATATGTCTCCTGATTATGTTGATTTATTATTAGTATTGATTAGATACTAACCCAATGCTCAAGATTCTAACCTTCGCTAGGATGATTCTACATGCTTGGTGTGTGTGTGTGTGTATACATGATGTGTTTGCATGATTCAGGATGAAGTCATAGTTACTCACATGGATGAGGTCCACACGATGTAACGATCCTTGTCATCTATCTACAATGTCTTCTTATATGTATATCTATGCACATGTATTTCTTCTCTGTGATGCAGGCTTGCAGGTACCGGGCATTGACTTCACCTGGCTTCACAAGTCTGAGCATGCCCTAAAACCCTCGATGGTTGTTGTTATGGAGATAGTACTAAGGCCCTTGCATGAGTCTTCCTTTTTCATTATTCCAATTTGGGGATATTAGGGTTCCTTCTTTGTCAGTCAACCTTTGGGTAAAAACCCAAATCCAGCACACCCGGTTGGGCATTGTTGCAATTGGTGCCTTGTGGTCACTTGCATTCATTTGGTTGTGTGATTTGTTTACTCATTTTATTTATTTCTCCTTCATGGTATTATTCTTAGTTAATTTTTCTATGTTGTGTTTCAGAGCTTCATACTTGGTCAGGAGTTTGGCTTGACTTTCCTTGTTGACTTTGGTTGACCTTGTTTGATCTTGTGGTTACCTTGATATGTGTCTTAGTTGATTATTATAGTCTCTTTGGATGATTAGATTTATTTTGAGGCATGTGATTTTATTCTACCTCAGTGTTATATCCTATAGTAATTATAAACATGTAATAATGATGTTGTGATATATTGCTTCATAATCATATAGATTATA